>VXBR01006880.1:1053788-1161890 GCA_013400215.1 Cisticola juncidis
TTTTCTTTTTTTAAGATTTTTCCTCTCCTCTTTGGCTATTTTAGCCATGTTGGGGGAAAGAGAACATCCTTGAGGTAGTGTTCCCTAAGACAAGGTCAGCTCAGATTTCCTTAGATTTACTGAGAGACAAACTGAACAGCATCTGCTTTCTGTGTCATGATAGGGTATGATGTGCTGTGATATGGGGCCAGTTAGAAAGCTGATAAGCAGTTGTAGAAAAGAAAGGGAAGCAGCTTTTTGGAACATTCCCAGCTCATGTGAGCATTGCTCTGGCAGCTGCAGTAAAAGCAGTGGGAGGCAGCATCCCATAGCAATGAGGCTGATTCAAATACTTGGGTTTTAAAAGGGTTTGGTACAGGGACTACATCTTCAATTCAACATCAATTCAACAAGTACACATTATTTTTATAAATATGAAAGTAGTTTTCAGAACTGCAATTTAGAAAAACCCCAGTTCAGTTTCATCTAACCCAGAACTGGACTTGCCTACATGAGCCTGAAGGATAACTTCCAATTTATTTCCAAAATCTATGTATTATCTCATTGAATCTAGTGGATTACTTTTATGAATAAAATTTTTGGTTGGTTTGATATCTGTGTGAATTTGAAAATGTATTACATAAGCAAAATATGACAAGTTTTTCTGGCATGTTAATATTGTGAGTATCCCAGTCAAGTTACTGCTTGGCTCTTGATTATATTGGAAATAAGTGGTAAGACTGAAATTAGAAGCTCGGATCACCCACAAACAGCCTTTCCTATTGGCATTATTTGCCTAATTTAAATATAAAACTGTGTTCAGCATGCCCCAAAAGCATCTGCCAAAATACAGACTATATCATCTATGCAAAAGAATGAAAGAATACTAATATCTCATATTTTATACTTAGAGGCTGATATTAACTGCTCAAACAGAAGCCACGTTCCAATATTACAAGATAGAGTGCAGATCCAAGGACAAAATTTGGCTCTAAAGGACTGAATAGAAATTATTCTTAGAAAGGCTTCAATTATCTCCACAGTAAAACTACTAGAATCCTCATTTTCGTCACTACAGACACTTGATGAAAGTAGCAGATGGCCACACAAAGCATCCATGCTACTTTGTTTGAGATTTTAATGTAAACTGAAATCATAAAATAATTTAAATAAGACTTTTAAAATTGGCACAAGAATTCTTAGTTTTCGAAGGCTGTAAGTCTAAACAAATCTTGAAGTAACCAGAAAATCGAAATTCTACCTGGGTTTATCTCATTCTGTTACTGTCATACAATCATCATTTACTGCCCAAATGTTCTCCTGAGGTTTATTGTTTTTGCATATTAGGCTAATACCTTCTTTTATACTGGCCATTAATAGAACACTCTAAAATTGTTTAGTGGTTTTGGCATTAAAGTTAAAAAGTACTCAGTAGAAAAAGTTTCTTCTGTTCAGCCAGATTTCTGGCACTGAATTTGGTCTGTTTGTGGCTGTCACTTTTCAGGGATGCTGGAGGCAATTATGAGACTCCTGTCCTCTGATTTCTCTGCAGAGGACAGTCGCAGCTGGGGGGATCAGTACACATGGGCATATCTCTACCAGCCCTTGCCACAGGTCATCTAACCACAATAGTCAAGATCCCATTTTGTCATGTCAGTAGTATCTGTCAGCAGGCTAGCAGTGTGGGAATTAGCATTTGCACCTTATTAAAGCTACAGGAAACCCTGTTGCTCAGAGGAGTCTTCAAGTGCCTGCAAGGCATTAGACATCACACAGATACGTTGCCTCCTTCTGTGTTACGGGGAACACTTCAGCTGCTTTTTCTCTCTTGCTCTTAAGAGCATGATTTTTCCTGTCTTGTGATTTTGAAGCAGGCATTCCTAGGAATACAAATAATAGCTGTATAAGCTGAAATCACAGCAACTGCTGTTGACAACAGTCATGATTTAATTATAAAGATTGACTGTGTGTATCGCTTCATCCCTAAGAAGAGATGAAAGGATATTGTGAAGTATGCTATAACCATTTTACAAAGGAGTTTAGAAAAGAAGGCAAACCTGAAAACCCTGGTTTGAAATAACAGCTAAATAGGTGAATTCTCTGAGTGAAAACAGTGTCTCATAAAGGTTAATTCAACATAAATTTAGTAAAGTAAAATTGAACATGTTTTATCTTCCTGTGTTTTGTTCTCCATTCATTTTTCCATTTAGTCACATTGTTGAGATGAGGCTATATCCCAATCAGTTATAGGATTATTAGGACATGATTCCCACTTGGCAGCATAAGGTTGGAGATTTAATTTGTTCAGCTCCTGTGAGCTTCCTGAAACAACTGTGTACCAAAAGAAGGATTCTATATTTTTTTTCTCATTCAGTTTTTCAAATATTTACTCTTATAAAATCGCTTAGCACTAAGGGTCCATGTTGTCCTTTGAAATCAATGAAGTTGGGCAGGCACATCTGATGACAGAATTAGACTCTACTTCTTTTTTTGTTTTATTTTTTTTCCTCTTCATTCTTCAATAGCAGGAATTGCCAGACATAGTATTTAAGAAAAACAAAAACACTGTCATGTATTAATTTAAATGATTCATTTTGACTTGGAATATTTTTTCATATTACAGTATTAGGGTTGGTTATCCATCTTTTTTTTTTTCCTCTCATTTTTGTAGTAATAGCAACAACTTTAATGGATGCCAAAATATGTATTTGTATCACAGATCAGGCTGCAAATTCATTATTTTCCAGAGAGGCAGAAAGATCATGTAAAACTGTTGACCACATGTTGACAGGCTGCATGATTTAACAAAACCAGAGGCAATCATTTAAAAGAAAAATGTTTTATTTTCTGCCAGCAGAGTATAATGGAGAGAAATTGGTTGGTATTATTTTTAAAAATTGCTCAAATCACTGTAGTTAGTATAAAATTGTCTCTGGAACTATTTCCTGTAAGTTAACCAGACATATGATTGTATCCTTTCTCTTTTGAATAGTGAAGCTCACATTTCATCTGTCTTGTGTAGAGTCTGTCAGGTATAATAGCTCTTTGTGATGGTTGCTTCTTTTCTTCTTTCTTTTCTGTAGCTAAGCCCCCACCCACAAACCTTAAGCAATTGCTGGTTTTAAGCATCACTCAGTAGCTATTACTAGCAGTCTAGCAGTCACTGAACCTTTTTCCTCTTCTGATGAGCTTGTATCAACAGGTAAGAGGCAAGATTAACATTCAGTGTTTATGAGTGTAAATTTCCTCTTCACTCCAAAGTATTTCCAGTTTACCTGACTGACATTATCCCAGTGAGGATGGGTTTTGAATACAGCAACGTTGCATTTTCAAACACAACATTTGGTCCATTTTTTTCACTAGGAGCAGGGTTTGGCAGAATTGTGTGGTTCTGAAAATCATAACCTAATTGTCTTGAGCATCTCTGTGAATAATGACTTTTGGGGATTATCTTAAGAATTCATCCTTTTGCAGGATGATTCTTTGTGTTTCTGAATTCAGCCATTTTAACCTGACTTAGTCATTTTGCACCAAAAATTCTGAGGTGGTGTAAAAGAAATTCTAGCCTGCCTGTGATTCCTTTATCCCTCAGAAATAAAATACAGAAATGGTTGCAGAAGCTCAGCCTGGATTTAACTGAGAAAATTCTCCATGCCTGAGAGAAAATATGTTGGTTTCTCACATTGATGAATTAGTATTTTTTTCCTCATTTTACATTCTCTGTAGCTTATAGAACTTATTGGACTTGTTTCCATTTCTGCAACATAAAAACCATGACTGCCCAAGAATAACACAGGGAGAAACACATAACTGACACTGTAGTTCAAAGCTGTGTCTCATTCTTCTGTGAAACCCAGATTGAAAGATTTAAGTTTTCTTGTGAGTAGTAGAAGAACACTGTAGCCCAGTATAATGCTGTTTCAGATACAAAGTAAAATAATATTTAAATGTATCAGTTGGGGTATTGAACATGGAAATGGTGATTGATGCTGCTGCATTCAGTGTTGAAATCTTTTAGGTTTTTTATGTTGAAAAAAAGAGACTTCTAAAATGAACACTGGAAAACATAAAATGACTGAGTTTGTTTAATCAATCGAGTATCTTGTCAAAGGGAAGGTTAAGAGGGTGACTTGATCATGGACCATAATTACCCAGGCAGGAAGAAGATAGCAGATATTTGGAGTTTCTTTTGTTTAGTGGACAAAAGAATTGCAAGATTCAGTGACTGAAAGCTGAACTCAGCAAAGTTGAAATTGGAGAAAAAGCCACAAAATGTTAATGGTGAGGCTAATTTAAACAGTGCAGCTGCTTAGCAATAGAAATTCTTTACATCTTGGAGTTTTCAGATTAGGATTGATACTTTTGCAAAAGAAAACAGAATTATAGGGTAATGCTATATGGCCTGCCTCATGTTAAAGATAGTTCCTAGATAATCATGTTACTGCTCTCTGATCTAGAGCTGTAAGACTTTGCAGGAAAGTGTTTTATCTGCTGGGTAATTAAAAGGTCACTCAAGGCAAGGAGCTTTTCAGAAGAGGCCCTTGCCTCTCATCGTGCTTTGTTTTGTGGTTTGATGTTGCTCACATTTCTCATTTTTGTGTCTGGTTGGCCCTTTTTGAGGGATTGTTTTAGCAAGGACTTTTACTACTAGGTTGAGAGCTAGCCTTGTCAGCTGCTGCAGTATTTCAGAGCCCTGATAATTTTGATGCCTTTGCTGCAATCTGATGGATTTAGGATATTGTTAGTCTTGCTGGTAGTTGAGTATTGTTAAAGAAGATAAGCATTACTTAGAGCATGAGATTTACATCAACTGTTAAAACTCTGAGGCTTTTGTCTAAGTGTTATTTTTTAAAGTTCTAGAATTGTAATTGAAGATGGATGTGTTTTAAGGAAAGGTTTTGGCATATCACTACTTTGGTAAAAAAATGCATGCGTGATCAGGTCTGCTCTGCCTAATTAAGGTGGTTTCTGAGGAGAATTGGGTTTTTCTGTACCATATCTGAAAACTTTGTTTAGAAATTAAATCTCGGGTCTCTTTCAAGTGCCTGAAAATTATAATATGTAGGGGGACACCTGCAGCACAGCAGTTACCAGTGCATGAGGCACCTCCTGGGTTGAGCACATAATCTTTGACAGCAGACTCTTCTTCACACTTCAGGAAACACTCAAGCCAATAATGTGTGTGGCTAGTACTGGTGTCTGTAAAGGGAACAAGGAGGAAATTCTTCTGCAAGCAATGCGAGCTTCATTTTTATCCAAATGTATCAAAACAGTTGAAAAACTAATGATATCTTTTTTCGTGTGACTTTCTGCCTTTTACCAATGTACGTGGCACTTGAGTTTTCCCTCGTCCCAAAGGGTTAAATGGAAGGTAAATGTATTCCTTCTGCAAGGGAGGTCACTGAAGGCTGTGGCCTGTCCTGGATTATGTAAGCAGTAATAAAAGCTAATTCACTGGTAGTATAGGTGAAAGAGATGCCTGCTTGTGAAAATCTTTCTGTCTTGTGCTCTACTGACACTAATTTACACCAAACTGCTCAGGATTCAAGGAAGCAGGTTAAAAGTAGAAGGTCTTGAAGCTCATTCATACTCTACTGAGTCAATGGTTCAGTAGCTACCACTGCACCTTGGAGACTGAATCTCGTGCTTCTGGGAAAACAGGCTTGAATAAATCCCCCAGTCAGCTTTTGGAGGCACCAGGGTCTACCTAAGACTGCAGAGTAAAAAATTTGTATATACACTACTTGGTTTTGAGCAGTCAACAAAGGTAGCTATATCATCATCCAGGCTGATTGTTGCTTGTGTTTGTATTTTTTTAGTTTTTTTAGGATGTGCTTGGAGATATTTTAAGACTAGGTAGCTTGAGTATTGATGACAATGTAATCTCTGTCAGTACTGTTTTTATCACAGAAAACATGCAGAAAACCTGCAGGGAATCAAGGCTGACAGGGGTCCTGTAGCTCACTGACTGTCCTGTTGAAGTTATATTTTGTCAGTTTAGAGATAGCTCAGCTGTGACTCTGAACTGGAACAGCTCCTTCGGACTGCAGTGCTGGTGTATCCCATATCCCTTCAACCCTTCGTCATGGAAAGTCTTTGCAGCGCAAAGACTCCCATGAGGAGGGCTCAGAACTGCAACTTGTTTGTGTTCTGCATAGGCCTATCAGCATACACATAACTTTTAGATGGGAAGGAGAGAACTAGGAGATGATGAGAATGGTAATTGCAAGAGTGGCTAAGGAGATAAAGAATGTTATTTTCTTCAGAAAGGGTCTCGGTATTGCAGTAATAGAGAACACACCACTAAGAGATTATTTGTGTAGTAGCAGTGAAAGAGAGAGGCTGGAATTCTTGCCTTTTTTTCCTGGCTCTGGGATAGTTACAGAGAGCACAGCCAACTCTAACAAAATCCCTATTTAGGTCACCTATAAAGAGCAAAATCTAGTTGCCTGAAGGCAACATTGTGCTCTTAGGCCTTTCGGCAGTAGTAAAACTTAATGGTGTAGATAAACTACCGGGTGCAAACACAACTTTTATAAAAATATAAACCAAAAATTTTTTCACCTGTGCAGCTGTTTATTTCAGAGCAACCACTGGTAAATTAATGCTATGGACAACAATGGCTATAGCTGATATAAATGTTCCAGCAAAAAATTCTGCAATAGAGCTAACATAGTTGAGGAAAATAACAGCTACTAATTCAGAACCAATAAAAAACTGTAACCTGCAATGTTCTTGCTTAAAGACAGTATTCACTAAAGCAGTATAATCAGAATTTGGATAGTTTTTGTTCACTTCAGAGAGATTTATTTATATAGTAGCTTATTGTTAGGCCAAAATATAAAGCTCATATTTAAAGTGCAAGATGCTGTGTAGGATTTTAGTGTGGCATATGAGATGTGGAGAATCTGGACTGAAGCAACCTGGCTTTGCAGCTGGAAATACTATGTTTACTTTGAGCAGGCGGATGTGACACCCGGGGACATTGTGTCTCTCTTGTCCTCTTGTTTTCCCCACATCACCCAATGGGTGCAGTTTTTCAAACCCTAATGTGATTGCCATAATTCAGGGCTGCAGTCACAGTCTGGCAACAGTTACCTGTGCTCGCTCTTTGGTTACCCATAGGAATGCTACAATAAATTTGCACTTTTTGTCTTAATGCTGGATAAATTGCTTCTTTACATATGTGGTAATATATTCTCCTGTCACATAAGTCTTGCTGTTGTTAATTGGAATTGCTTGTGCTCATTGAGGGAGGAATACTTTTCATCCTGTTTTGAACGAAAATCTGTAATCTTGAATTTGTTTCCAAACTTCAGTCATGAGGAGAGCAGTGCAGGAAATTGCTGCTGTTCCACCAAATTAGCTTCTCACATATCCTTTTAATTGGAGACCATAACTCAGATTCTAAGTATTTTAGGAAGCTGAACATTACAAATTGAAATACAGATATTTCCAGTAAGGGCTCAGTTCAAAGAAAGCTTTTATACACAGATGAGTCTGCTAACAAATAGCATGTCATATGATAATGAGGCCATGTTTTCTCATGCAGTTTCACATTTTCTAACTGCACTGCTGTGAAATAAGTGGAGTACTTATCTACTCTCTCTTAAACTGACAAATCCCTGCTAGGGATGAGCATGCCCACTATAGACAGAACATAGGTATTCAAAAAAAAGTCTAAACTCTCAATCAGAAATACATCACTTACAAATGCAATATATCACACTAGTCCAGAACATTCATTTCCGCAAGTATTCTGTTTTTAATGTAAGAACTTCAATTTATGTTTAAGAACAAGCAAACTATAGTACTTTGACAGCCGTTCACACTTAATTTCTTTGCATTAAACCAACAGCATTCTTTTCCACAAACATCCATTGTTAGGACAATGGTCTCAGACGGAATTTATGAGAAATGGAATTATGTTACCAAGGAGATAGCATTTACTATAATGAAGAGTAGATCCTAGAAAATGGCCCCTTTTACAGCAGCTCAGAACAGAGCCACAAAAGCAATTGATTGGTCTTGGCATTTAGTCTTATATCAGCTGTGTCATCCATAGCTTCAGGAGTGAGAACACTAATCTGAAGTGACATTTCTGTTCTGGCGGGCTTTTCTGCCCTGATGAAAGCAATTACTTCATTCCTAAATGATAATTTGCAGGAGTTTCAACCACTTTAATTGATAATTTTTTGTTCTGAGAAGTTCAATTGTGAAGTGATTAGCTGATTTGGTAAATAGAAATTTAAGGTGTGAAATGTACAAGTTGCTCCAAGGTAAAGTGCTGTTTATTGGGTGCAGCAAAATTGCTTGATAAAACAGAGGTTTCTCTATTATCAGGAGGCTGGCAATTGCTTAGTTCAACATAGGAAGAAAAAAAAAGATCAAAACACTAGTGTTCTAGTTGTAGAATTTGGATTTCAACTAGTGTATCACAGCTCACCTAATGGTTTCTGTATTAAGGTGTACCTTAATTTTAAAAGATTGTGCAGGATGGCAAGTTATTAATCCTTAAAAAACCTGCCATGTTCCTAATATTATGGTTTAATGACTTGCTTTGGAAGTAAATCTGATATTTAAACAGTTCAACAGATACTTACTTATTGGTGATAAAACATTCAGTTTAATGACTAGTTAAGCATACACAAACCATTTCCTTGAACCATGTTTACATATTTAAAATAAAAGGATCCTCTTCTGTGAAACCACAACCCTTAAAAACCAGTCTGAAGTCTTACTGATATACTAAAAAGCTTGGCTTAATATAGGTATTATTTTTTATAAGTTTTGTAATAATTGCTAAAGCACTTTTGGCAAAATGTATTTTTTCTTTCTACAAAGAAAAGAAAGGTTTTAATAGAAATCAGTTCTGTGATATTTTCCCTATATAGTGAAAAAATAATGGTCATTTCATGTGTTAAATGGGAAATATAAAGCAAAAATGAAGGTCAAACTGATTTAGCACATCAAACAGTCTTTGTCAGCCAAGCTTAATATATCCTGAGTTTGTGGAACAAATGAAATTTTGCTGCTGTGTTACACTTTGCTTCCAAACAACCATTACAACTGGTTTTATATATTGTGTGAGCATCAGACCATCAAACAGTGCATCTTTACTGACGTGTTGCTGCAGTGATGATCTACAGCAGCAATCTGCCATTTATATAAGGGCAAAATGTGCATCTATATTTAGTTGTGAAATTGGCCTATTATACTCTTGATGTTTACAGAGGCTAACATAAATTAATGATGACAGCTATGAGCAGTGCATTAGTTAAGCAGCAGAGCTTTTACCTTGAACTTGAAGGTTCCAGCTTTAACTTCCAGCATATACTATACAGCTTTCTCCACACATTTAAGTCTCAAAACATTATTTTTTTGTAGACAGCATTAAATGGCCCTAATTTTTGGACTAGGCCCTTGATGATAATATCAGATAATTTACATGTTTTGCAAATTCTTGCCTGTTAGAATGGTGATTTTTTTTGGTGGGGTAAAAATACGCTCCCCTGAAAAGTGTTTGGTGAGTGAGAGGGTCTGATTTAACTGACTTGGAACTTAGTCAGATGTTAGATATCCTTTGTTTGATGAAAAGAGCAGTTTGAGCAGGCAGTCTGCTTGGTTATGTACTGCACTTGCACGTGAAAGTCTCTTCATGCAGCTCGTGTCAGAGCAAGTGTAGGCGCTGTGGTAACTATAGATTCCAGTTAACTATGACCACAGATCTGACAAGTATGTAGGTGTTCAAAGGTTCGCAAGTTAAAATGATGAAGTCTTTGATGAATTTTTGATGGATGAATTTTTAATACAACTCGACCTTTCTCCTTTGAGGCTGCATGCTAGATTAATTGATAAATAGTGAGACTGAGCAATGTACAGATCTCCTAAGCAAGCAAGTAAAAAAATCCATAAAAATCTGCCGTCTGGCTTCTCAGATCTACTTAAAAAGAAAGAAGGAAAAATTTAATTTGGCTTTTGATTTTGGAGGTTTTCCCCTCGCAAAAGTAGTGTCCTATTTTAGACACTATAACTGTTATTATTAGTTTTGAAGTTCTTGTACTCTTCAGTTCAGAAACAATCTTTGTGAAAAGAAAATCTATGAATGGGATAGCAGAAAGAAAAAGGAAAAGCAAAGAAAGGGAGAAAATATCAAGTCAAAACGTTGTCTCAGAAGAAAAGACAAGAAATCCCCAAAGATAGCAAAATGTAGTGTAGAAATTAGAGGTAAACATATTAACAAAGTTTCATTATCAATTTTTCAGAACTAATTGAATTAGTCTTAGAAGGTTAAGTGAGGATTTTTTTTCTTCTTTTAATTTACGTTTATAGGAACATAGCTCTCTTGCTTTATTCTTTTTATATTTTGGATCTTCTGTGCTGAAAAAATAACTAGTTTCATGCATATTTGTGAACTCTCTAGAGCATAACCTTTAGAAAAACAGAACCACTGAAAAAATTGATAATAGCAAGCCTTAGGGTCATGCTACCACCAGTGGTGATGTTTGGCTTCCAAAACTGGTCTTTTTAACTGTAATATGTGCAATTATGCAGTGCAGGTTAGTCTCCTGTACTTCCTTCATCTTTCCTACAGTCTAAATAAATATTTTGGAGTCTGAAAATGTGCACTGCTGTTCAGATTAAGATCCACTTGGATTGAACAGTGTTTCCAAGATGCCACTATTGACTTCTAAAAAACATCAGGAATAAGAGTCATATAGAAGTAAAATCAATAAATATTCTAGATAATTGGGTCACTTGAATATTGATGCTATTTCATTCTTTGAACTTCTAATGAAGTTTAATTGTTCCACAAAATTAGTGAAATGAAAAAAAAAATTTATATGACAGAACATGGCTTATGAGTGGTCACCTATAGGTAGAGCAGGACATTATCTTAATGAATTACCCAGATATTAAGAGTCACATTTTAAATGCACTTGTTTTAAATGGGCTCAACTGCCCTCATTGTTTTGACCCTGGTCAGCTTAAAGCTTTTCAAATTTTTCATCATCATCCACACATTTTATGATGTAAATACATAAATTATGTAAATAGGTTATTAATAACAGAGGAAGGGACTTAAAGTTGATTTAAATACAAAAATGTCCAAGGTATGGTTATAATGTGTCACATCATTTTAGTGTGGAACAAAGTCAGAAAAAAAAAGAATCTTTGTAGTATTACTCATATAGAATTGCAGAAATTCACAACTATGGACTCAGGAGAAGCATAAATTCATTGCTTTATGTAATACTATAACTATGCTCACTAGTAAGAAATGCTAGTGTTCACATGCTTGTGTTCTTTATATTGGGAAACACTGTACATAATTTAAAGTCTCTTTCAGAGGGCTGAAGGGGCTGGATCCCTTATCTCCAAACTTTTTTTGTAGCAGATTCATTGTGCACTCTAATGTTGCATAGACTTTCCTTATATCTGACTTATTTTCTGTGAAGTGGTTGTAACATTCATCTGACTTTGTCCTTTACAGAGTTGGATACTGTTTTTAGTGGACGTTTCGATCCTTGACTTTAAAACACTAGACTAATACAAAAATACACACAGAGACACATTGCTTCATTCTCTATAAAGCCTGTTATAAACATTACTAGGTATTAAGTGTTATTTTTATACTAAATCTGGGGTTGCTGCTTCTAATCCATATTGTTGGGGGCTTAAGAAATTAGTGCTCAGTAACAGTTGTGTTAACAAGTATGAAAATGTTTAATAGTATAAGAAAAAGTGCTCTGTTCTGGTATACTTTTACATTTCTAAAATTTCTACTGAAATTGGGGAGGATTTCAGTGCCATTCTCAAAAATACTGTGCATCCTTTGTGAGAGTTTGCCACACTTCTCTGCTTGTAAGCAGAAAAGTGAATGGAAATGTGCTTGTGAATGGAAATGAGCAGTAACTATGATGGCACGACACAGATAAGCTGTCCATTGGCTTAAGCCACTGTATCTCAAGTTCAGCAGTCATCTGTCCCCTTGTTTTATGTCCATTGCTTCCAATCCAATCTCTATTTGTGACAAGTCCAATGAGGGTACCATAAATCGCAGCAGTGCTGTTATGTGGGGCTGGGCAGAGAGAGACCAATATTCAGAGAAGCTCTGCTTGGTGGTCTCACCTGCATCAAGCTGAGGGAAACAGTGTAATGTAAATATGGGCTGCCTTCCTAAAAATGGGCAAGTCTGTGAAGCACCTCTTTCCAAGCTATATTTTGAAACTGCAAGCAAAAATTATTTGTAACTGCAACCATTCCCTTGTTTTCATTCAAAATGCAAATTCACATAAATAAATTATTTCACTGATCATTCCTGCCCAAACTGAGACACACAGGGAAGGTGTTATGAGCCTGAGATTAGCTCCGTTGGTTAGAGCATGGGGCTAACACCAACATCGTGCACTCCATCCCCAGCTACACCATTAATTTAAGTGTTGGGCTTGATGATCCCTGTGGGTCTCTTCCAGCTCAGAATATTCTGTGATTCTGTGAACATATGCTAAAAACCCCTTGTCTAGGTCAGTGTATCTGTTAGTATGCTGTAACATATTTGCTTGCCATTAAATGCTGTAAAAATTAGGATCTGTTATTGTCCCAACTTTCAAGTGACAAATGTCGCTTGGTCAGACATGTGAAGTTGTGGGTGTGCACACAGACATGGATGCATGTATATGCTTATGAATGTAAAGTATATAAAATTATGTGAAATAAAATATGGAGCAGGTTAAGCTTGGAATGACCACAAGTACAATGAAATCACAAGTGAGTTACGAGTACCAATAAAACTTTTATGCAATACCATATTATCACGTCTTCTGCATCTGGTGTGTCTTCAATAGAAAATCTACTTTGGAAATGTCATGTATACCATTTTAGAATTATATGGTTGTATTTATTGTACCCTTTCATCTGTAAAAGCCAGACCCCCTTTATATCAGTGCATCTGGAAAGGCCCTAAAAGGAAAAAATAAAATATATTTTAGAAACCATATCTAAAATAGCATTAGTCTTCAAGCCATTAAATATCCCATTTATATCGTACTGCTTCTCAGAATTATCAGGAGCTAGCAGCTGGAAACCTCTTAGTCTTCTTTAGTGGACTCTGTATATGGAAATTCTGTGAGAAATGTCTTCTGAAGGGAATGCATGAAGTTTCACCATTGTATGACAACATTATCCTTTTACATTGTTGATGTAAATTGTGATGCACCCTGATCCAATTGTCTTAGCTTCTACCTCTTCTCCACAGGAGGCAAAGAGGGAGCAATATTTATATCCCTTGGGTATATTTCCCACTGTAACTCTCTTGTTGCTGCTGTGGATATTATTTGCTTGACTGTTGGGGGATCTTCTCTGTCATTTGAGAGCTCTTAAATGTGTGATTCTTGCTTTCTTGCTGTTTTTTGGCTGTTTTAGAAAGCCACTTATTAAACGTGTATAGTTTCCCATACTTTCATTTTGTTTATTAGCAGAAGAGCATGTGAATTTCTAAGTTTTCGCAGCTTGATACTTAATAAATTCATTTATGTTCCAAGAACCACCTCTAGTCACAGGTGCATGTGACAGGATGAATTATCATGTGAACCAAGAGGAATTTTGGTCCAGTGTCTGCATCTCTGCTTTCTGTTGGGAACTTCACACTCCTCCTCTCTAGCATCCTTTTGGGATCATTAGTGCCAGTACTTTGCTTTATTAAGAGCATCTGACAGTGAAGCTGATGTTGTGTATCAGAATCACAGGTGTCAGAGAGGATTGACTGCCATGTTTAGGTCATATCTAATGAATTCCTGCATCCTGCTGAGGAAATCACTGCTCCCAAATTAAGGATGCATTTTATCAGCCTAACTGCAGTGTCCAACAGTACACTGTATTTCCCTAGTGGAATTACATAGAGTAGAAATTAGGACTTGTGTGCGCATTATCAGCAGACACTCTTAATTTAGCTTAATGGCACTGATGCCAAGAGAAGAGTGCTCCAAGTTACAAATTCCTTTACTTGATTCACCTCATGAACCTTCCACAAATGACATACTAACAAAGGGTTGGGAGAAAAAGTGAGTTATTCTCAACACTGTATCTCAAGGGTTTCTTTTGTTTATCATGTCAGCTCCCTGTCCCTTCTACTTTTTATGTTGTATAAGTTTGAATAACCATAGGCAACTTTCAAATAATTCTGTTTGCTGACACAGGTAGCCTCACTTTTCAGCTTAACTGGCTTCCATTGCAAACTTGTACCTCTACAAGTCTTGTGAATTGTGGATTTAGACTTAGGTGTTTCTAAGGAATATTCTATAACTGTTCAATTTGTAACATTTTTCAGTTTCAGAAGTTGCTGAGATCTGTAATTTTGCTGATTTGTTTTACTGGGGATCTTGAAAAATCTCCCATCTTGCATAATGCAAGAGTGCTTTGGAATGAAGGTGTGAACCTCTTGGTGCAGACTTTCAGAACAGATCTATAATCTCAGTTCTTCTGTTAACTTGATTTGGGGCCTTGAATTGTCAGGCTTGGTTTCAGGGGAAAAAAAGGTGGTGACAGGCAGAAAAAGCCATGTCTTGTGCCATGAAATTGAGCTTTCACTTGGAAGCAATTGTGCAGAGACGTTTGCCTGCCTTTTCTTTATGTTGCTGTTGTATATATTTAACTTGTAGAGTGCATACTACATCTTTGGAATTAATTGGACAGTTCATACCTCACAGAGTTGAAGCTCCCATATGTCTGTGTACACATCAAATACTTTTATCTGTTATATTTAATGCAACTTTTGAGGGATTTTCCACGTCATGATGGTAGATAGCTAAAATCTGAAATTCAAGAGAGATGCATCTATAATGAGCATTGTGAAATCCTATTTTTCAGGTACTTTTTTCCTAAAATATAATTTACAAATCAAGATGCTAGCATTCTATATAGAGTTTATAAAACCAAGTATGTACTTACCATTCAGTCAGATTCTGTATCTTCACCTGTGGGTAAGGATGTGCTGTTTCCTCCCATATCTTTATCTTACCAGTCCTACTTCTTAGTCAGACTGTCTTTTTAAATATAATTGCTATTGGTAGAGAATTGTGTAGGGACTGTAACTTGTTAACCATACTAAGGGAACTGTCATGGAGGGATTTTATTTGTATGTTAAGGGCCCCGCTCATGTGCCCTTCCAAGTCTGAAGTGGCAGAGATGGCTACAAAAATGCAGGTGGTGATGAATATTAGAACAAGAGAAACTCTGTAGTTTATTCCCAAATTTGAAAAACAGGTAAATAGAGCTCTTAGCTTTTTGGTGTTTCATCTGCATACCTCAGTTCTACTGATTTACTTCATATGTCAGAGTGCTTTTGTAGATCTTGTCATTATGACTGTTTTGTTGACAAACCCAAGGTTTCAGGAAGGGTTATGTAAGCTGGAGAGAAGCTTTTGTTGTTCCATTCTACACTGGTTGTGTTCTAGCTCTGTGGTAAACCAGTGACTAGCTAATGGAATTTTAGCTTTAACTTCATCAAGTTAGTAGGTAAACAAATGAAGCAAATGAAAGATTGACCCTTAATGAAGTACAAGAACAGTTTCTACTCACCTTTCACAGTGATGGACAGACGCCAGCCCCAAGCTGTATCCATCAAGGCAGATGTATGGTGAAACCCATAATATCCTGAGTTGAACACTTTGCTCTGTGTAAAAAAAAGAAAAAAAAAAACTCCCAGGTGTTAACCACTGTCATCCCACTGCATTCAGGAGTTTTACACCAATTAAACAAATAGCATACGAGTAAAATCTGAGTTATCTTGGTGTGTTCTGTATTGGTGGTAGCAAATGATACATTGAAGCAATAGGACTAAATGTTTTTGCATTTCCAACAGCTCAGTGTAAAGCAGAAGGTCCTTTGCGATCAAAAGTTGTCAGTCTGCCATGTATGTGGTAGTGAATTACAATCAGAAATGTGAATCACATAACTGCATTAACAGCTTTCTTACCCCACTGACCAAGGTTACTGCTTCCACTGCAAAGACAGTTGAACAACTCTTAAAGAACAGCTTCATGAAACACAGAAGTTTTACATCATTACACCACACATAAACTTCTGTGTCTCAGCAGTTAGTGTATGACCTGTTTGGTTATCTTGGCTGCACTGCAGCCACTGTCAGAGGGGACAAATATTTGAATCATCTGCTTTTAACCTTCTCCCAAGAGTCAGAATTTGACCAAAATTAAGGCAAAACGGGCTTACAGTGAGTCAGGAGAAGCAATGGCACCTAGACAGATAAACCCCACGTGTACACAATGTTCCTGGGACTTTTTTCTTGAGATTGACAGCAGACAAAGGAGAGGCAGGCTAAAAGGGAAATGGCTCAAGTGAGTTGAGTAGTTACATAATATACTGGCTACCACTGAAACTCAAAAATTATTGTTAGTTTTAATCATCTAAGTGTGGAGTACCATTTTTTGTATCCTGGAGTTCTATAGATCCATATGCAACAGCATTTTGAAAATGTGGTAATTTGAAGAGAAGACCAGCAGTTAAAAAGTCAGTTAAATGAGACAGAACACTAATATTGATGCATGTCCTACCTTCTTTACTTTCTTTCAGTTTACAAGCTTTGAGGAAGGAAAAGTCCCGAGATGCTGCCCGCTCTCGCCGGGGAAAGGAGAATTTTGAATTCTATGAGTTGGCAAAGTTGTTGCCACTGCCTGCAGCCATTACCAGCCAGCTTGACAAGGCATCCATCATCCGACTTACAATTAGCTATCTGAAAATGAGGGACTTTGCTAATCAAGGTGATCCTCCGTGGAACTTGAGGATGGAAGGACCTCCACCTAATACATCAGTAAAAGGTATGGAGTAAATATTGTTGTGTACTATAGAATATGGCAGCCTTTAGTAACATCTAAATTGAAATTTTTACCTTCATCCTTTCTTCTTTCCCTGCATATCAAATCCTTTAAAGGGATTCAAATGTGGAAATCTGAGGTCTGCATGAGAAAGACACCATGTGAAGGTGACATAAACCTCTTATTTTAATTATTTTTTTATTTAACAACAAACCTGTGGTGTAACTATTACAGCTATAAGTCTTCTGGGTGATGTAGACCAAATTTTTCAAGTTATTTACCTGTTTTTTTGTTGCTTTGTTTTAGCATTTTATATAAGTATATGTTTGAGAGGAAAATGGCATTATTCCTTGATCTGAGAATTCAGTCTCTTAATTTTTCTGGCTATACTGTAAAGGTAGAATCACATATTTCTGAAATTTGAAAGCATCACATCCAAATGTTTGAGTTTTCAGGTGAGAGACTAGGGTATTATGTATCCTCTTGTAATGTCTATAGAAATTATTTTGATTTCTGAGCCAGTAGGCTTTTATCAGCAAAATAGACTGTTTTCAGTATTAAATGCTCTCTTTTAATCCTCAAACAAGAAGTTGGGGAGCAAAAGCAATATTTTAGATGTGAATTGCCACAAACTAGAGGCTGTGTGCACGTTGCTCCTAAATAGTCTTTCCAATGACCTGTGTAAAGAGGACTTTTTTTGGAGTCTGTCATTTTTCAGCTAATCCTAACCATCTAGATGAGTGTGATCTCTGTCTTAGTCCCTAATTTAAAATACTTATAAGTTGCAATAGCAGAAGTCAGCGTTACCAAACAAACCTGGGATTTCTGGGTGTCCTGGCTTTGACAGGACAAAATACTCCTTTATTTTAGCTACTGCTCTCACCTTTTGAAGGAAACATATTTTTGGAAGAGGCATATGAGATTTGAGCACTTCAGGTTTTTTCCACAAATTATGAACTATAAACTCTTAATGTACACTAAGCTAAATAGAATATATATAACATGAGGCAAACAAAGAAGCCACCTTTAAGGGTAGAGGAAGGAGGTAGAGATAGAATCTTATTTATCAACCCACAGCTGTCCATGAAGTGTTACTTGATGATGCAAAGGGCTTTTACCTTCTCTTCCATTTAAAAGAAGTGATATTATTTAGGGACAGTTAAAATTTTCAATGGATGGAGAGAGGCATGGAGGGGAGAAAAACCAACACAGTTTCAGTTTAAGGATTTAGTAGCTGGACATAGTTCCATCATTTCATATATTTAATTTATTTTATCTGCCACATTGTATATTATTCTCATGGAGAAAAAAAGGCAATAATTACATCATCCAGGGCACGAGTGTAACATGGTTCATTAGGTTTCTGATATAATATGCAAATGTTCCCCATTTTTACAGGATGAGAGTTTATTCTCAGGCAATTAAACAGTATTTCAAGGTAGACGTAAAGTGGACTCTGCTGTACAATCTGTGATCTGTCTGTGCTTCTACAAGCTGTCCTTTGTTACTGAAAGTCTGAGCTCTACTGATCTCTGAGTATCTGTATCTAATTTTCATTATTCTCTTCTGGAATATCTACCTGAATACTTAGTCTTCCTTTTTGTGCAAAGATTCTAATGAAGAAAAGCATTTTAAGAAAGAACAAAATCATATTCTTAGGCAGCAACATCAATAGTCTGATCTAGATTGATGTTTCTCCCTAAAAAAGACCTGGGTAAACATTTAATGTCTGTTCACCCTATCTGATGTAATAGCCTTGCCCCTTCAGCTATCTAGTGCTATGGTTCTCATTCCTTTAGGTTCATTTTCCTGCAAGGGGTGTAGGGGCTCAGGAAGGGGTTTTGCCTTTTTCCCTCCTGTTTGGCTGCTCAGCTTAACTCTAAGTAGGATTGTATTATTTATGTGTCAGTGTATTGAAACAATGCTTGATGAAAGAATGTTTCATTGTGTAAAAATTCCCCATAAGCAGATTTAACTGTATAATACAGGTATATTTTATGACTTCACCAGTTCCCCTTACATAGAAACCCGTTAACACATTCTGATCAAACATTCATGAAATTACATCAAAAGAAATTCAGTTTCATTAATTAAGGTTGCTTTTTGCTGCCCTTGAAGAAGTTCATGTGTATAAACAAGCTCACATAAATAGCTTGCAGGTTCATGTGAAGTATGGATGATAAACCTACAATAAAACACTAGACATTATACTCTGTATGTGCACAAGCAATCTTCTGAATAGACTTAAAGGTATTTGGGAAATTATTTGAGAGGTACTTACATCGTGTAGGCAGCTGCAATTTTTTTCTTCCCCCAGATGTGTTGGTCTGCTTGTGTTAATCATTCATTTTAAAAGCTTAGTTTTAAATTTGTCCCCCAGTACTGCACAGCAATTTAATAATTTTAATTTAGTATTTCAGGAAGTCCTTTACTCTGCCCTGTATTTATCACAGCTTTTCTTGGAAGTCTGTAAAGGCTGATGAGTTTGTTTTCTTATGGCTATTGTGTAGTGATCACTTCAAGTTGTGCTTGCAAATGAGCACTCAGATAACTCTATATAATATTTTCAGAGTCAATTACTTCATGGAAATATCTTGAGCAATTGGAAAGTAACAGATAGTTTTCTGCATTGTTTTAGAAATATCTGTATTGTTATAATACAGATCAAATCTGCAATGAACATTATGCATTATTCAAGAAATGACCAGGCATTCTCAGCAGTGTTTCAGCTAAATAACTGATGATTGTAACCTTTAAAGAAATCTCATTGTGGTGACTATTGGTAAATCATTTCTCCATTCATAGTCATCTTTATTTAGAGGTGATCTAAAAACCATTATATCTTTTATTAATCTTAAAAGGAGTAGCCAATGATTTGACATTTGCTAAAAATGGAAAAAATTTTCCATCCTCTAATACAGGAGACTTCAGTCATTTTTCTTTTTGTACATTGTCTAAGGCTTTCTGTGTGTAGGAAATCTCAGTCCTTATAAACAAATACACACACAGCTTATATCAGATACGTTTAAAGACAGTTCTCAAAGACCAGGGTACGATTCTATATGGAAGAAAATAATTAAGAGTTTACTTATAGTCAGTAGGAATAAAGTTTTCAGTCTTTGATAGTACATACAATGTGTTATCAATAACACTACTATACTCTTCTGTTTCCATCCGTCCAAAAGTCTTTCTTCCAGTTCTGGGGTATGTTCTGAGGACAACAGTAAATGAGCTGATAATCAGTTTTTAGAACTAAAATGTGAGTTTTCTGAAAGTTGTTTGGAGATAGAAGTATTTTCATAGTATATGCTGTGTGCTCAGCCAGGAAGTGATGCTTTGTATGGCATGAAACTTGAAATCCTCATTCTGATACTAGGCCCTGTAGTTCTGTTCTGATATCAGACTCTTGCAAATTTTGGAATATTTGGAATATTGTCTTCAAATCATTGACTTGAAATTTCATTGCTCTTTTAGCACAAAGTGCTTCTCAAAGCATTCAAAAATCATACAAGTTTTCATGATTTTTTTCCACTATATTCTGGTTCTTTTTGCCAAGCCACATTTATTTTTTTTTTCTTAATGAAAAGGGGGAGGGAGAGGAGAAGTGTGAGGTGTGGTGATGTTCTTCAGTGTGTTGAATGTGTCTGCCTGATGTAAAGTCATGTTGTATTTTGGTTTTGGGCGATCTTTAGGACATTGGTTTTGCCTCAGGACCTCTGCCACTGTAAAAAGAAAGCTCATGATTCCTTGCCTTGAACAGAGTTGGCAGCTTTTACAATTTCTATTTCTTTTCAAACAGAAATTAAATCCAGTACTCTGTGCCTAATTTTGCAAATCCTTACCCTGGTAATTTTCCATAATAACATTGAAATAGTTGTCATATTTTAGTTCTTAATTTTTCACTGAAGTGAGGTGTTAGTTTCTGTTAATCTTAATTTGGAGATACAAGTGTTTTTGCAAGGCCACAAGTCTCATTTCCTGTTGAATGATGTGATGTGGAAACTCGAGTATGTAAGACAACTTTGGGTATGTCAAACTAAAAGTGTGTTTATAATTTTTGTTTTTCTAAGCCAAAACTTTACATTTTATGCTACATAAGTAAAAAAGCCTTCTTAGTTCTGCTGTAAGAAAGGAGATGCATGAGAGACTGTAGCTGAGGAGTGAAAAAAGGCATCAGTAAATAGTACTGACTGACTGGTAGGTTGTGTAAAGAATTTCACTTTTATTTTAGCCATCTCTACTTTTAGTGTTCCTTGTTCTGCAGTTAGGTAGTTTTACACATTTGTGTTCTGGAATGAATATATATCAGTTGGAGGAGAAATCAGATTCTCTCTGAAGTATTTGTGGTGTACTGAAATATTTCTCATCCAAATTGTTCCTGTTCAGTGTAAGTAAAGGCAGCTCTGGAAAGTTCTTTACCATAAAGGACTCAATATTATTTCGAGTCTGCTTTGGCAGAGATTAAAAAAAACTTGATAAACATGAGAAGAAAAAGTACACTTTGAAATAAAATTGCACATTTTTCCTTCAAACTAGCATGTTTTTCAAAGGTCTCAGTCTCAAAATAAACAAAGAATGTAAGTCTAGGCTGAAAATGAACTTGGTGTCATATCATACACTGGGGTTTGGGGTTGAGGAAATAAGTCCAGCACTTTGAATTCTCTGGGAAAGAAAACAAGCAATAATGATAATTGGAAAGTATGGTAATTGTTATCCCAAATGTCAAGTGGAATTACTTTCATTAATTTAAATATCTTTTTCTAATAATTTTTGTGCTAGATATGTATGCATTTATGAGATGAATAAGTTGTTCTCTTCTGCATGACCTTATTGTGGAAACACTTTAAATAACATTACCTTTTGTTAGCCTTTTGTATTTTAAATGGTTGTCTTCTGAGCAGGAAGGGCGAAATAGTGCAAGCCTTTCCCTGCTGAGACCCCCAAGCCTTCCAGTAAGATCAGACCTCTGTTCTGAACCCCTACACAATTCTGTCTCAGGGAAACCATCTACAGGGACAAACTAAGAATTGCTTTCTTCCTTGATGTTTTTGGCCTAAGATGTTGTTTTTCAAAGTTTGATGTGAAAAAGTCAATCAGATGGAAACAGGATAATACAGGTGAATTGGTGGTATCCCTTGATACTGAAAGGATCTCCAAATCTGCATCCTTTGTGCAGAATTGCTGCTCTTGTGCTGGAGAATTCAGATAGCCCTGTAATTTATTTCTCCCTGCCTTGCAGGCATTGTTCTTATGAGAATCTGATCCCTGTTTATATATAGGCCACTATGTTGCTCTGACTGTGTATCAGTATCAACCGCTGACTGTGAACATAATGTTTATCCATTGTAAAACTGTGTGGCAGTGCAGCCATAGGAAGAGATGCCTTAGCCTTCCACCTATTACCTGAATTAAAGATGATTAGTTTCATTTTGACTGTAACAGAAACCAAGTGCTGAAAATTTCAGGAAGTAAAATTTCAGTGGTAAACCATGAATGTTCTCTGTGAGAATTATTGATGGTTTTCTGGTATGATAGATATGGGACCCAAAATGAGATAGCTCTGTTTGAATCTCATTGTCATAGACAAGATTAATTGAATGTGGGACTAAGAGTTGGTGGTTGCCTGGTGACAAGTGATTGACTTCAAATATGGCAAATGGAGGAGGGTGTCAACCAATATACTTAGTGCATTTGAGGGCCTAATTGCCTAGTGGGGAAATTTATGGGTGAAACTCATCTTGAGGAAAAATTTTGGTAGAAAAAAATTAGAATAAAAGCTAGGACTAGAATCCCAAGGACTAGAATGCCTGAAGAAAAATTATGAGATTATAATTTCCTATGCACCTGAAAATTCTAAAACTGTGTCCTTCTTTGGAATGATAGAAAATAATTAACTTAAAAATATGTATGTGTATTTACAGAAAACTTAGGGAATTAAAGGGAACTATATAGCAAGATAAACTGGAATGCCTAAGGTGCAGAATGTTGGCAAAGGCAAATAGAGACATTAAGGAAAAAATCTAACGGGATTAGAAAAATTCAAGCAAAAATGGATTTATGTGTATTAGAAATGTTAAGTAATTCTGGCAACAGTATAGGCTCTTTAGCAGTAAGGTATAATAAAACTTCTAATGATGCAGAAAAGGCAGAAGAGCTTGATAAGGTTTAAGTGCTTGCTTGTACAGAATCAGTTCTACAAGGCTTTCTAGTTCAGGTTACTGATACAATTTTCAGGATAATCCATACTTTGCAAGTGCTGGTGATGTGAAGTTCATAGCAGTGAGCTGTTTTAGCCTCAGAGCATTATGGGCAGAACACTGGGATATTTCCTGCACTAAATGGATAAAAGTAAGATTGTTGCATTTCTTCAACAAACGCAGATAAATGGAAAGTAATTCTTATTAAACAAACCTAGCTTAAATGTCTGAAATTGCAAGTTCATCTAGCTAGGATATGCATTGTATATTGAAGTATTTGTAAGGCATTTGGTGTCCTAGTTCATAACAACTAAAGTTTTAAAATATTATAAGAACATTATATTGGCAGAACCAAGTTAAACATATTAACTGTCAAATTAATTTATCTTGGAAAGCAGATTGAAGTGAAAGTTACTGTTAAGAAAGGAGCTTCTGTTTTTCTACAGATTCTGCTCTGGATCATCAAGAAACTGGAAATAAACATGGCTTGAATGCTGATTTAAAATTTTCAAATTACAATGATGTTTGGATCATAGACAGCAATCTATACAGCTTAGTAAATCAAATCTAAAAGTTATTTGTTTTACTATAAGAATGTTGTTTTGGTTGATGTTGCTGTAGTTATTATTATTATTACTATGACTACAACTTTTACTACTATTATTATTTTAACATTGTCATTGTTGTCCTATATGCTAGGCTACTGGAGTTAAAAGACTTGGAAAGGTTTTGGGGCTTTGTGGAGCGGAACAGAAACAATGGGAAAAGCATTTAGAGTTCAGTTCTTCTTTTTGGTTGTTTTTTTTTTTTTCCCATGAAGAAAGGCATAAAAAGAACTTACCTGATCCTTCCACTTTTCTAGCAGAAACGAGTGAATGATTTACTGTCTCATGGTGCTTTATTTGTATCATAAAAAGTTCTATCTATCAGTTCTGTGGAGACACAAAACATTTACTGCTGATAACAAATTAATACTTTTTCTAAAATGTAGTCAGTCAGATGTCAGTCTCTAGAAGAGTTGTTAACTCCACTTGAAACTTAACAATTAAATAGTAAAAGAACCAAACAATTAGTTTTTTAAGAGCGAGGAAACAGAAAAGTTGACTTTAGTGTCTTTTCTCTCACTCACAGCAATTACTGTATTTCTATTCTATTACACTGCAATTCATCTTCCTTTCTCTTCTTGTGCAGTTACAGTGATTTGGTCAATATTGCATATTTATTATGTTCTTTTAATATAGTTCATTATTCTTAGACATTTGAGGGTTTTTTTTGAGTCCAGAGCTGAAACCCCAAATATGCAAGATGTCTTCCTCTTGTATTCAATGTCCAGGGCTGACTCTCTCCTTTTTGTAGTCCTGTGTTTTTTTTTACATGTGTGCATCCTTGATGCAGGCCTTGTAATGAAAACAATCTGGTAAAGAATTTTAATATTTAAAAGACACTCCAAAATACTTTAACTTTTCACTTTATTCTTTCTTCCTTCAATGTGCATGTCTTCTTGTGTACAGCAGTCCTTAGCATGTCAGTAAAACTTCACTCCTAAGAACATACTTTCCTCCTTCCTGCTAAAAGGTGGTGGGTGTTGTCATTACAAATCATGGTTGAGAACACTGGTGGTGTTGGCTGAGTGAGTTTTGGCAAATCATGTGCTTCAAACTTGCACAGGTAAATATATCAGGAGGAGTATTGATGGTTGCTTTTGCTCCAACCTTAGTAGCGATACTAAAATAAACCAGGGAAAACTTTCAGATTAAAACAAAATTAATTTCTTTTCACTATGATGATATGGATTTTCATCCAGTAGAAATTTCTGTGTAAAAGTTACTGCAACAACAGTTCTCTTTTCCAAAGCTCTTAATAAAATGCTTCCATATGATTTTTACATTCATGTTTTGTGTTGCATGGGTTAGCTACAGGTGGTCTTTTTTAGAAGCATGACTACCTTAAATTCTATGTGCAGTCTACATAACTTCTTGAAATAACTCACATGATGGGGTTAGCCAATTACAGATGTGTAGTGAATCCGGTGTGCCAAAACTGCTTGTTTTAATTTACTTGTAGCAATCAGGAACAGTAGACACTGCTGTAGTTTTTGATATGTAAAATGAAAAAAGGCTGTTGCTATCTGCATATTGCAATATCTGATGGAACTTGTATTTGTCTTTTTATTCACCCTTTTCTGAACAGAAGGAAAGTGTCATTGCTATGAATAGTGCTTTGGACAAAGCTTAGTACTGTAGTGCACCATTTTGCAAAGGAAAGCAGTTGAGGAGTTGGATCTTGTGATTGGATTTAAGTGTTTCAGTGTAGCATTCCTAGCTTAGTTTCCTCAGATGGGCAGGCAATGTAAGGACATGCATACAGCCCTGCTACATTCAATAGAGTTTAGTCTTCTATTAGTGTAGCTTATTGGTTTTCTGGATCATATGAACTTCTGCCATGTATCTCCCATTGAATGAATCCTACTTTGTTGAGGGATGTCTATTATAGGGCTAATAAATACATCTGTATAAAGAAGCAGGTTAACCAATTGATAATGTATGCAGCAGAAACCTAAAAGAACCCCAAGCAAACAAATGAAAAACCAAACAGATCGGAGTGCTCAGAGGGAATAAAGCACTGTAACCAAATGGGCTTTTTACAATATTTGTTTTACTAAGAGTTACATCACTCTGTATCACAAGGTGAAAATATTACTTTAAAAAAATTGTCTGAAATGAAGAAAACACAATATTTTTTTTGAAATAGAAAATCTGTTTCCTATCTCATATGTTTGCAGTTGTATATATACTAGCATTTTCCAAATGCTAGTAAATGTCTCAATATTTGGAGTAAATATTTGGAGTAAATAATAAAGCCTCAGAAGTGAAGTATATGGATTTAATAATAGTATTTATTTTCATGTAATAGTTGTATTAGATCCCTCTGATCAGCAGAGCAAGATTTAGATACTGACAGTAGATCCAGCAGTTTTAAAAACCAAAGTGCAGTGATTTTATTATATGCCAGTATAACCACAGTCTGACCAAAGTTTGACCACAATATCAACACAGCCTTATTTCTGCAACTGTTCTCTTTGAAGCCAGAGGAAGGAAATCGAGTTTCCACCAAATCCCTATGCTCTTGTGGTCTCCCATTTCAATCAGGGATATAAAGTAGAATACAATGAATCCATAGTAAAGACTTTCCCAGGACATTAGAGAGATCAGTAAAAACTGTTTTCATTAGCTGTCAGTAATTAAAGAACACCCTTCATATAGAGCTTACAATTTAGAGAACATGTAAGCCTCTATATCTCCCCGAGATCACAAGCGAAATAAGAATCACTACAGAGCTGGGGAATTTGTGTTGTTTTAAAATATCAAGCTCCCTTGAACATGAAACATAATTTTCTGTTCATTTGCTAGCTTTTAAGCCGAATATTCTTCTGAATATTTTTTATTTTAAATTTCAAAGGATTTATGCACTACATTTCTGTTCCTATGGAAGGAAAGAAAGGCAAGTCCCTCACGAAATACTCAACAGTTGTGCCAGAGTTGTTCTCCTGAATGGAGCTGTTAGAAAATTCTGACCTTAATTTCAGTAGTTGAACTCATCATTCCTTATAATTCTTACACAGAGAGTTAGCTGAGTGCATCTGCAGAAGCATGTGTGTGTTGTCACTTTGCATTCCGCTTAAATCCTATAAAAATTGGTTTTGCTTTGCTTTGCATGGGATGGTGCAATATGGAAGTACAAAATTCTATGTCTTATTCCATCATCTGTAAACTAGTTAAACACCTATTTATAACCATAAAAGGAAGACAGAGAAATGTCTTTGCTCACATTTTAATACATACAGACAATTCCCAAACTTTACCTATAGCAAATAGAATAATATTGTCAACACTACATCACTGTAGATCTTAAAGAAAACCATTTGTGCAAAAGTTAGGAAAAATCAGGAACTGTTTTTTTATTTTCTTTTATAAGTACATGTTTTATTTCTACAATTATAGGAGCAACTTTACATCTATATATCCCCTTTTAGATTTGAATTACTGTATATGTGAGCTGTTTCTCATCCTCTTCACGCAGAACAGTGCTGATAATGCTAATAGAGAAATTGAGGCATATACAGATTTAGGGCTAGCTTTTCAAAAGAGCACAGCACTCCAACTGGAGCTAGATTTCAAAAGATCTCTGATCCTATTCAGCAACAAAATAAGTAGCCGGATTTTCAAAAGATTTCAGCACTTTGGTAATCTGATCATAAGAAGCAGCTGCTGAGCACATTTGCAAAGCCAAGAGTGACTTTTCAATATCCCGTGAGAAGTGTGTTAGAGCAGGGAATAGAGGCCTCTTCCCCTGTCCTAAGACCAGGAGTCCAGTTCTTAACCAATAAAACTATCTTCATGTCCTTTGCAAGAATGCTGTTTGAAAGGAAGTTTAACCCATTTAGAAATTTAACCCATGCATATGAGGAGATATTTTTCAGAATAACATGAAGATGTGCATCAGGATAGGGAATGAAGAAATCAAATAGGAGGAATATTGCTAATCCATTTTATATTGAATGCCTGTGTTATATTGTCTTAATTAGATGTATCTTATAATGAAAAAACCCCCCCTTTAGTAATTTTTAAAGGTTTTTTAGCCCATTGCCAATCTTTTAAGTGTCAAAAGAAAAAAAAAACTATAATAACTAGGTATTCTAAAAAAATCTACAAAAGTCTATAGCACGTATATTATATGGCAAGTCCAGGTGTGATTGATTTTCTGTGTACTTCCACCTTCCTACAACATTCTGAGTGCATAGTTTTTATTTACATTTTAAATGGTTCCTTCTATCCCTTCCTAGAGGTGAATAAATGGGGTGTTTAATTTTGTTCTTCTGAAAATAAAATTTTCTTTTTCATGTGTTTAATACTTTAAAACACTATTTTCTCTTTACCTCTATATACCAGCTGTTTCTGCTTATTTTGTGTATAAGTGCTGTTATTTATTCTTCTCGTCCTGCTTTTTGTAGCTTCTGTCTCTCTGGCCTTTTATTTTTTTATTTATTTATTTTCTCTGCTATTCTTTGGCTCCAACATCCTATCCTGAAGATTTAAAGGGCAAGCTTTTTTTATGAAAGTTACTATGGAGCTGAGAAGAAAATTAGCAGCTTACCTAAGCTCATCATACATTTGGCTTTAGTTGGTTTCTTCAGCATCTTCATGGAGCTTCTTGATTCTCCAACAAACTCATCAGACATAAAGGAAATGTATTTAACATACAGGCAGCTATGTTGAGAGGCCATTTGCTATGTACCTACTCACTCATCACTAGCTTGGAGTCAGCCCAAGAGATGTTCCTTGGGTAGAGACATCTGGCAAAGTCCATCTCTAACAGCTTCACACTATGTACTTACTGGCAGTTTTGGTGTATTTTGGTCTCCAGCAGGGATGATACCAGACAGTGAATGTGGCATGGGATGGTCTGTGAAGATGTGCATGTCTGCCTTGGGAGGGTTCTCATTTCACCTGTCAAGCAGGAAAGTGAATTTTGGAGGCAGTGTTTTTTCAATCAGAACTGAACTGCATGCAGAGGGTAGGTGTGATGGTCCTGGAAATGCAGGGCAGTCGGAGCACTCCTGTGGTGAGGTGCAATGTTGAGCAGCTCTGATGAGCATCCAGGCTGACTTCTCACAGACCCGAGACAGAACCTCATCCCATATTTTCTGCATCTGTTTGACACATAGACTTATCTCTTTGGAAAGTATCTAATGTTGATGTAAAGCATTTAAATGATAAAGAATCAACTACATCCCTGGGCAGATTGTTCCAACGGTTAATTACTGTCACTGTGAAAAAAGTGTGCCTCATTTCTAGTCTTATTTCAGCTTCAGCATCCAAACACTGGATCTTGTTATGCCTTTTTCACTAGATTAATGAGCTGCCTACTGTCAGAAATATCTTCCACATGTAGGTATTGTGATCCTCTTAACCTTCTTTTCAGTAACTAAATAAATTGAGCTTTCTTAGTCTTTCACTATAGGGAATGACTTTCAGAAGTCTAATCACTCTTGTAGCTCTTATTTGAGTCGTATTCAATTTTCTAACATATTTTGAGAATGGAGGAAACCACAGCTGAAGAGAATACTTCAGTAATAGTGTTATAAAAACCTAAAGTAAAACTTGCAATAGTTATTCCAGTGTGATATTCTTTGGTTTAACCCAGTGACACATATTTGATATACATTTTTATGTAATATGGACATGCCATTTTGGTGGGGTTTTGTTACTTTGGGGATTAATCTGAATGTCAGTCTCATTTTGATGTGGTTCTGGATTCCTTCTCCTAATAAGGATTGAACAATGTCAAGAGTTCTCATGAATAATTGTGAATAGTGAAGCTTACCCATGATTTTATGTTTTGTTTCAATGTCATAATCCTTTCAGTAAGAATAGGTTATCATAGAAAGTACTGAACACAGAGAGCAGCCATCACAAGGTGAGACTGGGGAAGTTATCTTCTGAGGCAAGTGGATTTCAGCTAGGATGTTGAATGGGGCAGGATGGTACAAGTGCAATATTATCTTACCCACATACTTCAGAAGATTTCTGGGAGAAAAAAAATCTGTTCAGAATTGTCCGAAAAGTTCCTTATGACACCTTCCGGTCTGATACCTGTCTTCTTCAGGTGACTTGCATTGTCCCATTGGGTATCGATTTCATGTCTGGACAAGGGAAACCAAAGCACAGCCAAACTAAGTGAGCTTAAAAGATCCTTAAGCACACACAAATAGTTCCCTTCAGCCCAAACTTGCCTCAGAGTTACCTCTAAAATCCTAATACTGTGATGCACAGAAATTAGGAATGAGGAAAAGTAACTAACTTTCTAAGACAGCTAAGTCTTAGAAATTTTTTTTTAAGTCTTAACTTAATATTTTAAGTTAAGCCAGAATTTGTATGGAGATAGGAAGAAAATAATTCCTCCTGAATTCACACTTCCTCTGGTTCAAAATTAGACTTAAGTGAACTTGGACTATCTGCATGATTTGAGCTCAGCTATCTCTAGTATTTCCAAGTAGTGAAAAGAGATGACAAATCTTCAACAAAAAAAATGGCTGCTTCAGAGTCAGGTAGTTTCTTCAAAAGTGGAAAGAAAGCTACAGATTTTGCCAGTGACTTCCTTCAGTTGTGTTCTCAACAGGAAATTCTGTAAGTAACAAAGGTTTCAGGCTCTCAACCATTTACTACTGTGAATCGCTCTGGGAGAAAGATATTTTACTTTCTTTTTAATCCCATATAAAAGCAGTCTCCTCAGACTTCTGGGTCAATTCCTTTAACTTTCAAAAATGCAGTTGCACTCAGTTGACTTTCCTAGCCAGCCAGCAATTTTTATTCAACTCAGGGGAAGCTGTGCTTCAGTCCTCACTTCAGAATCCCGGGATTTCATCTGTCCTCAAAAATTTGGAATGATTTCAGAACTTAGGTCTTGTTCTGTTGCTTGTGAAGTAAGTAAGAAGAGAAAATCCTTGCATATGTAGTGGTCTCACTGACGCTTTCTCTGCTGGGAGGACGCTGAGTGTACACTTATGGGCAGACAAGAGACCTCCGATGCTCCAGCTCACTGCCTGCCCCATCTCACAGTACCCAAAGGACAAGTTTTCAATTGACTGTGCCTGTATTTTCCCCTATATCTTCCCCAGAGCTATAAACTAGGGCTGTGTTATTCAGAACACCAGTCAGCATTTAGGAATGCTTTGGCATCTTTGCACAAACTGTTAGCTATGAGTTATCTGATGATAAATTGTATATTTATCTGAGTATAAATAGGATAAGTGCATTCATTTGCACAGCATCTCTACAGAATTATTAAAAGACTCTTTTTTAAAAGGGAAGCCTGAATATTAATATGTAATATTTGAGGGGAAAGTCAAGTTACTGTTTATTTCTGCTATTAGTGGAATTCTTTGTGTGTATATAAATGCATTTTACTAAGTTACACTAGGGTAACAAGAAAGTTGAAATAATATCAATCCATCTGCTTAATATTTTGTGCTTCTAACAATTTCAGTTTAATGTCTCTTTAGTTTCTTACTGATCATTTACACTGACAAAACGAAGGAAAAGAAAACAAGGAACCTGTCATCAATCATTCATTTAATCAACTAGCAAAAAATAGATAAATAAACATACTGAGTGAATTATTTTTCCATATGTAATGATTGACAATAATCTTAATTTATTCCCTTTTTAACCTTTTACTGTCACTATAGTTGGGATTAATTGGTAATGACAAAATGAGAAGAAATAAATTTCTGATAGCCACTGAATGTTGCTGACACTGGAGTGTTTTCCCCTGAAACTTCTCCCTGAAGATGTATCAGATCTCTGTCATGTGTTATTTTCACACTTTTTTGTGCCATGTTTCATGCCATTTTGGTGATTGCTATTAGTTTACAGACATATGGTCAGGAATATTTTATGAATGAAGAGATTTCTGGAATGTACAATATTACTTCTTCACATTTATATGAGAATTGTAATCTGAAGCTCTCAAAATACTTTACACATGTTATTGCAGAGTGTATTCAAAAGCTAGCAGAAAAGAGTGCTACAGCTAATAACTTATGTTATCTGCTCCATCCGTCAGACAGTATTTCTTTACTGTTGAATTGTCTATTCCCCCTTTGCACTGTTTTACTGGATCCATCTGAAGTGAAGAGGGTATTTTCAGGCAGAATTCCCAAAGCAGCTCTCCATGTTTGTAGTGAAGGAGGGTTAGCTCAACTTCCTCTCTCAGCTTTTGCCACAAAATTGTGTCCCCGTGTGTAAATAGATTCTAGTCAGTCAGTAACTCCAGCTTCCAAAATGTTTTTCTGAAATGATATTCCCATACATTGGTAATAGTTGTCCTGAACAACACATGAAGATAATATTTTGCAGCTTTGTTTTGAAATACTGAGTAGCATGTCCCTCAAATAAGTGGAAGACATAGTGTAGCACATTCTTTTCATCCAGCTGGAAGGGTGTACAGTGCACACAATACTTCAGTTCTGGTAGAAATAAGCGGGTTTTATTCAGGTGTGTCTCCTGCAGTTTCAATAAAAGTGTTGTCACGTACTTCAGACATGAAAAAGTCTTCTATGTGGATCTGTGTGTTTTGATAATGAAGGCCAAAACCTGTGAGGCACAAGTACATGAATCTTCATTTTGCAGAATTTGTGTTTGGATTCCTGGGTTGGGGATTTCTGTTTTCTTTGTTTTCTCCTGAAAGAATGATCTAGTTGCATATAGCCAGATAGTCTCTCAACTGTCTTTTTTCAGAGATTCAGAAGCAGAAATTATTTCTTCTACTCAAAAATTGTGTGCATTCTGGGTTTTTTAAGGAACAAAGGGAAACAGAGATGGAAATGTTATTTGCCCATACACAAAGAAAATAAAGGAAAAGAAAATAAAAAAATCCCAAAGACTCCAAAACGAACAGGAAAAAATCGGAAAAGATGAAAGCCAGTTATTGATGTGGTGTATGATCTGAGGGATGGTGTGTGAAGTGGGCTCTGACTGTTAATCTGTAGGGTAAGAGCAGTTGGGATGTTCTGCAGGAGCGTTAATTATCCACCGTGGTGGTTGCCTGAGTCTTGGCTCTGAGGATCTCATCTCATACTTGGTGGGTAACTGGAGACAAAGCGTTCAGTTGAGGTTTTTACAGGGTTTGTTAAAGGGTCTAAAAATTTTGCTCTTTGGGAATACAGTAATTTTTTCTGACTTGGGTCATACTGAACGCTATAAATTCAATGAGAAGTATTCTAAACCAAGATTTTTTTTGTAGCAAGAAATGTTTAGAATAATTTGCTCACTTGAAAAAATGTAAGACTTTAGCTGTGTCCCAAAACATAAAATAGTAGACAGTGCTGCAAAAATCCTTGAAAGCAATCTGCCTAAATTTTTCCTCTGCAGCAGTGTATCTGTTCCATCCCTTCACTGGGCTGAGCACAGTCTAGCCCTTTGTGTGTAACAGCTTTATGTTTATTAGCAGCTGTTTTCTCCTAGCTAAGCTTGACAAAGGGTAGGGGATAAGCCCAGAGAAACTTCATTGCTCTGCTTTCCGGTAGGAAGGAGGGCAGGGCGGATATGAGCGGTCCCATTGCCGATGTCCCTTTGGTGCTGGTGCTCCCTGGTGCACCCTGCTGAGGGAAGATGGGTCCCCTCAGAGCACACTCTGCTCTGGCAGGCTGGCACCACTGGCAGCTGACTGACACTGGCAGAACCTTTTGTGGGACTTCCTTCTCTCCATAATCGTTTTCTGTAAACATTACATGTTCTAGAGAATATAGTACTTCTTACTCACTGAAGAAATGATGGCTTTTTTTAAGGAGAAAAGATGGATTTTGCATTCTTATTTGGCTATTGCATTTATTGTCTCTAAAAATCATAATTGATACAATACTTCAAATTAGAAATTTTAAAGAGTATAAAATTTGGACTATAATATTTTTAGAACAGTAACATAAAAATTCTGGTCAATCTCTGATTTTGCTGTGATATAACCTCTTCAAGAAAATTTGCTGGGTTTAAGCAGATATATCATACTGAAACCCATTTGTATTTTTAGGACTGGTCAATGACATCAGGTATTTTGGAGTATCATATCTAAATGTATTGACACTGTATTGATAGGTAATTCTTGGTTAGATGACTTTGCAGTTAGTTACCAGTCTACCAATTCTTCTATCAATAATGATCAAACTACACTATTAGGAACTCTCAATTCAACTGTTTTTCAGCTCAGTCTTTCAACAAAAATAGATTTGTTTTCCCCTCATTTGGAACAGATATTGGTATCAGTAATAATCTGAAATATCATTTAATGGAAATTCTTTTGTTTCCCATGTAGATTTTCCAGACTTTCCTGTCTTATATAGCATTTATTAAGTGTTTTAAATATATTTTCTTTGTATTTTACTGTGCAGCTTATGTACTGAAAGCATCACCTAAGTACCAATAACACATTCTTGACTGAATAATGATGTATGTTGAATGTTACTTTTTTTGTCTTATAAATGGATAGCAATTTACACAGCTGTGGATGTGGGATGTTTCAATCCCAGACCATGTTGTAAGAAAAATTGAATGACAGTGAGCAAAACAGCAGTAATTATAAAACTAATTACTAAATGCTGATGATGCCCATAGGCTTTGCATAACTAAAATTAGAAAAGGAAATTGCTTTCGGCTTCAGAGAGGCAACATGCTAGTTATTTCACTGTTTCAGTCAAAATGGAACATGGTGTATAAAGTTCAATCACAAAAAAAACCCACATTAGTTTATGCACATATTTTTTCGTACTAAAATGTTAAAGAATTCAGCCTTTTTGTCTTTTAATTCAAACACATCTGTAACATAAATCAAGAAAAGTGACATGAAACTACTTGTTGGACATCTTTCTATATAGTTTTACAAGGCCTAATTTACCACTGATTTATTTTAGCTTTATGTTTATCAAAAACATACACAAATATAAAAAATGAAAGGTTTCCTAGCACGTAGGCCCAAATGAAATAAATGTTTGGGATAAAAAACGGGAGACTGGATTTCAAAATTCCCTGAGATTTGTTCCAGCTCCTATATGTATATGTGTTCCAGCTCCTATATATATATCCTGGGGCTATCTATAAATATATATGTATGTATGGCAACTGTACTAGTTCCTTACACTTATATGTGTTTTCCCAGGTATAGAATTGCTAGATTAACTCATTTGAATATAGTATCTTTTTATCCTTTTTGTTCGTGCCTATATTACATGTAGATTAATGCATACACACAGGCATAAAGTACCTAAATGAAACACACATGTACATTGTAGACAAATTAAATTTTCCTTATATAGGAATGCAAAATATATTTCAGTGTGGTGAGTTTTTTTAATGCTGCATTTATGCTTAATCCTGCAGAATATGAGAATATCATGCATTCTAAGCATATTATTTTTAAATTTATTTTTATAAAGCAGCTTGTAAGACTCAGTTTAACAATTAGAACTTATGCTCTTGTTTCATAGAAAATTACATAGACATCATAGGATTTATCCTTTGAATTTAGGGTTGGAATTTCTTTTGGTTTTTTAAAATTCTCAATTTTTCTTTCACTCTTTTATCGTATCTGGGAAATATTTATACTTGTTCAGCTTCTCAAAGCCTTGAAAGAAAAATGCTCATTGGATTCTCTTGCCTCAGTAGATGTCGAATAAAAACCACTGAGCGTGTGTTTTGAACTTTAAAATTGTTGAAATACATCTAGATTTAACACTATTGATAATGAATCTAAACATGAAAATTATAAACTCTGTATAATTTTCTGTAATCTGTAGAATTTTCAAGATTGTTTATCCTATTAAATTTTCTGGGGTTTGATAAATAACCAGGAAGCCTTAGAACTCTCTTTATTTAAACATTTATAGGAAAGCATATCTTAAGTGAAGTAATCGTAAAATGCATTTCAATGTATAAAAATTACAGTAAGAGTTTTTTAGTTTCTTTTAGTGGACCACTGAGTAATTTTAACTTTGTATGTCCCAGTACATTTTTTACTACAGCAGATGAAGTAGATGTGTTGCCTGTTACTGTAAAGAATACATAGAGAGTATTTGCTACATCTAATTTTGTAAAATCAAACTCCACAATTCTCACTTCAAGTCCCCCTTTTAAGGCAAGTTTATGCTCAGTTGTTCTGATCAAATTTTAACTATCCTCATGCACCCTTTATGTGTATAACATACACAGTTCCAGTACAGGTTTGTAAAAAAGATTCAAGATGGTCTTGAAGATAAAAAGAATTAAAATTTCTCTCCATTCTTATGGATTTGGGCATTAACAGCAACAGCATTACTTTAAGTAATATTTCTCAGTTTCGTTTCCAATTCTATTAAGTGGTGCTGGTGAATAGGATTGCCTTTAAGAGGTACTTGAAAAAGCAAGTAAGAAATCCTGCCTATAAGGATGGCACCATTTTCTCGAAGGTTTCTGTCATGTTACACTTTAGCAATCTTTCTGTTGTATGGAAAGAAACAATTTATTGTCAGTACTTGAAGGATACAGAATGTCTGATTGACTGCCACCCTAGCCTGTTGTTTTTAACATAAATATTACAGCTGTGTTTGCTTTGAAATATTTGGCCATTATCCAGTAAATCTGTGCTGGAACATTAAATTATCACCTTATGCCCTCCTCCATCATAAGACAGTGCTTTCATCAATAAAGCATTATTGTTGTCTTTTCCTGCATTTTATTTCTGCATATTCAGGAACTTTGTGTTGTTTTGTAAAAAGCAGACATTATGTAAAAGCTTCTAACTGATGAATTTGCTGAGTGGGTAGCCTAGCAAGCATGTGGAAATAATGATTAAAGTACACTCTGAGTCGATGAAATTTTAAAAAATTTGTACTTGTTCCTCATTTTTGTGAATGTTTCCAAGATCATTCAGATTTTTAAGAATTTGATTTATCTGGCTATTCCATCTTTTTTTAACAAATATGAAGACAGGTGTATCTTTGTCATCGTCTTTCTCTCTCGCAGATTGCATTTTGTATCATGTGAACTTTTCACAGAAGCAGAAGGCAATTGAAATGGACAAAAATGGCAAACCCAACATAATCATAGTTTTACAATGCTATTGAATAGGCAAGACTTACAGTACTGATCCTAAGCTATTTTCCTGTTTCTTTCTTCACAAGTATTTCATCGTTATCTTCTTACCTCAGGATAGTTAGCCTTTTATGCAGAAGAAATGGGGCTAGTCATGTCTCTTCTTCATTAATGCTGGTATCTGAAATTCAGCATGTGGTGCATTGCACAAGGCAGGGTGTTTTGTCTGTGTATATCTGTGAGGTTAGAGGAATTACTTCATATTCTACCTTTCTTTCTTTATTCTTGAAGTTTTTTTCCCCCCTATGATAACTGCTTTTTCTAAAGTTGAAGACTTTTTCTAGGTAGTTCTTAAAAACCTTTCTGCTTTTCATTACTCCTGTTTGATTTTTTGAAAGACTTTCCAATATCACAAGAAAATCTCAAATCTGAGTTAAGAAAAAGATTTAAATGTGTTTCGTCATGTAAGCAAGTTCATGGATTTAGATAATTTGTTTACTTTGAGCTAATAATCGATTTCAGAGTCTTGCTGAACTTGAGCCATAACAAAAAGGCAGAGTATATCTAACATTAGGACAAGAATTACCTTCTCCAGCTTATTATCTTTTCTGTCTTTCTTTGTGTTTGTAATCCTGTATCAATTTATCAGTCTGTTTGACAGGCTTATATCTTAGACAATTTGTAATCTATTTTTCAAGTCTCTTTTTGTGAAATCCTAGATCTGTTGGTTTCCTGAAGCCTGTTCTGCATTACTTTTATTGCATTCTCTACACAGTGTTTTAAAGAAATTACAAGATTGATTTTAACCACATGCATTAGATTGCAGAATTTGGTTCAAAATCATTGCATAGACAATCAAAGCCCTTGTGAGTTAAATCTCTGAGATGTTATCATTGTATGATTTCTGCCTGGTCTGTGTTATTGGCACAAGGGAGCATATCAAAGGTGTTTAACAGAAATAAACTCTGTAGTTATCTTAGAAAAGAAGCTTCTGTTTTTACCCAACAAGATCAGGTCCACTTTCTCTATGATCAGAGTATTACAAAGCTAGTAAAGAATAATTTATATCAGAAGTTCTGTGATGGAATGAAATGGAGCTCTTTTGAAGTATGATCTCTGAAAGCACAGCATGAAGCTCAAATAAAGTGAAGGACATTCACTATTACAAGTAATGTCCTTAATAATCTTGTTAGTCTAGTCTCCCTCTGTAAGAGACAAATGGAACATTATTGGCTTATGGGCTGTAGTAAATAATTTAGTTTCCAATATTCAGGCTGCTTTGACAGTAAATTAAAATGACATGAAAGGGGCTTGTTGAATAAAGAAAGTATCCAATCAAATTTAATTGGCATGACTAAGGCAGTAGAAATATGTTTTATAATTAAACCATGTTGTCTTGGAGCTTTATAAGCATGTATGAATCAAAATGTCAAAAATTATTCTTTGATATTGTGCATTTAAAACTTTGCATGGTGAATAGTTTTCTTAAACAAGGTTCTAGACATGCATATTGATTCAACATGAAAATAGTCTTAAAGCTTTAAATAAGTCAGTTCTTAGCATTTGTCTGCTGATCTGACAATTTTCTGTAAAAGACTAAAATTATTTTGTAGTCCTCTCGTATTTAAAAATCCATCTTTTGTACCAGTTTTGTATGATCCAGCCTTTTACCCATGTATAAATACTGTCATTTTTCACCTGTTGTTATAACACCAGATGGCTGAAATCAGTGCTAATAGGTGCAAGCTTGAAACCAACAGGAAGATGCAAAAAAGGAAAAATAGAATATGTGACAAACTAATAAATAGTTTTCTATTACTAAATTGATTCTTTTAATGTTTCTTATTTTAATCAAGCATTTTTAGAGTTCATGTATATTAACCAAATCCTACCAATTTCTTTTGTTCAGTTCTTATCTACTTATCTCTTTATCAAAGGAGTTTCAAAAAATGTGTATACTCCTTAAATGCATAAAGGAAATGACATATCCATGGTTCCAAAAATAACAATACCTCTAGAAATTTGCACATTTCTAAACATTCTTTTGTTCTTATATACAAATCCCTCCAGTATATAATAGTCTGTTATTTATAGGTCCCTGTAATACTACTTTCTCTGCAAACAGAACATATAGCTGGTCTGGCCATTTAAAAAAAAAAAAAAAAAAAAAAATAATGTTTCAGTAGAAAAGTTTATCTTAGAGAAATTTTCTAAATTAACCTCATCTATTTGAAATTACAGATAGGTGATTATTATGTTAAGAATGTTATTCAAGTTACTATGATCTATTGATATACTTCATATGTCAATGCTAGGATTCTAAGATTCATTAAACTCTGAAGCACAAGAGGAAAATATGTAGATAGAGAAGTGGAAATGAATAGTAAAATTCAACATTTGTTATGTCCTTGGTCAGGTGAGAACACTGTACTCTCTAAGTGTAACATCTTGCAGTGCCAGATGCTCTGGTTTCCAACATAACTCTTCAAGATCATAAACTGATGTTACATATACTATGGGAAAAAAGGTGAATATCTCTTGTCAGCCTCAGCTGGTGTTGCCTTTTGCAGGAAAAAGGATTTCTGTATTATTGGTGGGTGAAGTAACTGGATTTCCAATTGCTTGTCTAGATCCCATTCTGTTCTTAGATAAGTAGGTGAAAATTTCCAGCTTTCAGATGAACAAATTCCAGGTGAACCAGAGGTAAACAAAGGCTTCTTCAGGTCTCTTTCTACTGCCAAAAGCCTCCTTGCCCCGAAAGGAGAACTGAGAATTGAATGTGAGGAAAAATCTGCCTAAATTTCCACTCATGACAAATCACTTATCATCTTAGCATATTGTTCCTTCACACTTTTATTCTTTCATGTTAGAGGGGGCCTTGTAGAAAGGCCTTGAGAGTTAAGTGCAAAATATTAAATACCTTTTAGCTTTCCTCACCTTAAGCTGCTTTCTGACTCATCAGTCCGCTGATTAAACGGAATTTTACCAGCACTGACGGTTTAGTCATTGATGTTTTATATCAAGCCAGCCACATTCCAGTGGATAAGCCCTCCATTGTAGTTGATGAATCCTAGTAAAACTCCAGCTGGGGAGCTCACATTCCTCCAGCTATGTCATATTTACATCAGTAAAAATATGAAATACCTTTGCTGAAAATTGTTATTCAATTGAACTTCTGGTAGACATCAGCTTGTATTGTTATTCTGGGTCATATTTCTATACAGAGTGTTCTGATAGCCAAATTTTTTCTCAGTTTATATTTTGTTCAAAACAACTTAAAGAATGCCCTTTCAGAAATAAATTCCCATAGGAAATGATCAGTCAGCAAATAAAATCCAGGTACAATGAAACTGGTGGCAAAACTCAATGTCAAAATAGCCCTTCCATTGCCAAAGAAAATAGCAAATTATTTTCCACAGGTCAGGATTCCACTGCAGAATTAATTTGTTTTGATGCTGATACCCCAAGGTTGTCTAGCAAGACAAACTCTGATGCATTTTTCCAGAATATTTTTTAGTCTGGTGGCTGGTTATTACAAGAATAAAGCTTCTGAATGATTCTTCAAATTGAAGGACATATTTTTGTATTATGATTTGCATCTGCATGATGTCAGCATGTTGCTGTAACCAGTCTTGAATAAAGTATGGTAGAAAGTAGACAAGAACTAATTTTAAATCTTTTTATTACTTTTTTTCTATTTACATGATTCTGTTTTATAGTTTTTCTAAATTATTTCAGATTCAGAGTTGCTCCTATTTTCTTTACTGTCCCTTGTTTCCTAGGCACTATCTTCTTGCTTCTAGTAGAATTTAAAGAGTTTTTTTCCATGTATCTTTTTATCAAGGAAATAATTTGGTGGAATAAAGGTCAGTTCAGACAGACTCACAATTTAGACCATATTACTTTAATTTTACAGTGCTTACAAATTTTGCAACTCAGAAGAAAAAAATTTAAAAAGAGAAAAAAGGCAAATTCTATTTTAGTTGTTCACTGCCTTTCTTCAAGTGTACTATTTTGATATGTCACAATCTATGTTTCTACTTCTTTGACGCTGAAGAAATGTACTTTTATTTTATGAGAAAGGAAACTGACTGTTTCTAAAAGGAAATAATATGTACTTGCAAAATGTTGTGAAAAACAGTGATGTTTTTAGACTTGTTGACATGTTAGTGAAATCTAGTGTAGGGGGTCAGAAGTTTCCATGCTGTAAGAGTGCTTTGGTGTGTTTTTTTTGGTTTTTTTTTTTTTCCCTAACTATTTATTGCTTGGTCCATTTATGTGGAAATGGAAATTGTAACAAATACGCAAACAAGGTAAAACTCGGAGCAGAATAGATCTCTTTCCATATGTAGAGTACATTCCAGAAGTAGTATTCCAGGGCCTACTTTATCAATTTAGCAAAAAACAAACAAAAGAATACAAGAATGTATTTTTATGTCATGATATAATTAACTAGACAACCCACATTATGTCAAGAGCATATTTTTTTTTGTCATGAAGTCTGGATTATACTCAGTCAGTACAGAATAAGACAGGGGAGCTATATTTGAAAAAAAATGATGGTGTGTGATAGACTTTTACAGAATAAAAACTCCAGTGATACAATAGCTTACCTTTTCACAGTGACACTTATTAGAACTTATGAGGATCGTAGAAGGTAATCTCCTCCTAGAGGCAATATAACTTTGTATTTGTTTGTTAGAGCACTGTGCATTATTGGGGAGATATGTAGTCCATTTTGTTTAGCTAAGACAATGCTATACTGTGTCCCACAGTATCATACCCAAATTCTTATAAACATCTTACTTAAAAATGTTTTATGATTTCATGGCTTCAGAAACAAATTGTTAGATCTTTTTAAACTTCAACAAAATATTATGACTATTTTTTCATCTATTTTCTTTACCTACCTTGTGCAGAATATGTGTATTTTCCTTCACTGAAATTCATCACCTGCTGTTTCTTACAGGTGAAATATGAGAGTAAAAAATAGTACAATTTTTAAGGCTGTTGTGTAGACTCAAGAGAGTCTTTCTTGCAATATCTAACTGAAAAGGTAATGAAGTGTAAAATATGTTGAAATGATTGGGGATTAAAAATCTCTGGTGTGTAGTGACAGTGCAATTATATTCCACAGTAAAGGTTTCTTATATTAAGTGTAATAAATAAAACTTTTTTTCACTGTGATTGGTTGTCACCACTGTAATGATAGCTTTGACCTTCTTCCTCTTCAAATGTCATTAGCCTGTGACCAACTAGTCAGGATGCTATAGAATGAATTGGGGTGGCTGTACCTGAAGCCAGCTGTTGAAGCAAAGTAAAAAAAGGAATACTTGAGCACAAAAGACTATGTTGTAACTTTGAATCTTTCTGCGACTTTGTTTCCCATGCACAACTACTCACATTTCCTCTCTTGCAACATGTTAACTTCTCTGAAGGTGTCCAGCATCTTTAATATTAAGACCTTCAGATTCATAGCATATTGCTCTTTCTCTTTGAACAAACGTAGCTGTGTTCATCAGTTTATGAGGACCAACTAGAAGACTGCAGAATAATTTCCAGTTTCTTTTGAAAGGTGAGACTCTCAGATGGAGTACCATACAATTCCTTTACTAATGAAACTGGATCATTCCTCACCAGGTACAGAATGGAAGTCTCATTTAACATGTAGTCTGAAGTGTGAACACTGTAGAAATATTGAACTAAAGTGACTAGACATAGATCTTCATCAAAACTATGTCTCTTTTCTTTTCCTTCCCCCCTACTTTTTCTCAGGTACTCTGTCTCTGGCTGGGACATCTGACAAGTAGTTGTCTTGATAGCAGACCTGTTCATTTCTTCATTATGCTGTTCCTATATGAAATAACTGGCCCTTGTCTCTTTCTGGAGACTTGGAACCATCGTTCCTACAAAGAGGAATGATGCTCACTCAGGGAGCAAGGAGTGCAGCTCATTTCAGTACTGCAGCTCTGGGATCTGAACAAGAACTCTGCTTATCAACTAACATTTTTAGAGGCAGCTGTTTGTCTAAAAGAAAACCCTACCACACAGCAAGGGCCATAAAAATATGATACATTTGTACTAATATTTGGCAAAACTCATAAATATTATTGCTTTAACTATTTTGTGCAATAATACATTAGTGTGTCCTTCTGCTTTAATGATCTTGTAAGCAACCATATTGGTGTCTAAAACCATCTAAATTATGATATTTCTTCTCACTTAAATGGGTATTACTCATGTGACCAGCTGCAAGAAATAAGAGTTCTAAATTTATCTGAACCTTGAGATGGGCGAACTGAAAACTCCTTCACTTTATGGGAACTTTTGATTAGGGTTTGGGTAGGTGGATAATGAAAGAGTGTAACATTGAAATGTGCCTAAATAACATGCTGTTACAAGCCTTATGATAGATTTGTGTTTGACTTAACAGCTTTTGGAACCTAATAAAAAGAACTTAATTGACAATTTCTTGAAATTGCTAAGAAAACCTAGTGATGTTGGTAGGGTATAATAAGGAGTTTTCTCATCACTGTCTTCAAGATTGAGCCTATACAAAAAAAAGAGGATTTATCTCTGTGGTAACTCTAAGTAATTGATATACAGACAAGGTTTGGTTCCAATTTGCCAGCAATAAAGTTGTAATAGGGTTTTCTCTGCAATTTTAGCCTTAATGTGCTCATTCCAAAGAGCGGTATTTTTCCAAGCGAACAAATAACATCAGTAAAGCTTACGATCAGTAATAGCCCCACACTGATGCTCACATTAAACTTGTTAAATCAATTCACTAGACACTTTCTAAAGTGGACTGTCTGTTTACTTTGACTTGCACCCTGTGAGGATTATCCATAAGTTACATTTGTTTGAATGATCTTTACATTTGAAATATGTAATTGTTCATGCATGATTGTGATTACAAATTTGTATTCTTGATATTTTACAGCTTTATTTTTGTGAATTATGATTTTTTCACAGTTGTATGAAGTATATGGATATCTAGTGGCACACAGTAGAATGCATTGTATGTTTAGCCTTTTCCAAATCCTAAATGATCACTTTGCTGCATAATTATGGTGGCTTCTCTTGGTAGATATATATTTCATATTGCTGTTTTGTTTACTGAAGGTAGCAATCCACTATGTGCAGTATTGTTCTTCTAGGATAAAAAATTAACATATAAATAATGTAGGATTACAGTATTTTGAAATAATTAGCAAAACGTGCTAAGTACTAAATGATTTATTAAAGATGTAATTTAGTCAGATTTGCTGCATAAGACATTAGAGTGCAAAGAGCCATACTGTACTCTGCAAGGAATCATATTGTAGATGGTTAATCTACCAACAAGGCTTCATTTTTCACTCAGAACAAACCTGGTATGCTACTGCACACTGCCTTTTGTCAGTAAACACAAAGAGAAATCTGAAGTAATCAATCTTTCTTATCAGTAGCATTCAGTATGTTTATTTTATTCTTTGGCTCAAAAAACCTAGACTAATATAAAACAAAATGTAACCATTTAAAAGTTTGGAGCTGTTTGTCTGGTAGCTAAGTACACGTTTTAAAAGATAGCATGAAAAGAAAATAGTGGCATTACTACATGCATTGAGGAAACTGAAAACATTTTAGAAGGAACTGAGGCCCTGGGAAAATAATGGGTTGTGGGTAATGGGAAGTTCCAGGATAAGGAAACTCAATCACATGTTTGTAGCTAAATCCACATGGATTGTTATTACTGTCTACCAATTTTGTCCCACTCTCAATGCTTAATCCATGTATGTAGGACACTGAAGAAAAACCTGCTGTCTTTGAAATGTTACAGCTGTTCCTTACATGCATTGCTTCCCTTCGTGGTAAAAATAATTCTCTATTTTCCCATTAAGTTTACGTTTTTATAAGGTGCATGTTATACGGGATTTTTTGTTTGCAATGGTAGCCAGCTTGAGTTTCAAAATATTCAGACAAGATGCCTGGCAGAATGTGTGTCATCATATTCCCTCCCAACCTCACCCCAATTTTTTTTTTAACTTTGCACGTGTCCTTATTTTAGCTGTCTGTCTAATCTAATTCTGTCTATTTTTATGTATTTTCAAGGAAGTAATTAGGCATAACTGGAGTGGTGATGTGGAGAGAAATTTCTGCTCTTCTCCAGAATATACCAATATTCTAAAAATAAACAGTACTGCAGGATCAGAAGAAACAGGAAAAATGAGAATTATAATTTGCTGTACATATAAATATTTCATCCAACCCGACCAGTTTCTTCAGTTTCATTTGTTACCATTTCACATTGGAAGAACAGACTCTTCCCTTAAGCAAATTCTCTTCTTTTTTTCCTTCTTTCTTCTATATGGGAAAAACCAGGCACTTCTTGCCTATTCTTGCCCCTGCTCCCTCCTCAGCCTAGAAGTAATCTGATATTCCCTTTTTCTGCAGAACAGAAACTCCAGAAACATACTCTTCAGAAAATCAGAGCAAACCTTGTGTCATAGTTTAACCCCAGTGTGCAACCTAACACTGCACAGCCACTTGCTCGCTACTTCCCAGTGGGATGGGGAGAAAATCAAAAGACTAAAAGTGAGGAAACTCATGGATTGAGATAATGGGGAAAGCAAAATCCACACATGCAAACAAAGCCAAACAAGGAATTCATTCACCACTTCCCATGGGCAGGCAGGTGTTCAGACATCTCCCGGTGAGCAGGGCCCCATCAAGCATAACAGTGACTTGACAAACACCCTTGCTCCAAATGTTCCTACCTTTCTGCTTCTTTATAAGCTGAGCATGTTTCCATATGCTCTGGAGTATCCCTTTGGTCAGTTGGAGTCAGCTGTCCTAGCTGTGTCCCTGCCCAAGTTCTTGCATATCCCCGACCTCCTTTCTTTTGGGGCAGTGTGAGAAATGGGAAAGGCCTTGACTGTGTGGGGGCACTGCTAAGCAATGATGAAAATGCCCCTGAATTGTCCACACTGTTTTCAGCACAAATGCAAAGCACAGCCCCATACCAGCTACTGTGAAGAAGGTTAGCTCTCCCAGGCAAATCCAGCAAATACAAAAGCTTCTTATCACTTATTTTGATATCTTCAACAGAAATTGAGGGTTGCAGAGTCTTTGCCTCTTAAGACTTAATGAATATTGTTGTTTCAAGTGCAGATTTGCAGGTTTTAAATATGGAAGATGGGAAAAAATAAGGTGATATCTTGTCATTGTTTCCTCTGACCCTTTCTACTGCACAGCTGCAACTGAAGTAAATTGCAGGTGATTAGAGAAAATGTTGAAAATTTAAGAAGCTTAGTGATAAAATATTTATATCTGACTCACAGTATAATTGAGGTAGAAAAATAACATAATTTACGTGGATTCTGTCCTCTTAGGCCACAATAGTTGGACATTTGCAGTATGTTTATGCATCTTACAGCCAGTTAAATGTTGAAACATTTTGACATACTTGAACTATCTCTTTCCTTTTTGGGGTTCATTTGATGTCATGGTGGCATCATCAGTTTGGGAAATGAACTCTAGAAGAAAGGAGATCTCTGTAGTACTTGTGCCACATCTCTGCCTTAACTGATACCTGCAGCCAGTCTTGGACATGGGAATCCATACTGATGAGCAGTGGGATCATGGATGGCTCTCAGAGGGAACTCCATGGCACTAGATGGCAAGAAACCCACCTTTTCTCATACTGTGCCTGGAAGTGTCCGGATTGTGTTACAAAGCAGCATACCACAACACTGGGGTTACAAGTTACTGTACGACCAACAGCTTCATGACCAATAGAAATAACATGGCTGTTAATATTTTATGCAAGTAATAATCTTCCTAATATTTGTGCTACTGTAGCTTCTGCCTTCCTAGTTTATGGTCCGTCATTCTAATACTTCCTGGGTATTTCATATGATATAATCATATTTTGAATAGGTTGGTAGTAGAATGGTTAAAGGCAAGACAATCATAAAGAATATTTAATGATAAGCAATTTTTATTACATGAGAAAAAATGAGGAATATTAGAATTGTAGGTACTTGGGCAAAGAACATTGGCCTTAATCTGGAAAATGCTTCTTATAAGAAGAGATGTTTACTGACTCTTTTGATTACTCCTTTTTTAGTTACATGTTCTGCAGTTATTTGTGGCAGCTCTCTGTTCATATTTGAAATCTGTTTGATTTTTGCATATATCTTGATATATGTACAGTACTCACACGCTATCAAACTAAACTTTTCAAGTGGGTTTTGTATCTCCCCAGTGAGGAGACTTCACTACCTCTCTGGTCAATCTGTCTTACTGCATGATCACTTGCACAGTAAAGTTCTTCCTCACATTCTAGTGGAACTTCCTGTGCTCCAGTTTTTGCCAATTGCCTTTTTTCTGTTGCTTTGCACTGTCAAGAAAAGCCTGGATCCAATCCTCTTGACAGTGTCCCTTCATATACTGATAGACATTGACTAGGTCCCCTCTGAGTTGTCTCTTGTTGAGATGGAACAGGCCCAACTCTCTCAGCCTGTCCTTGTAAGGGAGATGCTCCAGTCCCTCAATCACCTTTGTAGCCCCCAGTGGACCTGCTCCAGGAGCTCCATGGGTCTCTTGGACCTCCAGGAGCTCCCTGTCTCACTTGTCCTGACTAGCCCAGAACTGGACACAGCACTCCAGATGTGGCCTCACAGCTGAATCGAAGGGTAGGATCACCTTCCTTATCTGCTGGAATGCTCCTTCTGGTGCACCCCAGGTACCACTGGCCTTCTTGGCCCCAAGGGCCCTGCTGGCTCATGGACAGCTTCTTGTGCACCAGGATCCCCAGGTCCTTCTCAGAGCTGCTCTGCAGCAGCTCAGCCCCCAGCCTGTCCTGGTGCCTGGGGCTGTTCCTCCCCGGCTGCAGGATCCTGCACTGGCCTTTGCTGAATTTCAGAGGGTTCCTCTCTGCCCATCTCTCCAGCCTGCTGAGGTTCTTCTGCAGGGCTGCACAGCACTAGGGGGTATTGGCCACTCCTCCCAGCTTCCTGTCATCAGTGAACTTGCTGAGAAGGCATCTCCCCTTCATCCAAGTCATTCATGGATTAAATAATACTGGACCCAGCATTGAGCCTTGGGGGACACCAGTAGTGACAGTCTCCAGCTAGACCCTGTGTTGCTGTTTATGACCCTCTGGGGTCTGCCCTTCAGTCAATTCTCAATCCTCACTGCCCACTCATCCTGCCCTCACACCCTGAGTTTGCCTGTGAGGATGTTGTGAGACAGTGTTGAGAGCCTTGCTGAAGTCAAAGTGGACAAAATCCACAGACCTCTCCTCATCCATCCAGGTTCATTGCAGAAGTCAATCAGGTTGGACAAGCATGGGTTACCTTTAGTGAATCCATGCTGACTACTCCTGATCACCTTCTTGGCATCCAGGTGTGTCAAGCTGGCCTCCAGAATGTGGTGCTCCATCAGCTTTCCAGGGACTGAGGTGAGGCTGACTGGCTGGAAGTTCCTTGGGTCCTCCTTCTTGCTCTTTTTGAAGACTGGAGTGACATTTGCTTTCTTCTGTCCTCAAGTGCCTCTCCTGATCACCACAACCTTTCAAAATTGAATGTGAGCAGCCTCACTATGCTGTCTGCTAGCTCTTTCAACAGTTGTGGATACTTCCTGTCAGGGCCCATGGACTTGTGGATGTCGAGATTTCCTAGGTGTTCTCCAACAAAGGGAAACCAAGGGAAAGTCATCTTTCTAACTGTCCTCTACCCTGCTCTCCTGGGTCAGAGGTTCCTGAGGGCTGGTCTTGTCAGTAAGGAGTGATGTAAAGAAAGTGTTCAGTAACTCTGCCTTCTCCATGGCCTCTGCTACCAGGCTCCCCCTCCATCTAGTAATGGGTTCAAAAAATCCTGATTTTTTTCTTTTGTACTCTAAATAATAGTTATTTTCTATGTATCTGTTAAGAGAGAGAAGTTTTATTTGGTAGTATTTTGGGCAAGTTATGCGTTCTGTTACCAGCAGATAATTTTTTGTTTTATCTTTCAATAAAAATCTCTCTACAAAGTCAAAGGTTTTTCCTAAGCAGAAATGGTCAACAAATTGACATACCAATCAAAACACACAAATTCCATTTGTCACTGGCATATGAGGGAATGGTGTAGTGATTGTCAAAGCAAATAATCTTTGACTATTACTGGTACCCTTGGATTGAATGGGAACAACTTGTTACATGAATTTGGAACATGGTTCAAACTGACATATTCCTGAGTCTTTTTTGAGGTGCCTTGATTGCACTATCATCTTTTCTATTCTTTTCAGCAAGGATTAAAAAATCTAAAAGGCTTCTCCAACACTTCTTGTAACTCTCGTTTTGGGTTTAGAGTACAGAATTTCTATTTATTGATAGTTTTGCCTCATTTCTGATTTTGTTCAGCTCTTCTGTAAGGATGGGGAAGAAGATAGGCTTAATCAAATATTTTTCCAACTGATTAAATGCATCTACCTAATCGACAAGTGGAAAAGTAGAAGTATTCCTTGCAGAAAATGATTCAAGATTGAAAAATCATTATTTTTTAAGAAAGAAACCCTTTGATTTCCTGAGAAAAGCAGACCATGTGAATAATTGTTTCCCACTAATTTCTGATAAAAGTTTCTACCAAAAAAATCCCATTTGCTTTTAAAAAGTTTATGAAAAGAACAAATGTTTTGATGAGAGGTATCAAATTTTAAGTAAAAGTTACTGTAAATGAAGATTTACATAATTTTACATTCTACACGTAATCTCTCCACACCCGCCCAATTTACCACCAACCTGCTCATAAGGATCCCTGTTTTTTTCTCTTTTGGGTATTGCTTAATTTTATTTTGAATGGAAACTTACACAGAAAATTCTTTTTGGAAAACATTATTTACCTAGTATATATCATCATTTTGTTGATTAATATTTAGGATATAGTGTGAAAATAAAGTGTAATGTTTAGTGAGGGCAGCAGTTAATTAAAATAATGCATTTGTTTTTCTCAGGTTTATATTTTGTTTAACAGGAAAAAGGTTAATGACAAAGATTCTTAGGTTTAATATTGTTATGATGTACTTGGTTTATTTACTGCTAAAAGATCATAAATGCTAGTAGTTCTTGATTTACATCAGGAAGAAGTTCACCACCTTACTACAGTCATACCTGAATTCTTACATATAAACATTTTTTTATTATTTCCAGTCCATTCTCCAACATTTCAGAGCTATAGAGCTGTTCTTCTATGTGCGTCTGTAATACACACTTCTGGCATTTGCATATTTGAAGATTATTCTCAGAGTCCTAATTGCTGCCTGTAACCCTTGATTAGCAAGGAAACTGATTAATCTTGCCCCTTGGTCACAATTAAAAGAAAAATATATCTAAAGACGAATAACAGCAGCTGAATCATCCCTTCTGTCTTGTGTGTGTTCTGTCTTCATTAATCTGATCCTTTTTTCTTTATCTTCCTTTAAATCAAATTCTGTTAGAGCTTGTGCTGCTAATTTCTAAGGACAGTGGTTCAGTGGCCATTTTCTAGATGGATGATATCTTCAAAGACAGCAAGGATTGCTCAGCCACTGCATACAGTGGCATCCATTAGCCCTTGAGAATGTGCTCTCGACTGTACCCTGGCTAAAGCAGCCGCGTATCAGTGTAAGAAGGCATTGTTACATGTTACAGGCATCTGTGGGTGTGGAAGCCCAGGACACTAGAGATGCAGTCTGATTTTGTGAGGAGGTCATTGGTGAGCACAGAGATGTTTGGAGAAATTGGGATTTAAAATCCAAAGAATGGAAACTTTGGTATAATATTGTAGCACCTTGTGAGATGGTGAGAGCGAAGTGAAGTATGCTACTCTGGATCTAGAATGGGAAGATCATAAGCTGTAAAACAGTAGGAAAGCACAGAATTGAGTATGGGAAGCATGCAGAATGAGAACCGAGTAAGGAAAGTAACAGGTAAGTACACAGGAAGAGATAGGGTCAGTGTGGCAAGCAGAGGGTTTGGAAGAGGAAAGTAGAAAAATATGACAAAGAAGTGTTAGCAATAAGGAGAGACTGATGGAGAGTTGCAAAAGAGTATGGGGAGGGAGGTCACATTGGTTTGGGTCAATCTTCAGATGTAAGTTGACATTTACTTGTAAAGTATAAAAGTTAGTTGGGAAAACAGGCTGAGCAAATATTGATTTAAACCAATATTGTTGTTCCCTTTATCACTCTGGCAGTAGAAGCTGAACTCTTCTTTATTTACTTAGGTAGGTATAGTGCACATAACTTTGATGTAGGCTTTTAGGCTTGCTACCAGTGATCTGAAGCTTGACCTATGAAAACTGTCCTCTCTCAGTGTCCAAAGTAATACAGTTTTAAAAAGCAGTACAGAGCCTCTCCTAAGTGACCTACCAATCATGCTAAACTGAAATGTTATTTGCAGTGAGTTTGTAAGGTTGTTTAATAATTCCCAGAGGACAGAAACAAGACAGTGAAATGCATTTCACTTGAAACCTGAGGACAAACCTGTGGTGTGTGGTTCTGAAGGTGAAACCTGGTGTTTATATCCAGTAAGACTCATGGGTTAAAGCACTCATGAACTTGCTGGAAAATCTTACTAAGGAGGTGTATGCTGCTTTGAAAGTTTCTTGTTTCTTTTTCTTGCCTATGTAGATTGTTGCACAGCTGCTGAATAATGCACATGATAGAAATAGTTCCTTTTCAGAAGTATTTAAAGAATGACAGAATCGAAAATCACCTAATAACAAACTTACAGTGGGGAATATTTAGTATTTCACTGTTCCAGTTTTCTCACCAGACAGGTAATTGTTATGTATGTGCTGTACAAAACAACAATGGCTTAGTTTTTAAATTTCACTTTTTGCTTAATGCACTGAATCTTTGGTAGAGAAGTGCCTGACTATAGGAATAAGTTTTAATACTTAAATTTGGTAGTGATTCATAACTCCACTTTAGAACATCTGACACTAAAAATAATTGCTAAGTTTACTGTAGGGTTCAAATTAATAGCTATGTGTTGCTAGAGAAGATTCTGTTGATATACCCTCCCTGCTTGTCTCAAACTTTCTTTTATGTTGAGATGACTCAAAGATAAGAGTTAGATATATTTTACTTGTCAAGTAGTTCCATGGCTTTCATTTAAAAAAATAACTTTTACACAGATGAAATTTCTCAGCTTCACTTCCAGATCCTGTATTTCTTTACAGGTCTGAACTTGAATTTTCAATAGAAGTAAAAGATATAACTAAGAGACCAATAAGTTGCACTTATTTTCTTATTTTCCTCTGATTGTTTACACATGCAGATGTGTTGAAGTGCAGTAAATGATAAAGCTGATTGATGGAGTTGCATGTAATTATCTGAAAGGTCATAGTTTCACCTAATTCCCTTGGAATTTTCTGGATACAAATCTTAAGTGATTTCAGTTGAAACCCAAGGTTATATATTTAATGAATGTTATTAACAGGCTAATAATTCAAATTATTAAACATACATACATGTGATAGAAGTAATAGAAATAGAAATAGAAATAGAAGCTTTTTTATCACATTGCTTTAAAATTTAATAGGAAGACAAGATTTACAAAGTTAATTCTTGTTAGTCCTGCTACACTTGCAGCTCTCATGCAGTTTGACTGCAGACCCTCTTTTGACACCTGGAAGCTCTGGATGCCAAGTGATCAGAGGTGGTGTGTGTTGGGCCACTTCGGTGCTTTCCAGCCTTGTGCTGATGTGAAGATATTGCTGAGTGTTAGGTGTTCCTACATTGTCCTGTTCTCCTCCCATCATTGTACTGAGATGGCTTTTAGACATATGAAGGTTATGAAACAGCTGAAAACTTCAGAGAGCTGTGCCACTTTAGTTGTTAATGAAATATTCTCATAGACTTGTCATCATTAATCTGTATTACTTTATTTTTATATTACAGAATATACAGTTAAATATTAACTTCAAAGCATTTAACTAATTTTTCACCTTACAAATGGTGCTTTTTCTGTCACTTCATTTTCTGCCGCATAAACAGAGTAAAGAGCTCATAATCCAGAATTGCCATAAACTTCCCCCAAATTGCTAGGGCACATCACCCATTTATTTTGTAAGTATTAAAGATTAAATACTTTGAAGATTAATTTAAAGACAAAAATTATAGCTGTATTCCATTACAATTATTTCTTTCTAGATTTGTTTCAGTCAATCTTTCAGTAATTATCTACAAATACTGTGGCATTCAGAAAGAGCATTTTGCTGAAATTCATGTTAGTTTTCTTTACAACAACATGTGCTATCCTTTCTAATTTAATTTGTAAGAGGGTAAATATTCAGGTGATGGCCCCTTGGCCTTCATCGTGGTTTGAACTCTCAGTTGTAAAATGAACTGCACTTGTATCATGATTGCTTGTAGAAGACCAGTTGGCAGCTTGGACAGTGCACATCTAAATAGAACAACACTGTCCAGTAATACAGGAGTGTGGTGCCATCTGGATGCTTCCTTTTCCTTCTTTACAGCAATAGCTGCATAAATGTAAACAAGGCAAGATTTGCAATCAATATCCTGTATTAGACCTAGCTGATATGGTGGGAAAATTAGATGGGCATAAAGCCCTTCTTTGAATTTCTGAATGTATGCATTTTTTAAAAGAAACAGTATCTTAATGTGCATTTGTTGCATGTATATGAATGTGAAACACTACTATATACATCTAGAATGTCACACAGGTGACATTCATAATTTTGTGTGCATATAAAATGCTAAAATTTGCTTAAAGGCAATGTTTGAAATGTAGTACCTGGAGGGTGCTAATGAAATACAATTGTTTCTCTTTATATTTCTGTCAAAATAAAACAAGGATAATAGCTACAACATAAGGATCTTATTTTTTGACCTTGAAAGTTTCTGAAAAACAGGTGGTGCACTTTAACTTAGTTAAATGTCCTTAGTTTATGGCCTGCAATATCCAACAGTTTAAAGTTATTAATTAAGACTAATCATTGCAAAAAAGTATATGAGATGATGAAAGTTTTTATTAGCTTTTTATAATGTGGCAGCAGGTCAAAACGGAGATTATCTACCACGATTCTAAAGTTCAAATTGGTCATTTAATTAATTATGTGAAATGCTGGCTGAAGTGTTAGTCCTGTGCAATCAAAGAGCTTTTTGTCTCTTGCGTAAACCTTTAGGTTTTCAACATTCTCAGTTGCTTATACGCATTGTATATATTCCAAAATAATGTGTGTAGTCTGTCACGAGTGCCAACCATCACACATTTTTTTGCTTAAGAGCAACACTGGGATCAGCCTACTTTTCAGTAAGCAGGAAATTAGTTCTGTTTTGGGAATATCCACTAGGAAGATCAGAAGTGAGGCTACTGATAAGACTTTTTTGCTACTTCCTACCAATGCTATAGCTTCTTACTGCTTTTGAACAAAGATATTTATTTGAAATCGCTCGATTAAAAAAATAATCCATTGTTGTTCATTCTGCCATCTGTTTTTGCATTTACAAGAGTACCATTAGCATAATTAACACTCTTTTTCTCCCAGCCTCTCTTACATTTCCATGTACTCCAGCGTATTTATACAATTTTAACTGAGGATACTTTTTATTATTAAATCATGGAATTGAGCTCATGTCTCTTGTTAAAAATCTATAAAGTATTGTCTTCAATTCTAAATCAGACATATGGTAATGTTTAACTTAAAATTATATAAAATTATTCTTTTACAAGCTTTCAAATATTGATGATATTGAAAAGACAGGTAACTAGAGCAGAATGCAAATAATTTTAAAGATGCATCCATTCACTTCTGGTACCTATCACTTCTTAAATTTTTCCTGATATGTTTATGCAGGTCTTGTCCCTATGTAGTTTAAATAACAAAAAAACCCCTGAAACTGCAGCAAGGCTGGCTAATTAGGGGTATGAATGGTAATATAAGTGGTAATAGAATGGACATTTCCACCATTAAATTCACACAATATGATTCTGATTTGCTTTTTCAGAAATTTTGGTTCCAGGATTTGCATCCCCTCTTGTACAGAATGCCTCTCAAAGAAAACAGTAATTCTTACATATGTGTAAGAATTACATATCTAATTTTTAGCAAGAATTGAAGAAAATTATGCATTTAATTAATCAAATCCTACATTTTTAAAAATCCTTGGGTATCCAATGTTTGTATTTTCAATGATTTTAACTCACAAAGGCAAGGAGCAGTTTTCCTGTTTTAAAGCTCATTAAGGCTATTTAAGTATACATAGTTTTGTATGTGTGGTCAGTGCATACATGTATGGGTGGTATTTGGCAGAAGCTACCCCACTTACAATCCAGTATTTAATTTTTGTACCACTGTATTTCATTGGAAGCCAGCTGTCAAATATCACATGAGTCCATGTAGTGTTTCAAAAAAATGAGGTAATACATTCATTCAAGTCATTAAGATAACTTATTTCTGCCTTTGCTGCTTCTTCTGATTCCGTTCTGCTCCAGTCTCTTTCCATTCTGCTCAGCTTCCTGTTTATTCTGCTCAGCTTCACCTGGGAGCATGTCTGCTCCAGACAGATGCTGAGTCAGCACAAGTGCTGATTTTCCAGGCAGTATTAATTGTGGTACTTAGAGCACATGCGTTCTTCACTGTACTGTGCAGTGTGGCTCCATCTTTAATCTCCTTCTTCAGTTTCCTGCTCCATTCATCTGCAGCTCCTGCCCTCAGCTGCCCAAGCACTTGGGTAAAGGAGTCTGTTCACCACAACGTCAGGGAAGCAGGGAGAGAGCATTTCTTACAGCATGGAGGATGCAAGCCAGAAGAGGAAACCCAGGTGCTAAAAGTGGTTATCTGGGGTTTATGAAAGCTGGCAGAAAATCAGATCTGTATAGCGGCTTGCCAAACCCTTGATGCGTTCATAGTTTTTCCTGTACCTGGATCATCTTACTGCATGCTCTCTTATATAGCTTGCTGTTCTTTCTGTAGTTTTTGTTCCATTTATTTTTGCTTAAATGAGAAACATTTCCTGGAAGGAGATTCTGTGTAGTGGTTATGGGGTTTAATAGAATTTGGGCTCCTCTAGAACCTATATTACTTATCTCTTAGCAGCTGCTGGAGTATGTGTTCATAGCCATGTATGGCAGTGAATGAAAATGAATGAAATATTCTGATGGACTGTTCCAGAAAATTCCTGTTAAATAAGAATTTTATCATAACTGCATCCCGTCAGATTTACCATATAAATCTGTGGTACTGTTTATGTAAAATTAAATTTTTCACAGTAGTATGTTACCTAGTGTTTAAGACACGAACAACACATGAAACGATATCTTTGGTCAGCTTTGATGACCAAAATGGCAGTAACTACAGTAACACTGGTAGTGACCAAATGGTGGTGAAGAAGTAACATCAGCACACCTGTTAAAGAGTGGAATTCTAGCTCTGTCTGACAATACCTGCTTTCTTCTCCAGCACTCAATTTTGCATTACATTATTCCTCTGCCTAAATATTTATAGGGAAAACCATGTTTTTCTATTTGTGTAGACATCAATATTTCGCAGAAAATGGTTCNGTTTGTGTAGACATCAAAGTGCAATATAGCTGCTCACCTTAAACGTCAAATGTCAATATTTCGCAGAAAATGGTTCGTTTAAGAGAAGTTTTGCATCAAGATTGAAATTCGAAACCAAGATGATGAATATCGGTGCCAAACTCAATCTACAATTTCTTGTTATTGGTCCAAAATAGTACTTCTTGCAGAATTGTAGTCTCTGTTCTGGTCAGCACATCAAATGAGGTGATTCTCCCCCACTACTCTGCCCTCATGAGACCCTGGCACAAATACTGTAGCTAGGTCTGAGGCCCCCAACATAAGAAAGATGTGGACCTATTGGAGTTGGTCCAGAGGAGGACACAGAGGTGATCAGAGGACTGGAGCACCTCTCCTACGAAGGCAGGCTGAGAGAACTGGGGTTGTTCAGCCTGGAGAAGAGAAGGCTCTGGGAAGATCACATTGCAGCCTTTCAGAACTTAGAGGGAACATAAAAAAAAGAGGAGGAGAGACTTTTTGTGTGGGTAAATAGTGATAGAACAAGGGGACAAGCTTTAAAGTTAATGAGGAGATATTTAGATCAGATGTTAGGAAGAAATCCTTTACTGGGAGGGTGGTGAGGCACTGGAACAGGTTGTCCAGAGAAGATATGGATGCTCCGTGGCTGGAAATGTTCAAGGTCAGATTGGATGAGGTCCAGGACAATCTGGTGTAGTGGGTGGCATCCATGCTCATGGGGGTGAATTTAGAACTAGATGATCTTCAGGGTCCCTTCCCACTCAAGATATTCTATGCTTGCATTCTCCCTCACACTAGTGAGTTGCTATTGAGACTATTTATAGTGAAAGATTCTCTTTATTCAGGCACTCAATGTCTTTAAGCATAGAAATACTTGGCTGTATGCCTAATACTGGTGTGTTTTGAAAATCTTGTTTCTAAACACCTTTTTCTTCAGTATGATGGCTACTGCTTCAAAGTTTGCTCTTTGAATATTTATCAAGCTCTTCAGTATTTTAGACTTTTGCATTCTTACGAAATCAATACAAAGGTTGTGTTGATTTCTGACACTGTGTTGCACTCCTGGGTGGGAATTGGTGATATGTGGAAATAATAATGCTGCAAATCTATGGAGAAATGTTAGTGTCTAACCTGATAGAATTGCAACAAACCATAACAAGCAAACAAGCAAACTCATTCTAGGTTCAGGTAATAAACATTGCAGCTGAAGGAGGAAGAAAAAAGTGGGATTAGATGGGAAAGACCATTATTGTATCAAAATGATGAATCTGCAAGCTCCTTTCATGAGTGTTTTATGACTAGGCAAACACATTTTCGTGTTGGCTTCTGCAGTAAATGTTTCTCCTTTATTACTTGATAGCCACTTAGAATTTAGCCTGATTTTTAACAGTGCTAACATACAGTACTAGGAAAATTTATATGAATAAAATAAAGCTACATTCTTCTAAACTGGAGTCATAATATTAATACTTAAAATACACAGCAACATGCTGGGAAAATGGGATAGTTATTTAGATATATTATAAAATGTACCCCACTACTTTGATGTGATTCACTACTATTTCAGCAAACCAATTTAACAGTCTCCTGTGGAGAGGGAATAGTGCAATTAAAATTAGTAACAGAGATTTTCACATTCATATATCTAATTCAGGGATGGGTGATAATGAATTAAATACTTTTTCCTTCTTCTGTAGTCAAATCAGTAATAAATGAATCTGAGCTAGAATTCATATTTAAAGAGTATGCATGCATGCAGTCTCAGCATCTGGGGACAGATTTTCACATGAGAAATAGGTGTTCCAGCTCAGGTTTACATGTTAGGTGTCTGTTTTGTTTGGTTGCATTTTCTTCCATTGGATTTTTGAAAATCAAGTGAATGTATAACTTCAACTGCTAAAGAGTTAAGTAATTTTGCAATATGCTGTTCTCCCAAAAAATAAGAACTTCCTGGAAGGAGAACTGCTGTCATAAAATTGGCCTTGGTCAAAAATTAAGGAAGGTAAGAGCAAAAGATTGATAGCCCTGGGAAAAATGGTCTCTAGACACTTGTTAATCAGACACTGGAAAATCCAATGGATAATTCTCCAGGGTGAAGTGGCTAAATTTGTTTGTAGACATTATGAATAAGAAGCAGTTCTCAACTCGTTACAAAGCAACATGAAAAAATAACAAGGATATGCTGTTTTCTATATATCACGTTACTCTGGAAAAAACTCTCTGAAACACCAAACCCCAAGCCTCCTCTGCTGCTTCCCATAATAGACAAGGAAATTAGATACCACTTTTTAAGCATATAAGTCAGTGTAGCAAGAGTCACATTAACCCTTCACCTAATCACAAATTAAAAAGTAGTTGCATATTAGTAGGGGTTTATTGGTAAGATATCTTTGATAATTCCTACTGCATCACTGAGTTTGAAATAAAGGTGATCAGTTTTGTTTCCTAATAAAAGCTTTTAAACAAGTGAATGAACAAACCAACCCATGCCCATGTGCTGATGCACTTGCCCTTGCAGATGGTATGTAAATACCAAAAAATGTAAATTATCCATTTGTTAGAGACCTGACCAGTAATGTGCTGATGAAGAATAGGAGTCAAAGCAACTGTGAGTTTAGGACTATTTTCTTCCTTTTTTTTGTGCAGTGTTACAATGTGTGATGGTTTGATCTTGGCTGGATGCCAGGTGCCCACCAAAGCCACTCTGCCAACTTCCCTCCTCAGCTGGACATGGGGAAAGAAAACAGAAGGAAAGGGTCATGGATCAAGATAAGGACAGGGAGAGATCCCTCACCAATTACTGTCACGGGCAAAACAGGCTCAGCTTGGGGAAATAATTAATTAATTAGCTACTAAATCAGATTAGGAAAATGAGAAGTAAACCCAAATTTAAAAAACACCTTCCAATCCCTTTCCTCCTTGCAGGACTTTACTTCCAAGTTCTTCACATTCTCACCCAGAGTGATGCAGGGGGATCACTCAGTTTATCACATGTTGTCTCTGCCATTCCTTCCTCCTCAAGGGGGGGACTCCTCACATTCTTTCCTTGCTCCATTGTCAGGTCCCTCCCATGGGAGACAGTCTTCCATGAACTTCTCCTATGGGAGGGCCCTCCCATCTGCTGCAGTTCTTCACAAGCTGTCCCAGAGTGGGTTCTTTCCATGTGGTTCAGCCCTCCAGGAACAGGCTGCTGGAGCATGGGCCCCTAGGTAACCTGCTTCAGCATTGGCTCCTCTCTCCATGGCACTACTGGTCCTACCCAGAGCCTGCTCCAGCACGGGCTTTCCATGGGGTCACAGCCTCCTTTGGGTACATCCCCCTGCTCTGATGTGTGCTCCTCCAGTGGCTGCAGGTGGATCTCAGTTCTGTCAGGAACCCCATGGGCTGTGGGGGCACACCCTTCTCACCATGGTCTGCACCATGGTCTGCAGGGGAATCTCTGCTCTGGTGCCTGGAGCACCTCCTCCCCCTCTTTCTTCACCAGCCTTGGTGTGTGCAGAGTTGTTTCTCTCAAGTATTCTCACTCCTCTTCTCTGGCTGCGATTTGCTCCTGCTTTTCCCGTGTTAACTCTGTTATCCCAAAGGTGCTACCGCTGTCGCTGAAGGGCTCGGCCTTGGTGAGTGCCAGGTCTGCCCTGGAGCTGCTTGGGTTGGCTTCATCAGACACAGGGAAAGTTTGTAGGGGCTTCTCACAGATGTCACTCCTGTAGTTCCCTTCTGCTGCAAAAACCCGGCCACACAAGCCCAGCATATTATGGGATTCTTTTGGGGTATTTTACACTAGCTCCTACATGTTTCTTATCCCTTTCTAACTGAACTGCAATATCTCCTGTGCATCCTAGCTTTATTGCCTGCTATATGAAGAAAGCAACATTTCATAGGAGAAACAATTTATTAGTATTATTTAATAATTTATCATTAACATTTTATTACTTTAAAAAAATATATTGGCAATGGATTTCAGACATGACAATGTACGTTCCTTTAAATGCCTTAAAAATTGAAGGTAGCATTGTATTCTGTGTACTGATTGCTAACTTTTTAATGTAAAAAAAAAATAAAATATACTTATTCTAAATATGAGGGACAGCTTGTCCAGATTGGAAGAAAGTCCTAAAGATGGTTAATATGTTAAATCTAAACTGATTATGCTCATAACTAAACTAGTTATATGAATTTGAAAACTATCTTTTAACTTACAATTTACTTTATAACTGTGCCTTGTGCTGGTTACTGAATGAATGCTTAAGTTACTGAACAGGCTTGCATACTCATATTTGCAGAAGAGATGTGAAAACTGAGGTGTCTGTGTGATTCAGTTCAGCACAGAATGCTACAGGATGCAGAAGGCTAGGTGATAGAAAAGGGATTTCTGCAGCACTGCAGGAACTTCCTGTGAGACAGTGTGTTACAAAGCAAGTATGGAAGTTAGGCAGTGGAAGTGTTTAATAGATTTTTCTACTTTTAAAATGGAAGATCCAGGTTTTATATGTTCCCATGACTCAGCTTTGTTTTATAGCACCAAGAAAAATCAGAGAACTTTAACCAGGAACATTAATCAAACTAAAAAACATGTTTTAAATTATGCAAATGAACCATGCAATGACATCTAGTCTCAAACACTTCTGTGTACTGCATTGGCACGGTGCAAGACTCAAATGCTTTGTAATGTTACTATTTCCCATTTACCTGCACTGTTGCCCTGAGGTTCTGAGAACTTTAAGTGCAGTAAGTTTTCTTTTCTCCATCCCTTTCTTTTCTTCCCATCACAAAGGTGATAAATCATAGTGACCTTCCTTGTAGTAAAGAAGAATGGGCAAGTCTTTATGCAGCTTCTGTCAATGCCATCCTTTCAGATTGCTGGAAGAGATCACCAAGATCAAATATAGACATCTCCCACTAGAGTGGAGCATGTGACCTTGAACTTTTTCCCAGCACCTGCCAACCCATCAATAGCCAGTTTTAGGATACAGCCAGGCTGAGGTTACTGTAAGCCTTATGTTGAAGCAGAGCTTTGAGCAAATGAGTGACCATATATGTCAGCTGGAAAAGGCTTTAAATACAATTATACTGCTATGGTTTGCAGTCAAACTTTGAGTCTTGGTGAAGCCTGTGTGTTTTGTGAGGGAGCTGCTAGATCTGACTGCTGGGGACAGTTGTGTAATTTGGAAACTCTTGTATGGTTTGGCTTCTTTGTGCAGCAGGTACAAGGGTTTCCTAAGTCCTTTCTGAGCATCCTTTAGCCTTGCACAGAGGAGGAGGAAAGGATTAGCCCTAAATTCCTCTGGTCATTTGTCTCATTGACTGATCTGCAACATCACTTTTCATTCTGTTAGAGGTGCTCCTATTTAAATGTTTGATTTTCCTTATGCATGTGTTCACTTCCGACAGAGAGCCACAAGACCCCTTCATTGCACTCATATGATCAGAAATGCACAGAAGTGGTTCAAGGAACAGACCAAAGCTTACAATCTGGTTCAGTAATTCATTAATTTAAAGCAGTGTATTTATTGTCTAATTTGCTTACTTCAACTATTTTCTAATTGAAGGTATCTTTCTTGTATTGTAATTTACTGACAGTAATGTCAATTTTTACATGTCTGTATTGCAGCAAAACAATTATCGTAAAGCACAATTGCATTGTGTAAACAGTAATACTTAAGGCAGTCCATTTGCCTGACTACATTAGAGCCATTAAAATGGACTATTTAAAATGTGACTTTCTCCTTATTTTCTACCATTTGATTGTCATTGTTTGCTCAGTTATAAAGTGGTTTGTTGACACCAAATATTTTAATAATTCCTTTGCAAGTCCTTATGCCTATGCCTTTGAGATGCTGCTATAGTAATTAAACTGTCTTTTAGCTGAAGCGCTTGCAAAGCGTCCAGTTCTGTGCCTGGCAGCTGGTGATGCATTATAGAGACATTGAGCTAATCGATTAAAACCGCAGAGACATGGGAGTTGTCTGACAGCACTGTACTAGGATGAAATTAGTTGGAATTGCATGGTGAAATTAAGGGGAATGCAGGTGATTGCAGCCCTTCTGGGAGAATCCTGGGTGAGAGGGACACTGTGCACTGATCCCTGTGTAATTAGGACAGCCATGTTTCAACAGTATTTCTAAAGTATTAAAATGGACTGGGTAAATCAGCAGGGTTGTTTCCAATGAACTTGGCATCCATCCGCTGTGACTAAAATAACATGAAATTTTTCGGCTGCTTGGAAATGTGAAATTGGACTAATTGTCTTCTAACTGGTCTGGTAGTGTGTTAGTCTGTTGCAGGTCAGGGGTATGAATACTGTATGCTCTCAGGTCTTTCACTGGATCTTAAGACACACTGCTGTACAGAGTTTGTGGTATAATATTTTTTGGAATAATGACAATGCAAGTATGAGCATGAACTGCATCACAGTCCATAAGGGCAGCTTGGATATACTAGTTTGTAAAACTGCCCAAAGGATCTACTTTGGAATATTCCAAATGATACTCAAAGAGGTAGTCCTAACTCTAGATGGTCTGAGACTTCTTTTCAGTTGGAACTTGCTGGAACACAGATGCTGAGGAACTTATTATTTTCCAGAAAAATCATAGTTAGCTTTTCTAGCTCAATGAATCAAAGTTCCACTCTGCCTCATATTACTCTTGTAATCTTTCTAAGCAGTGCTGGCTATAAAGGAGTCCACTTTCTACTGTGGTTCTATATCCCTTCATTTGAATCTGGCAATGCTGTTTGACTGAATTGTCCAGCAGAGTGGGTAGATGTGGAATGCCTGTTTTCAATACCAAAACCAACACTGCTGCTGTGCATTTCACTTTAAAGCAAGAGGACAAAAGACCCATTAGATACTACAAAGAGGCCTCCTCCTGTCTTCTGGAGGTGCACAGGACAATGAGGACTCCCCTTTGAGGCCTCATGGAGACCAGACTGCACTCCCAGCTGTAGCACAAGGGTCCTTCAAAGGCTTATCTGCTGGAGCAATGGCAACCTCTCCCTCCCCTCCTAGTATCCCACAGCCCTCCTTCCCCAGAGCCAGGGGGGCAGCAGAAGGTGATGCCCTCCTAGGAGTTTGGGAGCCAGGTCTAGTGGATTCCAGATGCTGCATTTCATGCGGGTTGGTGCAAGGGGAGCTGATTACACTGGAGCTTGTCCTCTTGCTTTAAAGTCAAATGCACAGCAGTAGTGCTGGTTCTGGTATTGAAAACAGGCATTCCACATCTACCCACTCTGCTGGACAATTCTGTCAAACAGCATTGCCAGACTCAAATGAAGAGATGCAGAATCACAGTAGAAAGTGGGCTCCTTTACAGCCAGCACTGCTTAGACTGGCCTCTGAGTCACTCTGGATTTGGGTTTTAGTGGACACAGTTTTTACTCTGGGCTTGTCTTGTACTCAGCCTAACTAGTCAGATCAAGTTGCTAGTTGAACTGGTACCAGAGACAGACAAAACACAGTGACTTTTAGAAACTGTCTTAATTTAGTTTTGAATGGAACTTGCTTATGAGTTCTTTTTCATAGTGTCTTACTCTTAAGATGCTCTATTTAAAAAAAATCTTATTTTGTTTTATATTTCAATTATATGTTTATTTTGGAATGAGATGCAGCTATGCAATAACAAGCAACACTCTAACTAGCCAGTATGTCCCTCTCAGTCTTACTGCACTAAATGTTTATTTTGTAGCTTTTTTGACCTGGTGTGTATGTGTGTGGGGATGTCTGTGTCTGTTTATTTCAAGTTCCTACCTTGAAGAAAAAAGAGCATTATTAAGATAAGATACTAAGATTATTAACATAATATACCTTACATTGCTTCTGGTAAAAACATAAGTTTATTTTTACAGCTATATTGACCAAATCTGTTTTAAAAGAAGAATCTTTTAAATTTACATTTAGGAGAATATTTATGTCAGCAAAGGGAACATACAGACTGCATGTCTCAAGTCTTGTTCTGTTTGATCTCCACAGTCTGCTGTATACATATACATAGAGCACACCTCTCTGCTCTCCTGTCACAATGAAATAACAATTTCATTCAGTTGAGTTTATCATTCAGCATGATGAGAAGTATCAGTAACTGGAATAGTAATGGAATAAGTAATGGAATAGTAATTTGGCACTGGGAGGGAGGGAAATTCAGTATTATCAAAGAGTACATCATGCGTTTTTAACTGGTTACTCCTTAATAACAAGTTTTGAATGCAAAAATGTTTGAATGCTCAGAAACATGGCAATTTAACAGAAGCCAGTAGAGACCCAATCAAAATAAAACTGTAAGTTTTTAAGTTAACAAGGAAACACGAACAATAGTTCTTGAAATAGAACAGTCTGAGTTGTACTCAAAAATTTCATCAAAGGCTTAATGCTAAATTAACCTAAATAAATGTGATAAGTTAATGAAATGCAAAAATGGTGATATAACATCTTTTCTTCCTGTGCCCTTTGATAGAGCACAGATCAAGCATCTATGAAAATAATAAAAACAAACAAATTGCCCCCCTTAAAACAGAAATGAAAACACCTTTCTAGAACTTTTTAAAGGATGTTACGTAACACCACTGAACTACTGTATGGAAGCCATGATTAACACGTGTTAATATATCTAAGCCAGCATTCAAAGGGAGAATGTCATGAATTTTCTCTGTTAAGCAGTTGTTCCATACATGTAAGGTCTGTTGCAAATACTTTGATATAATTGAAATATTTAGAATATTTTTTCTAAATATAACAGGGAAATATATTTGGTCTTTCACTAAGCAATGTCTTGCTTAATTTCCCTTTGTTACCTACCTTTTAATGTGATGTTTAAGTGTTTTGTGTATGCCACTACATTCTGTTATATGGGTTTCCAATTGTATTTTTTAGAATACTAAAACTCTTGCGTGTGGCACATGTCCCTTGGACTCTTCAGATCTCCACTTCCACATACTTTCCAACACTACTAGCAAATGATCAGGGCCTCTACAGCCAGCACCAAGCAACTACGTGTTGATATTTGAATTAATCAGTTTTTGTGCAAAATCATGTTGTGTAGCCTTCTCTGGAGCAGTGCTATAAGTGGTTCTCCTCCCCACAGGCAGTCTACTTCTTCTGGGGTTGGATTCTGTTATCTGTTGAACATTCTGAGGTGCTTTTAGGTCATGAACTCAAACATGTGGTCCCAGATAGTTGGAGTTGAATGGCAGAGCATTTTGAGCCTTTTGTGAGCTCTGTGCCAAGTTGCATCTCACACCTGCCAAACACAATACCTGGAAGATGTGCCAGGATGGGATGCTTTGCTTTTGCCTTTGTTTCATTTCCTTCTGCCTTTCTCCTAACATACTTTGGTTTGGCTCTATGGTGCAAGGCCGGCTGATTTTGTATAAATAAGCTGCAGTGCATGCTTTGGAAATAAGGGAAATGTTCCTGTTGTTCACCACACAGTGGAACAGCAACTATCACAGTTTTTAAATGTGTTTGTTTTTTTTGGGTTTTTTTTCAAAATAGGCCAATATTTTTTTTTTTATTGACCATTTTCTGATTTTAATTCCAGATGTGTTCAGTTGTTGTTATTTTTAGTTACCTTCTCCCTGGAAGTGACAGTTGATAGACATTACATTTCCAAACACATAGAAGTTGGTGAGATTTTTTGAGGCAGGATGCATTTCTGGTTGTTTTCTCATCACTGCTGTCCTTTTTCTCTGTTATCTTCCATCCCAATAGTGCCAAAGTTAGAGCTGTCTGTACTGTTTTTCTAGGCAGAGTTTGCAGTGCAAAAGGAAATCCATATTCCATCTATGTCTCGCCAGGGAAGAAAGCTTTTAAAGATTTCATTGTGAGATAAGGACATGCATCCAAAAGGGCTTTATAGCTGAAGGAATATGAGCTCCCAGTGGTCTACAGGCTTATTCAACCAGGGCAGTTGTCTCCTCATGAGTGGAGAGACTGATTGACTGTACCAGACTTCCCTCTGGAATCAATTCATGTTCCTATGTACCATTGTAGCACAAATGTGAGGTACTCCAGCAGAAGCTAATTAGGATACTTAGATGTGCCACAGAATCATAATTTTCTTCCATCTTAATTTTCTGTTCAGTGAGTTTTAAGATCAGCTTTTTACAACCTTCTGACTGTCATTGTAGGACTAAGACAGAAAATTAAAGAGACTATCAGCTATTTTCAGCTAAGATATCAGCTATTGTCACCTTAGAATTTTGAACATCCATTGAGAAATGAAGTAAATGCAAAAGGAACTTTGCAGTGAAAAGCTTTCTATTTCTGCCAGTACATCAGTAATGTTTGCTTTGATGGAAATGCAGGGATTGCATTCTGAACTAACAGTGGAGGTCAATCTGAATTTTGTTGGCTAATTGTGCAAAAATGACAATTTAACAATAGAATGTTTCTTTAAGAACTCCAAGCAAATGTGCACCTTTTTATTTCAAGGGTAGCTATACTAAAACATTGAATTATTGTGCAAGTGATGTAAGTAATGCAGGTTAAAAGACAAGTATGGTGCAACACAAACTGTCCTTGAAAAATTTTCCATTTCAAATTTTCCTTGTAAAAACATGATAGATGTTTTAAAAAAATAATATTGATAAGTGAATGAATTAATTATTTTCCTAGCAGTATGTGTTGAAGAAACATCTTTCATCAAATAAAATTTCCTGCTCCAAATCCCAGGTATTACTTTTACTTGGTTTAAAATCATTACCAAACATTTCTGTGGGCTGGTAAGCCTTTGCATTCTTTTTTTTTCTTAATCATCATTTTTTCCCCTTGAAGCAATTCCTATAGGCTTATGGATAGAGAGACATTTATTTTGAAACATTACATGAAATGATTTGCCCTTCCAACATGCCTGAACTCAATGTTATTACAAAGGCCAAAAGGGTTTGTCTATATGGACCTAGTTAATTAAAAATGGAAGTTAGAAAGGTTACATAGTCATTTTTGAGAAGATATAGAAATATGAAAACAGAGTCCATTATGTGACATTTTACTTTGTTCTCCTGGCTGAAGAATTATGAAATTAAACTTGCATTTAAAAAAAAATATATATATATAGGATAGGCAGATCACACAAGATTAATCTGATTTCTTCCTAACCAGAGAGCTGACTTTCTTTTGGAAAGAAATGCTAACTACTAATAGTCTTTCTGGAGCTTAATTTGCTATGTTGCTGTTTCAAAAGTTATTTATTCAACCAAAAAGTATAGGTGTCAGCATAAGAATTGTTGGATTGTGGAGTGGAAAAGAAACTAAGCCAAATGCAATGGTACTGAAAGGGAGCTTCCAACAGGAGAGGAGGTTTTCAGGAACTTCTCAAGAGCTGAAAAAAGTTGACCAGTGAGACAAAACTAAGCAGAGAAAGGAGCAGTCAAGGCTGAATAACTTTGAGAACTAGAGCAGCAGAAATGGAATGAAATTGGATAGCAGAAAGTGCAAAATGCTGCACCTGGGGGCTAACAGTACTAAAATCTCTTAGAGTTGGGAATGCTACCAGATAGGAATGTCTGAAATAGAGAAATTGATCTTAAAGAGCCTAAGAAGCTCCACTGTGATGCAGTGTCCTACAGTCAAATGTAATCCTAAAACTGGAGGGATGTTTCTGGGGAAGAGTGGATGGTACTGGTAGTGGTAGAGCTGTAGAAGGGAGGGATTTATACAAGGTGTATGAAATGCTGGGTACCAGTGGCCAGTACCAGTGCCCCCAGGCAAGGACTATTGTGCTCGTTTCTTCAGGTTTCCCTCTGCCTCAAGAGTGTGGATTTATGCTCAGCACTGGAAGGAAATGAGACATGGAAAAGTTTCTTTGAGGCCTTTTTATGGCATTCTTATGTGGAGGTATCCAACTGTTCCCAGGGAGTGCGCTCTGTGTTGGGCTGGGATGGAGTAGTCTGTGCTTCGGAAAGGGGAATTCAAAGTGGGAAAGATACTGATAAAGACTTTGAGGATTATCAGGAGAATGTCTTGTTTATGTGGGGATGGAGAGAATGAAAAATGCAGAAATTTTGATAAATATGGATGTAAATTAGATGTTAATGGAAAAAGAAGGCTAGGAGATTATATGATAGCTCTCCATGGGGTATTTAAATGCCAGGGACCCTGGAAAACACTAAGTTGGAGGATGATATAATTTCAGGAAGAGATTGGTATTAGCTGAGCACAAATAAATTTAAGATGGAAATTTAATTGAAAACATCCAGCCGCTAAAGGAAACAGAACCTAGGAGACCTATAGCAAAAGATGTAAAACCTTAAGTCCTTTTCAGAAGGCAAATCCATATGGTTTTCAAAAGATAGGTGATGATTTGTGCAAATAGAGGATCAAAAAAAAAGAGGACCAAAGTCAGTGAAAAAGGAGGTCCTTCCCACTCTTCATCCTTTGTTTTCAAAGATGTTGAACTATTAAAGTGAAAAACCCTCAAATAGATTCGCCACCTATGAAGTTATTTCAAAGACTTTTTTGCACATTTAAAAAATCCAGGTTCCCTCTGCACTCCTTCCTAAATCCCCCTATTTCTGTACGAGTAAAATGCAGACCAGTTTCTAGAAAGGGGTTTTTGTGTCTTGAAACATGCAGTGACCATTTGATATGAATCAATGTCATCTACAGGGCGAGTGGAGGACCTCCAATTGCACCCATTTTTAAGTGCTTAGGGTTTTCAAACCCTAAAGTCAGAGGGGTGATGCAGAGCTTCTCTGCTGAATTCACTAGACATCTGAGCAACCAATTTTATAGTCTAAAAGAATCTCAGCTTCTGTTTAGGTAACAGATGAGGATGCTGCAGGAGAGAAGCATTATTATGGTATGATAGCTCAGATGCAGCAAGTGCATGTGCTGAGATTTTTAAATTTAGTCCCTCAGCCATGGTAGTACATTTCCAGAAGCAATATATATACAGAATGAAAGATCTCAATTTTTTTCAGACTTGTTATGTTCATTCAGTGTACATGTAAAAAATTTGCCAAACACAGAGTGATTTAGGTGAGAGCAAATATAAATGAGTATTATAATTAATAATAATGAGTATTCTTATATTACTGATATAAAAATCAGTATTTTAAATTTTAATGAATAAATTTATTTATCATTAATATTGTAACACAATCTGTACTATACTACTACTACTACTGTTGCTATAGGATCTCTTGTTACTTGTTATCAATGAAGGAGGCAACATACTTTTCACCACTCTTTCCTTCCTGAGATATTTAACTTTCTGTGCAGGTACTAGCTGTCAATCAAGGCTAATCAAACTGGCACAGTTAACATAATACATCATAAAATTTCACAGTAATGTCAACCTGTAATTCTGTCAATCTGGTTAAAGGAAATGGGCTAAAAACAATATTGTCATTTTGTAATAACACAGGGAAACAGAATTTTGGAATAATATTTTTACTGTCTGCTATAAATATATTGTATACAGTTCTCAAGAGCAGATGTGGTTTTCGTTAGGATTGAATTGGTCAAATAGTTTTGAACCCTTATTTTTCACTTCTCTCACTCTCATATTTTCAATGTATCCTAAAAAGGCAACACAGGGTATTGCAATTCTCCCTGTATTGTGACACTGGAGATGTCTAGGGAAAAGAAAAAAGGAGGGTCGTGAGTTTCTTCTCTGCTTGTGTCACCACAAGGAAATGATATGATGGAACTGGCCAGGTTTGGTTGGATGGTAACATCTAGGAAAGATGGTTCCCAGCTCTGCTGTCAGCTACATTTATATCTCTTGCATCCTGGCAGTAGAGGAAGCTCATAGCAAAATTTCAAACCAAGACAAATACAGTTTTACTCCAGTTTGTACACATGGGAACAGAAAAGTGCAGTCTGGCTATTTGCATGACGTATCACAGAAATGTAGGCAGAAAATGTAAGGCTTCAAACCTGATGTCTTTCTCCTTAAGAGATTATGATTTGCAGACCTTTGCAAGGTTTTTGGTAGCCATTCAAGCTCTTATCAGACAAGGTTAAGTCTGTTGAAAATAACTTGATTTTCAGTTTTGCCTTTGGCATATCTTGTACAGAAATTGAATGCTACCAAGTTCACAGCAAGATATAGCCATTTACTGCTATATGCACAAGTAACCTGCTTAAAATTAATGAGGCCTCTCATGAACTATAATATTAATTGGGCCAAACAGGTGTTACAGAAGCCTATATGGATTTAGCTTGTTCAAGTATGTTTGTGGCGTATTCTTTGGTGTGGATCTCTTCTTGCCTGAAGCAATTGCTCATGAGATGTTTAATGTGCTGGGGAAGGAACATCTTTGGAAGCACTGGGCAAATTTCTCTCTCATAGAAGTGGATTTTTTTCAAAATACAGAACAATGTATAATGAATTACCTAGGTGAGGTGTTCTTTGTCAGGTGATGACATGTACGTTTGTAAACTAGGCAAAATGTAAATGGAACGCTATATGAGAGGGGGGCTTATTTCTCAGGAATCTTAGGTTTCAGGTGCAGTGCAGAAGCTAATGGAGAAAGGATGAAAAATTATCTGAGATCTATAAATGAAACATAGGTGTTGATGAAGAAAGACTGGGAAATAAGATGAGAATATGATCATTGGGAAAGGCAGTATTAACAATTAGATGCCAAAAAAACCCCAAAAGGGTAGAAACAGATGCAAGCAGTCATCGTGCCTGAGCATCCATGGGAATGCATGAGGCTAAACAGTCATTGCAGTGAGAGAAAAGCAGAAGAATAGAAAATAAATTGACTTTCGTTTCATATGTAAAAATCCATCATTCTTTAGCAAAAAAGAACAGAGAATCTGAGACAATGACTTCTCATGGTAGATGGACAGGGCTAATTAAAAAAAATATCAGACAAAGCACTTAAAGCAATGCAATACTTTGAAGGAGAAGTTTACAAATTATATCTGGAGGGAAAAGGCAAAAGCATTTCGAACTTACTTAAGGTGCAAGCACAAACAGATCTTTAGATACCATTAGGCAGGGAACATACTGCTTTGAAAATTATAACTAAATTCAGGAGCTGTTAACCCAGAAATTTAACAGAGTGGTCTTTCAGCAAGGTGTTGCTTCTGAATATAGAATAAGAGCTTGGAAGTGAATACGCAGTTGATGTAGGCATGAAAACAGTGAGAGAGCTATGTGAGAGAGCTATGTGCAACCTCCTGGACTTTCCTTGCTGTCACACCTAGTGGCAGTAGAAGATGATTTTTTAGACCTAACAATTTGGCAGCTGTGTAGAGTAGTCTTGCCCATGCCTCATAAACTCATCAGCCAAAAGGAGAAATAAACATTTTGTCCTCCCAATATATGCACGTGAAATGAATCAGTAAGAGAATTGATGTTGCAAAAATGCCCAAGCTGTTCACAAATTTAGGTCTCCCTTTACTTCTCCTGTAGGAGAAAGAGAGTATGTGATTGCTGTAGGCTCACTGCCCTCAACCAAGAGAAGTAAGCACTGCTTTAAATGTGAACCAAGAGGTTGTGTGTTAGAACAGCACAAGAAGGGTTGTGTGTTAGTGCAGAGAATACCTTAAAGGATAATGCTGGTTTGCTTCTCGCAATAAAATGGCTGCCTCAAAGTTATAAGGAAGCCCTTTTTGGTTAGTCTTTACTACTATCACACAACAGCACCAGGAGTTGACTTCTAAAACAACAAAATAAAATTGGAAAGAAATGTCAGAGTTAACCCAGCTCAAGTCTTTCTCTACTGATAAGCCCAAAAAATGACCTGAGGGGAAGGAGCGCTTTGCCAGATCCCAAAACAGAGCCAGGCTGAGCAGACAGAGCTCTGAAGTACAGGTCAGTCCAGTGATTTATGCAATCTGTAGTGAAGGGGAAAATATTTATAAATCACATGCCTTCTCTCAGAAAGGATATAGAAAACCAATTATATCACTCTTAAAATGTGGGAGGAGTATTTCAGTGCAAACATGAATGTTTTGCAAAGAGGCCTGTTTTTAAATCAAAGCATTCAGAAACAGAAAAAAACATGGTGGTGTTATTTAAAGAGGCTTTCTATAAAGTAGTGAATTGCAACACTATATCATTAAACAAGAAAAGTGCAACTTTTTGCAACTGCAAAGAATGATTTGCAGTAAAGTATATATTCTACGTTACTGTGGGTGTGGTAATGCTAACTGGTATAGACTTGTGTGTAATTCATTTAAAGTGGGAAAAGATGAGAACAAGAAGCAGGAATCCCTCCCCCAGCTTCCAATCTGTTCCTGTATGAGAAATGACAATCACCAAGCCTCAAACTTTCTGAGGCAGAAATGTGTCAGGAGTGTAGACAAGAAGACTGAGCAACTGGAATTTATCTAAGTGCTTTGGGTTTTCAGACATGAAGATAAAAATAACACTATGAAGTAAGTTGGTTGAAGCTGGGAGGTGGAGGAGGGAGCCTGAATATGTATAGGGAATGTGTATTTCCTTGGGATCTCTATCCCATTACAATATTCCAGAAAAGGCTCAGACTGTGAGGCTAGAAATCTCCAGTGTTGTTACCCACGGGAGTTGTTGATTCTCAGGATTATAATTTGTAAAGAGATTTTGAATGAGTTGCATTTTGTGAACTAGAGTTCCTAACAGAAGTGACTTTGAACAGTTTGGAACCAATATTAATTATACACACTGGAGACACATTTCAAGACTTTGTCACCACATGTAACCTCCTGTAGCTGAGTCACATCTCCTCAAGTGACACCCTGAGAAGACATAATTATAGGACAGGATTCCACTGAAACTCATTGAGAAGGGGGGAGTAGTTCTACTACCCCCAGCTTCAAAAAGGAGACAGTTTAGATGAGCAGCATATCAAAGCATGTTGCCAGTTCATTTAAATAATATGCTGGTAATGAGCTTTAACAAATTACTAAAGAAGGGATGTCAGTTTACCTTGTGCAGAAGAGATTGTCTACATGGCAGCTACTAGTACTGAAGTACTTTTCTTGCTAAAAGCAGTATTGACATTTCTTTCTGGCAAATAGTGAGCCAAACAGGCAGTCGTGACTGCCATTTTTTGGTTTTATGATTCTGGCTTGGGAGACACTTGAAACATTTTACAAGGGCAAGTGAACCGATAACTTACATTATAGAAAGAGTGAGAAAGAATGTAAAAACTAAACTTAGAAAGTATATTCTGTGAAAAACATAACTGTAGCTCTTCAGGAAAATTGTTTGATAAAGTTATGTAAGGATAACAAAAATAGACATTGTGAAACACCTTATGTGGTTCTTCACATAGGTAACAGTTTTGTATGTAACCAATCCTCAGAATATCATCATTATTCAACTGCATTTTCTGTCATCTAAGGTTACTATTTTTTAATTTTTTTAAACCTACTTATATCTCTTCCAACCCTTGAAAATTGGTATAAAACCTTTCCAGGGTCTTCATAAGAGATTTATCAGTTATTTGACCAAGCCAGGTAAAAAGACCAAATGGAAGAGGTAAGTTTATTAAGAAGCAAATAGATTATCTATCCTCTTAGTATTACAGAAAATACACTAATCATTAATACCATCTGAGCTCTCTCTTCCCACTCTGATCCCCACTGCTGGAGGGCCAACTTATTACAACTTATTATAATTGTTATTTATTTTTTTTAAATTTCTTATTAAAAAAAGGAAGTGATATCCTTCAGCGAGGAAGGCAAAGCTCTTTTCTGTTTCTATCATACATGTTGTGCTCACCAGTCACTGCCTGTTAGGTCTCAGGAGACTGGATGCCTTTAAGCTTTGGTTCAGCAGTTTTTAACAGAGACACAAAAAGAAAGAGAGAGATAAATTATACTTTTAAAAATTACCATGACAAATATATTTTAACTCTTGAAAAGTTGCTTGTGAATGTTTGAATAAAATGATATGTAGTCTGGCAAGTAATCTGGCATTCTGTTCCCTCTTTGTCATGATCAGTACAGTTACAAAAGTAGACAGTTTTTAAGCTTTGGTGGGAACCATATGTTAGGAGTTCTTGAATTAAAGAAAGAGAGAAGTCATGCACACCTCTAGGGAAGATCGAGAAAGCAGATCAGGAAGAATTTCACAGCGAAGAAAGAACTGTAATAAGAATGGAGCATCAATCACAAATGGCTTCAATTATTTTGTCATTGAGTGGAATAAAAAGATACAAAGGAATAGAAAGATGACACATTTCTTAAGCACGATTGGAATGTTTTAGACACCAGATCAACATGAAAGATCGTGTGTCTATTTTTCATCAGAACTAAATCTGTTCTGAGAAATTACGTGCTAAAAATGTTTAATGTAAGTGATATGACCATAATGAATTTCAACTCTTACCTCTCTCATTAAGGGAGAATCGATATTTTAATTCATTTGTTGTTGTTGTGGTTATGTAATTGATTGTTATAGTTGCAACTCTGATTCTGTGAACTACTGTAGATAGCAGAGGTCCCACTGTACTTCAGCTGTCTTATGTGTAGGTGCAGGAGCCATCCTGTATTCATGCAGAAGCACAGAGTGAGGAATCACTACAACACAGCACTGCAAAAGCCACATAACACTGTGGTGAGTTATTCAAGCAAGCTCCAAAATACAACAGAAGCAAAGACATCCTTCCTTTTTTCCTTCACAGATTGAACTCAGGCTGTGTTCTCCTCACAAACACCTAAATAGATACATGTATTTCCTAGGCCCAGAGGCAAGAGTAGCAGCATGTTTGCTTGTTGATTGCAGATTCTGTATGAGATTTTTAAATTTTTGTTACATTTACTCTTATGACTGGCTGGACACACTTGAATGGTGTGGAGAACAACAGACTGGTTTTTGAAGGACAGGAGAAAATATTTTTTTTTTCAGGGGAAAAACAAAGAGAAGGGAAAAGATAGTGATTCTATGAAATGCAGTATCAGACCTTGGCTAACAGAAGGGAACATATATGTACATTTGTATTATATAATATATATATCAAATTATGATGCTTATAAATTAGCAGATTCCATATTGTAAAATCCCACACACACAAAAAAACATTGTAGACATTCAGAAATAAGAAGGGGCAGTTTAAGGATTAGCAGCCTTAAATCATGGTAAACCATCAAATGTTGGCAATTCATCAAATAGAACATGAAAACCTGGAATAGGTTTGTAAAGATCACAAGATGAACAGATCAAGTTTTCTCTTGAGAACATTCAAGTATTACCTTCAGCACACCATGATGCAATATATCAGACTTCAGCATTGTTAGTTTACTGAGCTTTGGGGATAAAATTCTTAATTGCCACTATGAGGAACCTGTGACTTACGTTTATATACTGCTCATTAACAGGCATCCAGAATTTATTCTATTTTTTTAGACTTTTTCAGGTCTATCTAACAGAAAATTAATTGTTCCCATCAGCTACTTAGGTGAAGGTCAGACATTTCTTAGGTGAGGGCCAAAAATTCATGCTATTTGGCAGAATAAAAGCATTGTTTTTCAAAGCTGGAAATCGTATTAGAACTGGGAAGGAAACAGCTTTCTACAAGAATTGTAGAAAGTCCAAAACATTGAACTTGAAAGATATACAGTTTTTACAAGTTAAAAATTACTCTGGTAGCTTTCAGATAGGTTTAAGTGTTTTTCTGTTAGTTTTTTTTACTTTCTCAGAGGTTTGTGTGTTGAACTTGTGCTGAGATTTTATAATTTGAAGAGTATACAGTACAGTTCTTATAAAATGTTTCAAAACTCCCTAAGAAACTAATAAATTTTCAAAATAGTGTTTGTGTTAAATATATTATAGAAAGAATGCATGAAAAATTGGTGTGATGTGAGTTTTATTAGATTTTGCTTGTGATGGCCTGCTTTATATAAGGCATCTATCCAACTTCTGCCAATAGTATCTTTTGCTTATATATGCCAAAACTTACACCATCAAGTACGGCACTATCAGACTTCCACCATTATGCTCATATCTCTCTCTGCAAATGAAATGAATAGGAACTTATTTCACTGAATGGAAAAGGACAGAAGTATGTGCAGAGATACATAAAGCCATCTCCGTCAGTAAGCTCCAGCTGTAAATGGTTCTGACCTCTCAGTGTTGGAAACTAAGAGCATAGAATGACCAATTACTTGAGAAAAAATAGGAAACACAGGTATCACTAAAACTGCACTCTATAATTCTAAAAATATTTCCATGGGGGATATGTGAATATTTGGGGGAACTAAAATAAGTATTGCAATATTTTGATCTTTCCTGTTATATGAGGAACTTTACATTTAGATGTAAGAACCCCACACCATCTTTCATACTTAAAAGAGTTTTGAAGTTCTCAGAGACAGTAGCCAATTGCACAGAGCATAAAAAATTCAGCACATTTTAAACCTACTATTTTGACCTTAGTACCTAGATGCTAATGACGGAATATGTACAGTTTGCAAACTGAGGGAACCATCACCTCATTTGTTATGATGAGTCGGTATTTTCAGAATAACCACGTCGAAAAATGACTATCAGAAACTACCTTTCATAAGAAAAGAAAACAAAAGAAAACGAAAAAAACCCAAACCAAACCAAACAAACAAACAAAAAACAACAACAAACAAAACAAAACAAAAAAAAGTACTTCCAGAAAAATAAGGTATCAGCCTAAAACATAGATTGGCCAAAACTAAACCTTAGAAATAGAAGAGCTCCTGGAAGGCCCTAGTGGTATATAAGGGTGACTATTGTTTCTACTGTGAGAATGGCACAATGGCACTTTATGTGTAAAAGCAAGGAAATATCTTTCCTTTCTTCCAAACAGGATACTTTCATAGTGTATTTTTTTTTACTTATTGCCGTCTGAACTTTGCAGTTGACTTAGTAGTCCTTGGACAATAACTCAACCAAAAGGAACTTCTGTGAGACTGATATATCAGAATTCAATCAAGAGTCTAGCAGGCATCATAATTACAGTTTTAAATTGCCATTGCTCTTAACATGCTTGGTAATGGGTAAATGAACCTCCCTTGGTTTGCTACAGAATTTTGTTATTATAATTTTATGTTCTACAATAAAGTATTGCAAGAGAATGTGAAAAGTCATGGGAGCATGGGCAGGTTTTTTAGATTACAAGGTGGTGAGGTGTCTTACTGTCTGATCCTGCACTCAGTGTAAAGGGATAAACCTCCAGCTTTATACCACTGAATGCCATAGTTCAGGAGAAAGTGATAACCACATGTGTGAAGCTGCAGAATCAAGAATCTATCTTAGCAACTGAAAAAACTCAGCATTTACTGTTAAACTAAAAAAAAAAAAACAAAAAACCCCAAAACCCCAAATAATGAGGTTTTGGATTTCTGTCAAAATACTGAGGGTTTTTATGATCACAGTCACATGCTCTTGAGTGTCTTCATACTCACATTATGAATTGGAGTCAGAGAAGGTCTATAAGTGTGTGAGTAGCCTTGAAAAGAAGCCACAACAATGTAAGACAGAAAATTCTGGTTATTCCTTCGGTGTCTGTCCATCATAAAAAGGAATTTTATCAAATGTAGTAGTAATACTAAATTTAATGGAAGAAGCTCTGTTGAATACTCTGTATGATCAAAGTTTTTCTAAAAAACCCCCCGAAAAATATCAAACAGTGGCAAAGGAAAAAGAGAAACTTCAGTGCAGGCATAAGGAGAGAAGAACCTGCTTACGATTTTCTTATGACCTTTCATTCTAGTTGGCAGGAAGAGTTCCTTCCATTTCCTAGGGCTTTCCTGAAGTCTCTACCTACTGACATTATTTGTGCTCTAAAATCTAAGAAGCAACATCTAAGAAATGGTATCTAAGAAGCACAGATAGTAAAATGTTTATACAGCTTTAAAAACCCAATTATTTAAGTGGGTTTTTGTTTTTTGCAACTTGGGACTGAAGCCTTATAGTGTAGCTGACTTTTATAAAGCCCATGCAGATGTCACTGATGTGTGCAAATGTCCATGTGTTATAGATATCTTATCTGCTTCTTGTTTTTCTTTACCACTTATTCATTACTATGAGCTTTTGTCTAAAGGTAACAGATACTATAAAAGTCCAGATTGCGCTCATAATGCTCTAAAAACAATAGCTATCATGACAGCTGCATGAGTGTTCAGGATGTCAGGATATCTTAAGGTAGGTTGTAATAAGCATATTTATGGACCTTATAACAGTGTTATGAAGAATATTGTCACTGGCACACAAGGAACTAGTTATTATGAGGAAACATTATTATTATTTTCACTATTATTACTACTGCTATAACCATTATTATTATTATTAACCTAAATTTTAAAGAGGTTATAAGGATTCTATAAAAATTGAACATTAAAGGGAAGCACACAAACTGCCAGTTAGCCAATAAAATAGTATTATTCAAATTCACACAGCATTTCTGTCAAAAACCCTCAAAAATCTATGGTAATATTAGTAGAGGTTCAAGGCATTCTATTGCATCTCTTTGGAGGTGCTTTGCTGGTTGTTGCCCATGCTGTATACCATACTGTAGGTTTGTAGTGTTGAGGCAGATTAACAAAAAGCAGTTTAGCCTAGGAAAATGTTATAAGCAGACTTGTTTGGGTTTTTTTTTTTTACATTTCTAGTCTATTATTTTTGTCTTACATATTGGAAGCATCTTCTAAAGAAACTTGATACTGAATAATACTGAAATGAGAGCTGAATCTGCTATTCAGCTCTTTGAATGAGGCTTCAAAGTTTTTAGTCAAATTAGGTTCCAAATAAGAAATAAAGTTTTATGACGCATCCTTTTTATTTTTTGATCCAAGTTGTCCAGAGTGAACACACCTGATTAACTTTAAACATGTGAGTAAGCTCATTACCAGGATATTTGCATATTTCAAGCTAGGTGTGTCTGTAAGATTTTTAAAGGCTGTATGTTTCGATATTTCACAAGTGTGCATGCTTTTTCCTGCTCCCTTTGCTATTTTATTAATCTCCAAGTTAGCCACTGTGTTGGTTTTGCTTTCCCAGTGTGAAGGCTTATATTGATTTTCAGCTGTTGGAAATTTATATTTTTATATGTGCACTGGACTCTAACTATAGAAATAACTTAATTATAAAGGTCTAAATAATTTCTTGTTTTAACAAACCTAGATTGATGCCCTTACTATGCATAAAAGAACAATAATTCAAGTACTTATACTATTTGAGCTGTACCTGATTCTGCTTTAAGTAGAATGCCTCACAGTAAGCAATAGTTTTATCACTTAAAATCAAATCCCATTGATTTCATTTGATTATGTGTAGTAAGAGCTTCAGGAACTAAAGAGAGGCTCGAAGTAAGAGTTGCACAGCGAAAGAGTCAGTACTTGTCGTATCCAGTTTTATTGACATTTTAACAGCTTGGATGTGGCACAGAGTACTCTCTCAGATTGGTCAGTGGAGTGGGGAGGAGGCAGAGCATCCTAGCGTTTTTTTTAAAGTGCAACAGAAAATGGTAAGCTTTTTATTACAAAATTCAGGTGAAGAGTTGTGATCAAGTAAAACAGAATGAAAATAAGGGGGTTTAGCAATGTAATACACAAGAAAAGCTTCAATGGCCTTCTCCTGAAAATCTTTAGTTGAGGGCCGTTTCCTGCAAATATTTTGGCTATTATTTACATTATAACCCCATTAGAAAATATGGAGCTCACTGAGTGTGTACTGACAACCTACTTGAGAGTGTATTTTACATATATACTAAAAGGCAGAGGAAATAATTCCAGCTGTCCAAGGACAGAAACATTTTCCTTAGGCCTCTGAATTTCATCTGAATCATCAAAAGTCTTCATATTATTCACTTGTCTGAAAATCTGAGCAGATCCTGTTGTAAAAGCCACACTGGTTTATGACCAGTTGTCACTGACCAAGAGCTAAAAAATCCATGTCTTCTGACTTTAGCAAAAGATGAGTTCAGTAAGACTGGGGATACTCATTTACTAGAAGGAACACTGGAGTCATGGCTTTCTTGAGGAAGGGTAAGATAATGCTGTAGACTGCTGGTTGAGTAGGAATCATTGGACAGATGTTTCTTAAGCATAATTTGTCATAGTGCTAGAACTGGAAGACTTAAGATATTGAATCAGCATACAGCACATAAGTTATTTTGACAGTTGTTTTTTTGGTTAGGTTTGTAGTGATGTAGTGATCCAGATGACTATAAAATATTTTAGCTAACATCCAAGACTTCAGGGGAAGGTGATTTTTTTTTATGTCCCATGAAGTGTTTTGCCTATCATCACATTTTGATTGTTTTGCCTTGTTTGCTTTACCAGGACTCATTTGTTCTCTCAAGAGCATTGTGTTTCTATCCAGAGGCTGAAGTTTGTTATACAGTGGACAAACTGTGGACAGTTTGTGCACATAGGACAGTGCCTATGTGCAGTGCAGTAAATAATCTGAAATTAGTGTTACCTGATACTTGTGTTTTCCCAGGGTACATGTTTCTCTTTTATTGATACAGCTTTTCTGTTGCTTGGGTTGGTAAATCTTCAGGGGGGCAAAAGGCTATGAAAGTGAGCTGTTGTTAACATGCCATTTTCCACACAAATTATTCCAGTACAAAGTTCAGAAAAAAAACTGTTTGGAGCCCATCGGTAGGCTTTGTCTTGTCAAATCTTTAAGACATGGTATTTCTTTCTGACTGCTCTTGTTGAAGGTTGCCAAGAGATGCAAGGGTATGTGACACTCTTGTTATCACTATCAGTAGTCCCTTAATGTAGCTGGAGGTATCCTAAAAGCCTTTGGCATGGTGTTCTGAAAATAAAGAAAATATCTATCCGCTTGAAGTCCAGGTGAGAAGGTAGAAAGCCAGGCAATCTGCTAAAAGTATGGCCTCTCCTAGTTGTATCTGTTCAGCTTTTACAGACATGCTTGAATTCACAGTCAAATGGCTTGAGCCAGTTGTATTTTTGGGGTTTATAAGGGCAGACGCCAAGTGTAAGCCCACTTAAAATTTGGGCCAGGTTTACAGGCCTGAAGCAGAGCGACTTTTCAGACTTGGCCATAGTGTGGACCACTTTGAAATCTGATTACACACTACTGAATTACAAACTAATGTAATGATATGATATTATATATGATATAGCCTTTGAGACCATATCCCAGGCACGTTTAACTAGAAGGAGATTCGGTGTGTTGTGTATGAGATGTGCGGACAAAATGTAATCCTATATGCAAGGAAAATTATGTTAGAGAAATAGGGAAAAGGAGAATGGGTTCTTGGTAGCTGAAACATTGACAAAGGAGAGAAAAGATGACCTTGTTCCAAGGGGTAAGGAAAGATGCAATGAAGCTAGGAAAAGGGTGTATTACACTCTTATGACTCAAGGAAAGATAAGTATACCATTAAGCAATTAGAAAAAAAAAAGATGACAGTTTTGTTTTAGAAAGAAGAGTAGTAGCTTGAGGGCATAAGCATTAGACTGGAATTTAAGAGATTTAACTTTGTACCTAGTTCTTGAATGACCTTGGAAAAATCTGTTAATCTGTCCTTGTCTTGGTCTCTGTCAGTAAATGTGGATAATAATATTTCAGTATCCCTCAATGAAATTATGAGAATACATTCATCTGTAGTTGAGGTACTTTGCTACTATTACTACAGGGTCATGTAAGTGCTGATGTGGACAGGTTAACCAGTCTCAGAGAAAGAAATTAAACCTGCCCACTAGGATGGATGAGATAAAAAAACTCATAGGAGAACTTAATGTGAGTGCTGAAAAGGTTTTGTTTTGACACAACAGAATGACTCTTCTTATACTCTTCTATTCAGCCCTTAAAATGCCTGGAAGTCATAAATCTTTTAGCTATCTGGGCACATCAAGGATAATTTAAGAAAAATTTAGATAATTTTTTGTATGAGTTAAAAAGTTTTGTTTCCTTGCTTACCTCAAGGTATTGTGTCAAACTATTATTGTTGACAGTTTTGTAGGGTTTAATGACAGTTTGATGTCTAGTTGACTTGCTCTGAATTTAATACTGACCCTGCTTGGAGCAGATTGGACTAGTTGACCTTCATAGTCCCACCTGAAGGGTTGCTGCAATTCCATAAAGGAATGAATGTCTGTTCTCTAATTACAGTTGTCATGTGCAACCATCCCAGTTCACATCTCGTTTGCTCTAATGTCTGTGTGTAACTTTAACACTGCATTTCGTGTGAATTCTCATGACAAGGTTTTAATAGCATTCCTAGTGCCGATGGTGGTCCTAAGAGGAAACCAGCCTCTGACGTACAGGCTGATGTCCTGGTGGCAGAGAGGGGTTGCAGCTGAGCACCACGTGCCAGCGGCCACGTTGCTACATCTTCAGGCATCACTGGGGCCGAGGTTCTAGGGGGAGATAAGGTCGATGCAGCCCCAGAATTCCAGCAGTTTGTTTCTCTCTTCCTTGGAGAGGTTGCTAGCACCAGCCCCTGTGTACTCTGCCCTCCCTCTTCACTGCCCATACTTTTCTGGACCTCAGAGAACATAGCTCTGAGGTCACAAACGCAGCCCCAAGGATGAGAACAAAGCACCGAAGGGCCCGAGCCCATCAGAGTGCCCGCCTCGCTCTGAGAACAGCGGTGCGCCCAAGGCCAGCGGAGCACAGGCCCCGCAGCAGCGGCCGAGGGGGAACAGGGAGGCAGCAGACCCAAGCGCCAGGAGAAAAAGTGAGCTGAATACTGCAGGCCTCAGCCAAGCACAGCCTTCTGAAAAAGGCAGTGGTTGTGACACAGAAAACCTAGGTTTTGGGAGTTTGTTCTTCATTGTTTTCTGTTGTCTCAGGCTGGGGAACAGGCAACAAACACTAGCCCTGGGAGCACTGCCATCTTGGCTTTTTCCCGGTGGCCATGTGGTGCAACCTCAGGTCCACCATCTTGTCTTTGTCCCAGAGGCCATGCAGCACTAAGTCAAGGTGGTGAACACCTTTTGTGTGTAAAGCACCTCCTCTTTTGGTATACTTTTCTTATTAATACTACTGTTGTCACTGTGCGTTTCTTACTCCATTGCTGTTTGCTTTCAGTAAATTGTCATCTCAACATGCCTTTATCCCACTCTTGCTGGAAGGGGCAGAGGAAAGGGAGTGGCTTATCTGCACTTTGAGTAGATCACCAGGCTCATGTTAACCATTGTTAAGTGAGGATATCTTTGATGTGGAGTGCTAGAAGATGTGTGATTTTGTAAGTGTTATTTTCAAATATTTTCTTTCCTAAATGCTATTCTCCATAGCTGTTTTCAACATCAGCAATGTATTTTCTACTTCAATATAGAATTGCCTCTCTTGAGTGATAAACTCTGCTGGAGACTATCTCCTCAGGTATTTCCTTGGTAGTCCTCTAAACAGTCCACAAGATACTTAGAGTTTTGGGAAGGGAAGCAAGCAGTGGTCTCTACTAGTGTATCACTTTCCCCCAAAGGTAATTCTTTTTCGCCTCACAATACAGAAAACTTACTGAGTTCCACTGTTTATGAAAGGAAATGGGCTAACTCCACAATACCAAGCTTTATGTACGGTTAATAGACAAGTAAAAGGCATACATTTTAAAACCAGGAAGAACTTTTATTTTAAGTGGAAAATGGGTCATTTCTGGTGTTGAAATAGTACAGATTTTAATCAAATAAAAGTCCTGTTATTTAACTTGTTTCTGAAGCAGAAGCCATCTGAAATCCTAGCAACAAAACAGAGGTCGGCAGATGATTGCATCATCATTTTCTGGTTTTTAATTCAATATGCCCTATTATGAAATACTGGTTTTAAGCTCTTTTCTGAGTAAGCCAACATATGTATGTGTGTGGGAATGATACAGTCCCCTGATGAAAGAAAATAATCCTGTGAAACATCTCAAAAGACCCCTGACACAGCTGAGTGGTTTCAGGAAGGTGTTGAGAAAAGTCTTCGTTTCAAAGTTGTTTAGGCAGGTGCATGAGCTAAGGAGAGGTGCCTTTGTGGACCCCAACTTACACCTACCGAATAGTTAACAGAACCTGTTCTTTGCTCATATATTTATATCTTGAGACTTTTAATCTTTTGAGACTTTTCATGTTTAAAGTAAACACCTTCATATACTTATTTTTTAAAATTTAGTTTTATGAGCCTACGGAAATGGTCTCATATAGATGTTCACAAAATATGAAAAACAAATGTTTCTATAGGAAATTAAAACAAATCAACCCAGTTGAACCCCACATAAACTCATGTGCTTCAATATACCTAAACATGAAAAGCAATATTGCCCATCTTTTAGCATTTTCAAAAACTGTGGTACTTCAGTGACCCAAAAATTTACACCCTTGTACTGTGAGGAACTTGAAGAAACTATTGCAACTAGCTCTAGTCCTCAGTATTCAGTAAAGCTACAACTGTTTCAAGTCCAATCACTGTTCTGGGAGAACTGCCTCTGAAATTCTTTTGTTTAAGCATACAGTGTATGTACATCTTGCTCAAATCTTAGGCCAAGGTTAAAATACTATTATTCTGCTGATTTAGAGTGGAACTCCTTTTCTTGTAGTAACAGAGTTAGGAAACTACAGTGCCATGTCTAATCTCAGGACGACAGAATTTCATGAGACATAGAACGTTTTTCAAGAATATCCTGATCTTTTAGGAAGCTATGCCGATTTTGAGTGTGTGTTCCTGTAATATTTATGGATAAACAGAAATCTCTTAAGCTTAAGGTTGTTTTGTGAAAAACACTGTTAAAGTTAATCAGAAATATCCATCATGATGTTTCTCAGCCTTTAAAAGAAAGGTAAGGAAGATAAAGTTTAGGGGGAAGGAAGTTAATTTTTGTTTCTAAGAGAACTGCTGAAAAATAGGATGGACGTGAAGGCAGATTAGACTGCAGCATGGGGCTGGAATTTGACAGGAGTCTTGGCATAAACAGGGCTGAGTTTTGCATTCCGAGTACAATGGAAGTAGGAATTGATTAATGTACTGAAAACAGAAAATGAAAATCGGACATAGGAAGGGCTAGAGAATTGGCTTAGGACCACTTTCCTACGGGCTGGTAAGAAGCAGTGACCAGAATAATGTAAATATAAAAGTCATTTAAATTTGCAGTGAAAAAGATGCAGAAAATACCTTTATTAATGTTTGTGTGAAACCCTGAATAGCATTCTAAGATAACAATGAACAATGCGTTCATTAACATGCACATCGCTGAACAAACAGCTATTCAGAGTGAGCTCATGCTGTCACAAAGACCGTGTTCTGCATGGGAACCTCATGGTTTCAACAGCTTCCTGGGCAGCCAAGCTTGGCAGAGTTTGACTTTTTACACCTGTTTAGTTGCAGAGTTATTTGGAAATGAAAAATCTAATGGCAAACAGCAGAAAGCTCAAGCGAGTGAAAGGGGGTTGTATTTGAAAATCCGGACAACAGCTCACTGCATCTCTGTTTTATTCACTGTACTGGTTCTGGACTGTTCTCTTGCTTCCTTCATAGCATTGCTGTGCATTTGTTTTGCAGAGTTAGAGGCATCTCACTGGTGAATGCAGTAATCTCCTTCTCTTGCTTTTCCCCTGGACTTGCCCTACAGGGTATTTTATCATCTGTGATAGAGACCATGCTTCCAGGCTTTGAGTTACAGGTCTTGTGGTGAAAGGGACTACCATGTCCCAAACAGAGTGCCATTAATGTGTGAACCCTGCCTGGTGGGGATTGTTTGTGCTGTGTGCAGAGGTAATTTGTGTTTGCCCTTACTTGTAGCTTGGGTATCCCAACTATAAGTACGTGTCCTACTGAGGCAAGCTAAATGTTTTACTTCAGGTTTCAACATTTGCATTTTTAACTTGGTCTTTGCTAACTTGGAGGAATATACCAGAAAGGGTAAAGAGGAATGCATGGTGTGGATCTGTTCCATGTTAGATGGTGTGTTCAGGTAATTTGCTCTCAGGCTGGCATTGCTAACCAGTTGATGTCTAGTTCACTGAAGTCAGTGTAAAATCCCCAGTGAGGGTAGTGAACCCTGATCAGCCTTCTGAATCTCTTGTTTTTAAAGTTATGTGTGATCAAAGATTCAGAAATAAAACTCTGAACACTAGTTAGGCATTCAGGATAGCATACATTAAAATATGAAGATTGCAAGATATTCCAACAGAAATAATGTTCTGAGGGTTTTCTGATTATTTAAAAGACTGAGGTGCTAGACATACATCAATCTTATCCTCATGAAGAAAGTTTATGGCTTTTTTTTTTCTTTTTTGCACTATAGAACAGTGCTGCAGCACAGAGGCTTGGATTAAGAGCTTTTATGCTCTTTCCTTTTCTAGTGTCATTTTAAAGTCTCTCTCTATTCTTATATTTTGCCATAAGAACCCCACATCATGACAAAGATCCCTTTGTGTGTAACTGTATCACACCTCTTCAGCTGTAGAAGAACTTTGCCAGTGAAAAGTAGAACTGTGCAACAAGCTCATTGGGGAAATAGTTGACTTCTGTGTTCATTAGCCTTAATCATTGCTCTGATTTTTGAAACTGTCAAGGCATATAATAAATTTCATTTCATAGAAGTTTTGCTTTCTTCCAAAGTATAATTGTTTAAGGTTCCATAAGCATACAAGCATCTTAATAATACCTGCAGAAGGTAAGAGCTTTCTACTTTCCTTGAAATTAGAGAATGTCATATGGATGCCCTTAAGTTCAATTGCCAAAATAACATTCATCCAGCTTGATGTCCAGATATTTCATTAAAATCCCACCACACAGAGGTTATCTACTAATATCCAGAAGTGAGTACATTAGTGTCTAGGGATAGATGTAGACAAGCAAAAGACAATAAATGGATTGAAGCAAACACATGCAGTCCCCTGGAGGGCTGGAGTAGTTAACAGCTGGAGGAGGGCCTGGACATAGAGGTGAATATTGAAAGATTTGATATTCAAGCAGATAAAATTAAGTTGAATCAAGTGTGCAGATGATGAAGGTGTGAGTTTCAGTGTTCATGCCTATATTGAATAATGTCAGAAAAGAAAGCTGTGATTTAATAAAGATTTATTTTTTAAAGTTACCTTGACACCCTCAACTACATGAGATGCATTCAGCTTGTCAGTGTAGCATGAACATTTATAAGCAATTATTATGAGATTAATGGCTGAATTTCTCCAACCGTGTCGTTGCTTTTCTGTTTAATGATAGAACAGAAGTTAATGAAAAATGCAGAGTTTTGACATATTGTGTATAAAATATGTCAGTTTGGGAGATGGGAATTAAGCACAGTTTTCCTTTGAATCTATTGTGGTTACTATTGGCAAGAAGAACTTAGTAGCTATAGGATGGTCTTATAGAACACAGCTAGCAGTGAGATTCAGAAGTCATAAATTTGGAGAAAGTGCTCTTTACTCTGAAAGATATGCTTATATCTTTGTCTCTACAGTGGTAGAGACAAAGATATAAGGTATATTTTAAAATATAGAATATACAACCTACAGTTTCCTTCTCCTCTTTTTCTGAAACATTTATGTGTTCTGTATACTTCTTTGTATGTAGGTATGTAGAACTTTTTCTGTAGGTGTATAGAAAAAGTTAGAGTGCATAAATCCTGCATTGTCTTTGCTAGGAGTTACAGGAACATTTGTGAATCTTCTTCAGGAGCATCTACAAAGATGTCTTTGTGATTTTAACATATCTCAAAGTCTGAAACCATACCATTTTCCACAGCTACTGCTCGAATGCTGGGGTTGTAGTGAATCCTCAGGCTCCACCTCAGAGCAAATGACAGCACTCTCAGCTGACTTTCTTGGTTTTGTGTACCAGGTCTATGATGTGCCTTGTGCAGGTATCTCCAGTGGGGTTTGTGAGGTTACTGATTAGACAAAACCACACACCATACACAGATTTTTCATTGGAAACACTTGTACACCAGCTGTAACTTCTGCAGAGATCTGTGCTGTATTCAGAGCACAAGGAGAATGTGAAGAGTTTTATTGTTAAGTTGACCGAAAGTAGATCAGAAGCTATTTGTCACTAAGCATTTAGAGAGAATACATTTTTTTCAATTAATGTGGATTGATAAGTCTCCAGTATCTCTGAGGATTATTTCAGAAACATTTTTTCTTTTATGCTGACCTTCTGCTATTAACTTGCAGCAAAGCTTAAAATCAGTATTTAACGTTTAATGGAAGGAACAAACTGATTCTGCAGTTTAACTCAACATTTGCAGTAAGATGACTTGTACCCTAATGGCTTGTAATTAATTTTTCTGAAAATCATATTTATGATAGTCTGCAGATTCAAGGCTTTATCTAATACATAATGTTCATTTTGAGCCTTTAATTGCATTTAAATTAAAATTGGCTTAGCAGGAAGATGAATTGTGGGAATGCATCAAACCACCCAGCATGTCCTGAAGATGTGAGCCTGAAAATGCAATTTGGTGGAGATGTGCAGAATCATTTGGAGTTCATTAATTTTTATTGCACAGGTAATTTTACTAAAGTAGGTTATTTTCTTTGAAATTTATATTTATGTTTATGTCAATAGCTGAATATTGTATTAAGCTATACATCTATTAGAGTTTATTAAGCCAGTCTAATGGGGGTTGTTCATATTGTGCAGAGAGGTAATTTGTGTTTGCCCTTCCTTTTAATTTGGGAACTGCATTTAGTTCAGCTGAACTACAAGTGTCCATGCAGCCAAAAGAAGTTGAACAGGTGTCACAGGAGGTTTCCTGTGCATGCAGTCAAAGAATCCTGGGAATTTTGATCTTGTAAGCGGTTTTGCTTCTGACCTTCTAAACCTTTTTACTCTGAATAATCTTTTTTTTTTTTTTCTTCATGTTGCTGAGGTTCTGACCCAGCCACTGGAATGAAGGGTTATTGATGTGTAACTCAGTTTGTGGCTTAATGTGGTGTACTTTGTCCAGCCAGCTTGTAAGTGATCCTTTAAATTGAAGATGCTGCTGAGGTTATACAATTTAATTATAATGTCACTTTACAATTATAAAGAAAAAAATGCCTTTTGCATTGCTTAATGAATACAAATTGTGCACAACTTGGAAATACAAAAGAATAAAAATTAACTTTTGTCCTTCTTGCCAAAGTATTTACATTTTTACAACTGATAAGTAGTACAATAATTCCATTACCTATATTCATTAAACATTTGTGCTTTTCAGTTTGTGATTTGTATACAGTAGTTATTAATAAAATGAAACTGTCAGCATTTGCTGCTTTTGCCCATCCTCTTCTTACCCTTTTTTTATTCCATTGCAGACAGAGTAATTAGAGGTTGCAAATGCTATGTGCAAATGCCTGTTACAAGGATTAAATTATATAATCGTGGTAATGATTTTCCTTAAAGCTCTTACTGCCAACTGTAACATTTTTCACTTCACCAGTTTTTTTTTGGTGCCATCATATTTTATGAGAAAGTGGAAATATTACTCCGTTCTGACAATCTGCTGCAAGTTACTAGTTTGTGGTCAGATTTGATAGAAACCCATATTCATTTAATACTCGCCAATCAGAATTTGACAGAGGTATTGCTTATTTTCTCATTTCATCACTGAAGCATGCCGGTGTAGTTTAGTCCCTAATTACTCTCAGACTGAGACGTTCCAAATATTCCCATGGTGGTAATATTTTTCTGCCTGGATGAGTCATTACGTTGTTTGGCAGACTGAAACACCAGCCTTTCCTTGTTGGAACACTACCCCTCATGTAGCACCACATCTTTTCCTCACTGCTGTCTGTTCGACGACTTTCATCCTGCTGTGACATTTCAAGCTGTACCATACGAAAGCACATTTGCCTTCCTTCTATCTGACTGATTGGACTGGTGCCAGCTCTTTCTTCAGGGCCAAGGACAGGAGACTGGGATAGTCTGAATAGAACTGCTTAATGATCTAATGGAGCAGTACTCTCTCCTGCTGAGAGATAGGGCTTATTTGTTTGCTGGTTAGAGAAAAGGTCAGGGAAATCCTTTTCAGCAAAGGCTGTGACAGTGAGAATGTGCAATACCACACATTCCTGGGGCTTGAATAACTTCATACATCAGGTGTTCCCCTCATGTTAAAAATCCCGTTCTGTTTTCATTTCATTTTCAATATCCTGCAGATGGCATAGAGATGAAAGTGATGAATTCTACAACTTGGTAATATAAAGCCAAATGTTGTTCCTCCTGATAGGAGGAGGCTTCATACTAAGGGTTTAACACCAGGGAAGGTAATGCGGGCAGCTAGCAGTATTTCATAAAGGCAGCTGGTTTTCCTTGTCATTATTGTGAAACCTACCGGGTATGTGACTTTTAATGGCTTTATGCTTAACAAGGCTGTAAACATAGTTTACTTATTTTCCCACTGAGTTTGACAAGGAGTGCAGTTCCGATTTGGCCAGTCAAGTTAATTTAGTCTAGACTTTCCTCAACAGCTGAGCAACAGCACAGTCCTGACAGTTCTGGGGGTGGGAAATGTGTGTGCATGGTGGTGCAGCCACGGCTCCTGAAACTGCCCATCGAGTGAGGATTTGGGGCAGTTTGGGGCGCGCCTGTCAGGGTGTCCTCACAGGAGGCTGGGGATGGGGGGCAGTGTGGCAGCAGAGGCTGGATCGGTGCCACCACCAGATCCCTGTGCTTGGCCAGGGCTGGCTGCCTGCCCAGGATGGTGCACGGTGCAGCTCAGAGCAGCCTTCGAGTACCCCAGGAGCTGGGCCACAGGGGCGTGTGTTCCAGGCTTCAAAGCCGCTATCTGCTGAAAGAAGCATACCAGACCTCTGAACAGGATTTTTTTCCCATAAATGTTGGGGGTTTCTTTCAGAAAAGTTTTATGTAATTCCAGAGAACTTTCTAAGCGAAACAGATTAAGAAATAAGCAGTTTTTCCCTTTTGATATATATAAAGAAACCATCTCCCTGGTTTCTTTACTTTTCTCCTAGGCACTTTTGAAAGCTATTTCTGCCCAGATAGCTCTCAGTATGCCTCGTTTTTCATTTGTTTCTGTGAGGCTTTTGCAGAAACAGGAAGGAGAAAAGCCAAAAAATAAAAGCATATGGTTTTAGAATCACAGAAATTGGCAAGTGGGTCTCAAGGGTTGGTTTAGCACCTGATAGTGCTTCATTGTTTGTTTTTGTTTTGTTTTTCATTTACTGGATTTCAAGCTGACAGTAGCTATTTTAACAAAATAACTATAGATTGTTATTTCTAATGTAGCTGAAGTTTAGCAGGAAACATTGGAGTTGGCAGTGCCATAAAAGAACATGCAGAATGTTCTGACTATAAAAACAACATTCACAACCCACAGTGAAGTTTTCAAATACATGCTTCTGCCACTTCTGTGATCCCAGGAGATGGAAACCTGAACCCCTCAGGTTATTTCCTGAGTAAAGAGGATTTAAAGATAAACAAATATGTATAAAATGGTTCTGATAATACCATCATATATCAGGAATAAGATACTTGCTATAGTCTTAGACTGTCAGCTTGTCAGAATTTTTATTTGTAAATAGAAACACTAGGTGAATTTAGTTAAACTATGTAGCAAAATATTAAAAGTATTTTTAAAAAACCCACTTAGCAACAACAGGAATTAGTTAATAAAATATTTACAAGACAGTAAATAAAAGTGAGTGTGAGGAGGAAAGTAAAAGAGAAGGCAGGTCCCTCCACGTCACGGTTGAACTGCACTGGAGGTGGAATGTGGGATGCTTGCAGTCTGCTCACTCAACTGTATTTGACTAGGGCCGTCATCCCCTCAGCTTTCACAAGCACTGAATGTGTCAAAAATCTTTCAGAGAAAGTGTAAATTTTAACCAGCCTGCTTCTGGTTCATATTTAATGCGGTTTTAAATGCTTAAATCACATTGATTCAAGGTATTTCTTCATCAGGTTCTGTGGAGGTTAGCATAAATCAACAAGATAGTTCAATGTGTGAGTACATGTTAATTACAATAGAGATACAGTGCTGGTTTGTTAGAATTTGTCTCATTTAGCCCCACTTGAATTAAGAGTTTGTAGTTTGTGCATGCCATGCATTTTTATATGACAGTGTCTCTGTTTAAGGACAGATTTTGATGTAACTTCCAGTGCTGCCAGATTAATGTAGAACTATCTGTGCCTATCCCAAACTTGTTTGAAAGCAAACAAGGGTTTCAAATATTCAGTCACTAAACAGCGGATAATAGTTATTGTGTCATCGTGGTTTACTGTGTTACAAGCTCAGCATCTAAATAATTAGTGAAGCTTTAATAAGGTATTTTTTTTAATTCATGTTATGCTGATGCATAAGTTTGTGTGAGTATAATACCAATCTTCATAACCAAAATCTCATCCTGAGTAGTAGTATCAAATTGGGTGTAATCCCTTTCTGAAATAAGTTATTCCTTTTTTATCATTATACTATCATTGCCTGTTAGAAAATTAAGCAGGGAGGTGTTTGGTTTTAACTGTCTGGATTAAACTTTCACATGGGAGAAAACTGACTGAGAAAGGCTTCATATCTCTTCTGAAATCACCTATGCAGTGCAGGTGCAGCAGTTGTCTGCAAACAGCCAGTTGTCTTGCAGACAATAGTCTCACTGTGTGACATGCCCTAAATTTTGAATCTTCTTATTTTCAGACTGCAATGTCAGACTTCCTAGGTGACTTCTTCAAAGTTCTTTTTTTCCTTCTCCCTTCCCCCTCCTTTAATCTAGGATAAGTGTTTCTGACTTATAATTATTAAAGAGGGTGGTAAAACTGCACATATTGAAGAACAGATTCTGTAGTAGTAGTAGTAGCTGGCAGAAATGTTAAGTGCTTTTCACAGTCAACATTCAAACAGATTATCAGATGGCATATTTCACCCTGTTGTTACTTTAAATGAAGTGACCATGAAATCAACAAATCTGCTGTCAGGTGCCTGTCACGGAGATAGTTCTCCCTGTCACACAATGCCTCACATAACAGGTAATGTGTTTTTAAGAATCAGTCCTGTGTCACCTCATCAAGTCCTTGTTAAAAGATGAAATAAGACGGATGGTGTTGTCTCCCATGGAGCTGACTGAAACTCAGTAAAAGCAATGCATGTTATACAAAAAAAAAAAAAGAGAAGTAAAATAGGTGCCAGTAAGATGCCTCTGACTATGCCATTACTTTTTTTCTTTGTCTTGAGAATGATTACTCTTTTTTCCTGCTTATTCAATTCTAGACTGAAAATTAATTGGGTTAAGTTTAAATTTTGTGTTAAGGACAGGAAGAATTCACCAAACAAATAAGAACCCAGAGTGGTGTGCCAATAGCCATGCATTCACTTGGAATGGTTAATACATGCTTGAGTGTCTAACAGAGATGACACTCATCATTAATGAAGTTATGAGGTGTTCCTTACAATTATTTTGTTCAGGATTTTTAAGTTTAATCATTAAATTCAGGGCCAGGGATAAACTAATATTACCATATTCAGTTTTCTCTATATACTTTCATAAAAGTTCTCCCAAGTAAAATAGATTTCTTGTCTTGTTCATGAAATTTTAATTATAGCATCATTCTCAGCTTCTCAGTGTAAGGAACTGTCAGCCAGCTTGAACTCTGCTGAGACAGATGCTGCAGGGTTTTTGGTTGTTTTTGTTTTTGTTGGGTTTTTTTAAAATTTTGTTTTGACTTTTCAGACTCACCATTTTTGATAAAAAATAAAAATAGGGAGGGAAGTCACCTTAGTGATATATGGACATCTGTTACTGTAATTTGTTCTTTCATGTCTAGGTTGTGACTAGCATTAGTATATTCAGGCCAGTAGGAAGAAATACCCTTTCCTTTCCTTGCCATGGCTATATGTAGTTCAAAGGTTTTTTTTTTCTTTTTATAAGTAAAGGACTGGTTCAGAGATTTTGCTTACAGAAGCAAGAATTGGGCAGGAGGTACAAATACAAAGATTAACTTGCTTTTACTCTGTGCTGGCCAGCCAAGCTAGTTGGCTATCAAGGGCTTGCAGCACCCACACTCCCAGCAGTGTGAAAAGGGAGAGGAGGGGACCATCCTAATGAAATGTGACTGAGGCACCAGGGACTAAGTTTTAGGAAGGGTCCAGATCACAGTTTCAGGATGAGTTTGGATGGGATACATAACAGTACAGAACCACAGCTCTAAGAAAATTGATACTGAATATAGTGAAAGAAATGATTCAGTGGAATCCACAGACAGGCAAATGGCTCTGTTAGAAACTTGTGTCTTGTGAGGCAAGACTTTATCTGGTTTGCACTAAACCAGTTCTTTCAGTCTGACCATGCTGTTTGTCTTATTCATAACTCCACTGCAAAATATTTATTTGATCAGATGTTTGAACTAATCATGTGGTTGCCATTTTTACTTTCCTACAAATTACCTGGATACATTTTAAATGTATTTTGAGAGCTATTTCTTTTTTACAAATGCACTTGTGTTTAAGACTCTGAAGAGACTGAGGTGCCATTTCAGAGCAACTTCAAAGAATCATGGGCTGTGATTACAGGGAGAACTGCTATAGGAAAGCAAAGACTTGGAGAAATTAATGGAAATTAAGGGTTAGTGCATTAACCCTTTAATGCATTAACCCTTTAACCCTTAAGGGAAAGGCATTAACCCTTTAGGTAGATTGGTCCTTGGCAACTTTTTAGTGCATTTCTCTGCTCTGCCCACTTAGGCATTTGCCATGATGTAGAAATGGAGAAATGATATCTTTTGGATTTGAAGCAGAGACAGTGCAGAAAGAGCAGAAAGTGTTAATGATGTTTTAAGTATTGGCTTCTCTTAAACTCCATATGGATGAATGCTGCCACTTTGCTATATTAAATTGGAGACAAAACCCAGGCAAATCTTTCATCATGATTATTAATTTTGCTTCTTGTCAAAGCCAAAAGGAGGTTAGAACTGTTAAGATGCCTTTATAGTCGTGACACAAATTTTACCCAGTTTATCATTGTTGTTCCTGTATTGTCAATGAATTAAGCACCATTAATTAGCTCCATGTGAAAATCAGCATACATTTGAACAAGAATACTAGGTCTGGCTGATCCTAGCCTTTGGTCAAACTCCTGTTTTTCAAATGCATGAGAAGAAATAATTGGAGGACAATATAATGGACACTAGGAGAGTGAATCCTATGGACTACTCTGAGCACAAACCTCTGCAGAAATGGAGTTAAACCTTTAACTTCCCCACCTCACCTGATAATCAATAAGAATCCTCTGGACATTATACAGATATCAAATACTTCAGTGTATTTTAGCATTCATGACTGAATTTTACAGCTCTCCCCCATATAACTGTCACTGGATACCAGTAGAGAATATAGTGGGGAGGCTGGAAGAGTCTTCCACACATCTAAATATGTCAAATCAATGAATTTGATTCTAAAGTTGAAGCAGCAGGAATATGGAATCTAATTCTAGTAAAAATCATGTAACTTGTAGGGAGATTTTTTTCTGGATGTGGTTCAGTAACCTCTTCATAGGTTTCTAAAATGTGGCACTAAACATAATAAAAACCATTCCAAGCTCCTGTATTTTTGCCTGCCACTGAAGAATACTGGAATATTTGATACTTTCTTGTTTCTGATGGGAGGACTTCTGAGATCCCCAGAAACTTCCTGGACCGGAACATTGGGATCTCTTAGCTAAAGACCCAAATCCCACTGACTCCACCTGCAGTTAGAGAGGGTGAATGGCCCTCCACTTTGTTCCTGTTTCTTCTTTGCCCTGCCAGTGTGAGTGTATGATGGCATGGTTAGCAGCTAACCAGTCCAGCTGCAGAGTAACTCAGAGAATGAATTCCTGCCTCCTTGGTTTCTTAGCATGGTTCACTGTGCACATACTGGAAGGAGGTAGAAGCAGAGCCCAGGTATGGACAGGATGGATGGTGAGGCCTCTATTTTCAGCAATGTTAAAGTGCTGACAGCTGGATTTGTGTAAGGGAAAAAAAGACAGTGCTGAGGAACACTGGATCTTATTGTGCCTTTGTTTTCCCCATAATTTTTCCAAACATATTGTGTGCTTAGTCCTTTGAATGATTGCTCCAAAGGAAAAATTGAGGAACACATTTAGTACGATTTTCATTTAGTTTATACATTCAAGAAGCATGCTAAGAAACAGAGCCACAGATTTTTTTTTTTTACACTTCTCCCACAAAATGTATTAAAAGTTTCCCGTGCTGAAAGCCTATTACTAGGAACCAATACATAAGTATCACTAATTATTTCCAAAACTGCAGGGCAGAATTTTAATGTAGGTGATTTAAAGCCTAAAACAATTTCTAACCCTTAGAATCTAGGCTAATGTGGAGTGTTATGTCTGCAGGATTACTCACCATTTCCTGCTCTGGAAATTTTACATATTAATCATCTTGTGTTGCCCAAGGACAGGATCCAGGATACCAAAATGGATATTCTGTTTTACCACGCTAGTCCCAAAGTTTCCCCAAACGCAAGTCATGTGTTCAGAGAACCTGCACACATCAAATTCTGTTCCTTAGACACTGTTAGGCAGATACTCATGTTAATTTAGGCACAGTACTTCATAAGGGTCTGCTAGGAGGACCAACAGTCTTGAAGGAAAATGTGCTTTAAGGGAACATCTAGTTAAATTTCTTGCTCTCACACAGAGCTTGTGAGCAATTCTTACCTCAGCATACCTTGTGGCAGCTACCATTCTGAAGCTACTAGAAGACCAAAGTGTTATTGTTTGAACTTCCATAGGTTTCTCAAGAAACTTCCCATCATATATGTTTCAGCTGCTTTTCCTTTGTACACTTACACAGACTCCAGGGAAAGAGACAAAGAGTATATCTACACTGGATACGAGTGTACAGTGAGCTCCTCAGCTGGCCTTAGACTTCTCTCAAAGCTCTGGAACCAGCTTGGGTAACTCATCAGTTTAGAACAGATAAGTACAGAACATGTATGTCAGCATAGAACTCTGGTACTACATGCTGTCTGGATTATTTGGCACTAGTTGCTAATATTAACAGTGTGGTCTTCGGATAGCAGTTGGTGTGGAACTTCTGTCTCCAAAGTGATATTTGGAGACTCAGTGTCTACAGTTTCCACACCCTTAAATGGCATTTCTGTATGTGGAAGCTGATAATCATTCCCCAGTGGCTGAGATGCTTCTCAGTACAGTGAATTGCTTTCTTACACAAGGCTGTTCTTGATGCAGTAGTAAAGTCTTATAATGCATGGAGATCAGATTAAATACATATGAATTATTATGTCTATTGGATTTATCTCATTCTCCTCTTCTGCAAAATATTCTTGACTGAAGAAACTCAGACCCAGAAACAATCTATCATTTGAAGCGTGATTATGATACAGATTGAATCAACTTCTTGCATAGTTCAAGCTACAGGACACAGGTTTATTGAATCACAGCACTGCCTATATTGAAGGCTACTGAAAATTCAGCTGGAATCATCTGATAGATACAAAACTATTTATTAACAGTTTTCCACCCAGTTTTATTTTAAAGAACTGCTTGGAATTACTTACGCTTCATAGGCTGCTTTTTCCTACAGAGATAGGATTTACAGAGGACACTAAAAGTGTTCCATTTCTTTTTAAATAGTTAAATGTTTTTTCTCTTGTATTAAGAGGGTATTCTGCATTCAACTACTTTCAGTTCTAGAAAACTAAATGGCTATCAGAGATGTGAGTCTGAAACTGATTTAGTAACATTATATTTACTTTAGTATTTCTTTAAGTCACACTTGATGCTTCTTGTGCAGTATGTGTCCTTTCACCCCCAACTCTCACATGTGGTTTCCTGAACTCTTATGCAAAACCTATAGAGATGATAAAGTTTCCACTGTATAGCCCTAGGAGCATCTGTTTTATTTTGCTTATTTAAGATATATTTTTCTGCCTCTTCGTTCTCACACTTTCAAGTCCAAAAGAAGTATGTATGTGTTTTCAGACTGTATGATGTTATTCCAAATGAGTTAGATTTACAAAAGACCACTAGCAGAAAATTAGTGTAACAATAATATTAGCAAGAGACAACTTGCTCCACAACTTGTGGAGGAGTCAGTTCTATACAGATACATTTCACATATGAAAGTGTCAAAAGTTAGTGCCTGTCAGGATTTTCAGAGCATACATTTGTTTTTGAAACTTTGTTGGAATCGTGTTCTCTATTTTTAGTCTCCTCATTTCCTCTAAAAATTTAGTTTAATTGTGTGCTCTTGTGAAATTATGCAAAGTGGTTTAAATGACAGAAATAATCTACCTCATCACTCTCAAATGCTTGCTGTTTTTCCTTCATGTGTTGGAACCAGTTAGAAATCCATCTTTTCATATAGATAGGGCTGCAATAGGGCCAGTAAAGGATTTAGGATTGTCCCATTTATTTTATGGGGCATTGGATGAAGTCCATAGTCTTAAATACTTAGCAGAACTTTATAAACAGTTTTGGCTTGATTTAGGGCCAGTCCTTAAAAGCTTTAGGAGTCAAGTTCAGTTCAAATAGTTGTTTTCTACCAAAGCATGAAATTCCTTCTTCTTCTTCTTTCAACATAGCAGTGTTTCACTCCTGGTCATCTTGTGCTCCAGAGCACTTTCTTCATTCACATTTATGATCATATGGATGAAAAAATATTGTTGTGAATACTGAACTCAGTTGTATTTACCATGTCTGGTTGAAGGCATTATAGGAATTATTTTTTTTAATTCTGAAAGTGATTAAGCAGCATTCTAAAATGCTGCTGTTTGGATACATTCTTTCACAGAATGCATGGTTAGGATCTTGTGGTGACATCCTGGACAGGAATCAAGGCTACAGCTGTCTTATAGAAGAAGAAAAAGTAGTCAGGTTCCTAATGCTGTGAAAATAATACCTATATATCAAATTAGCTACCATGCAAAAAAAAATTGATCACTTTGGAAGATGTACATAAATACAGGTTTTCATTAAACCTAATTATTGTAAACAGACTATTATAGCTGATGTTATCTACCAAATAATACTTATCTTGGATTTCTTCTATTCCTTTGGAGCATCTCCTGTTGGCCCATGATGTCCAGAGATGAATTACAAAATATTTTTCTAATCCAATAAGAGCTTTCTTTCCTTTTACTGTGCCATGAATTTTGTTAATTTTTACTAACATTTTTACTAATAATACATTGAAAGGACAATTTTCTGTATTTTTTTTTCTTCTTCCATTTTCTTTTCCTTTAAAATAGTCATATCTGTTTAAACTTGATTTAAGTGAAACATTCCACAGCTCTCCCTCAGCAAGTATTCAACCCAAAAGCAAACATTTACAGATGCTGTGATGTACAAAGTACATAAGGGGGGTACTGTTCAAGCGCTATCCTGCAGGCACCAGTGAACTGCACAGTGCATGTATTCACTGCAGGGGCTCTGATCTGCATATGCAATCGTTTCTGTATGCTGTTTCTATTGACACAGGGAAAAAATCCAAGGGAAAAAAAAACGAGGGAGGGCCTTCAAGAGTGAGGTTATTTAGCCTTTCTGTTTTAGAGAAGACTCTCCTAACCTTTTTTTTTTTCTTTTTTTTTTTCTTTTTTTTTCTTTTTTTCTTTTTTTTCTTTTTTTTCTTTTTTTTTGTCTTTTTAAAGAGGCTTTTTAAACATTCTTAAATCAAGTGACTGGTCATGTCTCCTGCTAGAGGAAGGAGAGCAAGGCCTGTGAAAACAAAAATGATGTTTTGGGGTTGTCCCCTGAAAAGTATTAATAGACATAATGGTTTGGGAAGAACCAAGTGCAGCGTCAGATTAAAGGCCTTAAAGAACAGTAGCTGAGGGAGGGAGGCAATCACCAACTGTACTAAGAAAAACTGAATAGCTGTCTCTGAAAAGAGACTAGGCATGGGGCTTTGATCTGCCCGCCTCCTTGTATATAAATGTAATCTTGGATCTTGATTGAATATTCCCACTCTGATTTTGTAATTAAAACATCATTTATACTGAGAATAATTAAGACAACTGTACATTTGATTTTAAAATCAGTTTTGAGTATTGTGCCTTGTCAAGCTACAAGAATGGTTCCTGCAGCTTTACAACTTAGCATTAAGAGGCAGACAGTGACCGCAGGCACCTGAGTGGAAGGTTTGACAGTTTGATAAATTAGGAATGACACTTGCCAAAATGGCTGTCCTTCCCTCAGCCTGCCAGTGGAGCATTTACACACTGTTAATTGAATTGGCAATTTGTGTAACAGTACCTGCCCCTGAGCTTTTGTAATGCTGGAGCTGCCATTTAGCTCTGATAATCCAGGACTTGGGAATAAGGACGAAAAGCTTCACATGATATTATTGCAGATTTAAAATGACAGTTGGGGACCTTGTTGCCAATTTCCCATTAAATGAGAAATAATTAACAATAGCAATAACAAAGTCTTATAAAGCTGAAAAGTTAAATTGACTTTTCAGCAGTACTATGGTTTGAAATTGCTTCTAGTGTGATTATCAGATTGCCCTTTCAGTATTATATACCCTAAATAGTATCATCTCATGGTCTGAATAGGCAATAGTGTCAAAGCTACCCTGTTTTATTAGTGTGAGACTCTTCTGATTTATCTGTGGGATTTTTTTTAATTTCTTCATGCCATGTAAAAATTGAGTTATGTTATAATATTTCATACAGATAAAAACCCTAATGAAATATTAGAGAATCTGATTTCCATGGTTATCAGTAATTGAGTGACAGTGGAAACAAAATTTTCAGTCATAGATGAATATTGTTAATTATGAGGTTCTTTTTCTATATTGAACTTGCAATTGATAACTTCATCCCTAAATTTCTCCAGTGTACCTAATGCTGCTGTCTGAAATGACAGTTTATCAGCAAAGTATTGTTTTTCTCTTAAGCTTCTTATGTTTTGTTAATCCTTGTGAATGCTTCTTAATGATTTGATGTCCAAATACCATAATAAACAAAACCCATATAAGAATTAGCCACCAAAGACTACAGTCTGTGCAACTTTTAGGGCTTAAAAACAAATCAGATGCTTCAAAGCTTGCACATTTCCTGCATGTCAGAAGGCTAACCCCTCCATGCAGATGTGTATTCTTGCTCCAAGATTTAGACTTGGAAACGTCAAGTGATGTATGGAAGAGCAGGTGGTGATCCCAAGAGCTGAGAGGTCTTTTCCATCATGAGAATCATATGGATTCATAAGATGCCACTGTAACTAGATGAAGTGCACAAGTCTGATCCATTTCCTACCTAGTAAATAGTCTAAGATGTTATAGATTTAATAACTTATGTGCTGGAAAATGCCTTTTCATCTCATTGCTGTGATGCAGAACAGAATGATCCAAGCAACAGGCCTATACTAGCGTCAAGTCATATTTGCATTTTATATAATCTACAGCATTGCCGTGGTTGTAGTATTACATAAGTGATGAAAAGCCAAAGAGGGCAAATAAAAGGAGAGGTGAGCTAAGATAAGCTGGTGTGGAGCAGTTGAGCAGAAGGATCTGTGCTGAAGCTTACAGTTCAAATATTTGTGCAGGACATTTTACAGAAGCATAGAATTTCAAGTGTTGGAATGAACCTTAATGATCATCTAATCCCTGCCAGGGCAGGGACACCTCCCACTAGACCAGATTTCTGAAGGTCTTTATTGACCTTGGCCTTGAACACTGCCAGAACTGGGGCATCCGCACCCAGGACAACCCAGGAAATCCGCTCCCTGGACAACCTGTTCCACTGTCTCACCACCCTCCCAGTAAAAATTTTCTTCCTAATATCTAACCAAAATTTGCATCCATTACTCCTTGTCCTACCATTACCGTTCCTGATGAAGAGTCTCTCTCCAGCTTCCTTGTAAGCTCTCTTCAGATACGGGAAGGTTGCAGTGAGGTCTCCATGCAACCTTCTCCAGGCTGAACAGCCCCACTTTCTCAGCCTGTCTCCACAGGGAGATGCTTCAGTCCTCTTACCAACTTCATGGCCCACCCCTGGACTTGCTCCAACTGCTTGTGTTGGGGACACCAGAACTGTATTTCTTCTGTAGTTGGTGAATGCAATTAATACTCTTAGAGAATTTGGTTCTAGAGAGGGAATTCAATGAGGTGTAAGACTAACTAAAAGTTTGGATGCTATCCAGCTTAAAAGGACAGCGTGTAAGTCAGGCACTGGCAGAGGTACAAAAGAAGCATGAGCTACCACTGGATTGGGAGCAGGATGCAGCGCAACCCACTGCTCTAGCCAGTGCTCAGAGAAATGGCCAGCACTGCCAGCCCCAGTGTCAAACTCACACTGTGCACAGCCCACTGTGCAGCAGAGAGGGAGGCTTGGCAGGGAGCAGTCAAGGGGATGAACTAGAAAGAAATTACAGGGAACAGGAGTTACAGCGTGGTATTGTACGTGCTGTTGAAGATGGAAGGAAGAAGTTAGTTTCAGGTGAATTGAAGGCAAAGTCAGGATGGAAAATTATGAACCTGGATGAGGAATGTATGTAGAAAATGGATTTCTTACCAAGACAACCTTTAACAGATGACTCTTTTTCTTTTACCAAAGCCTTCCTCCTTAATGCAAGAAGGAAGGAAGGAAAGAAGGAAATAATCATGGCTAGACTGTAAGGTGTGAGGTTTTTTATTTTTTTGTTTCTTCAGGCACCTGCAGCCCATAGAATTTGTGGGAAACTCCTTTCAACAGTTCAAGGCTTCACAGAATATTAGTCTGTTCAGTCCAGAAATTCCGGATCTGTAATTTTTGAAAAATGAATTATCCCATGACTAAATACAATGCCTTTCTGGAAGGGGAAGAAAAATCATCTTGTGATTTGGTTTGACACATAGTACTGGAAGAATTTTCTCTCTGTCTTGACAATTTTTTTGTGTGGTTCAGTTGGGTTACACCCCAGGATTTGTATTTGTATTACACCACAAAGAATATTATCACTTTGAAAGTCTTCTGACATTTAATTCCTTCAGAGTTTTAGAAACCTATATATATGTCTGCAAAACCTTATTTTTTATATTAACTTTTTAAAATTAGGTTATTGCATTTTTACATATATCATTATCTGAACTGAAAAAATTTTTCAATACAAAATAGTCCTATTGAAAAATCACTTCATTAAGTGTTACAGAGTTGTGAATTTAGAAAGTGTGAAAAGACATAAATTTTCAAAGCCTTTCATGGCATGTAGAATTCTTGTAGATTTACACATGTAACAGAGAAGGAAATACAGGTATACTGGGTAAAACTAACTTGTCAGCAATTTGGAAAGTTAGCATGTTCCTGTTAGCAAATTAAAGCATAAATAGTAAAGTGTCTATCACTACTAGGTTTTTTTTTTACTTATAAAGGAGAGAGAGACAGAGGGGAATCCTACTGTAAAAGACACCATGTTCTAGAAACATGGTGTAATTTTTATAATACTTTTAAGTGTATTCCCAGAACAACTAGGTTACTATGCTGCTTATGTACCCATTTGTCCTAGAGGATTTTAAGTCCTTTCCAAGTCTGCTTTTGGAATTTCTCTCCTTAGTACATACTGGTTTTCAATTTATACTATATAGCTATTATCCATAGGATAATATACTAAATAAAAGCAGACCTGAAAAGGCAATATATGTGTTGATGAGGAATTTTCTTTCATTGAAGCCCTAAAGATGAAAATTTCCTCTTATCTCAGGGGAAAGCACAGTAGATAAATAAGTTGTAGAGGGCAGCCAAAAGGTCGGCAAATTAGACTGTGTTGATCCATGCTGAATCCATTTGGGGAATGGCTACCTCCTCCTGGATTCTCCATCTTCTGTTAGCTGCCAGCTGAGTGTTCTGTGCACTCCTCTTATTACTAGGTAAGAGTTTGAGAGAACTATGCTCAAATAAGTAGTCAAAGTACATACTGTAAAGAGCTGCCTAGCTGAAAACTCAAGTGCCTTCCATTGCATTGAAAGGTGATGCAGAATGGGATTATTTCTCTGCCTGCAGAAACACCTCCTAAGATAGTGTCAACTGTATTTTCTGCTTTTCTTCTGAGGTTTATTAAATTTTTAAGTGTCCACTATCAAAACATCAGGAAGTCTAAAGATCACGGGTGTGCTTAGTCTGTTTTTTTTCTAGAAACTGGTCTCTTTCTTCCTCTTTAGTGGCATTCTGTCCTCAATTTTAAATCTAAAATTTCTCACCCACTCAAAAGCAACAGCACATAAAACCTTTTGTGTTGGAACTATGCCCCTCACTGCAGAACCATATTTTTGTTTTTTCCATTCCTTATCTTTCTTGCTTCATCCCGGCTTTTCAGAGTTCAGTAGAAAGCAGTTCACTTTGTGTTCTATTCCTGTCTTTCTAAAGTTTACCTCAGAATCTCTTCCCTTTTCTCTCATTAGATGATTTCACAATCATCTGAAGCAACCTGTTAATTTATTTTGTTTTCTGGTTAATTTTCAATTGCGTCTCAGCAAAACACAAACACTTTATATCTAATACTTATAATTTAATACTTGGACAGATAGTTTCATATTTCCCAGTCTGAACTGGAAGAGACAGAAATCTCCCCATACCTATTTTCACTGTGTTTGTTTATGTCTCCCTGGTATGAGGCTGGAGGCCCCCTGGGGAAGCCAGCTTCACAGTTTCAGCTTCATACACTTATGACTGCATCTTACCCTACGAAGTGTGGTATAAAACATGGAAAGACTCCATATATATTATTTATTGTGGAAGAATAATTGGCGAAGGTGTATGCAAGACAAAGAGGATTGCAGAAGTTCTGAACAGATTTAAATCCATGTGTTTATGTGATTTTGCAAACAGTCTAATAAGCATTTATTTAGTGCAAATATTAAATCTATTTCTTTAGGATTCACTGTTCTCTACTCACTTTCATTTTTATATCAGTTAATGAAAGAACATGATAGTCTTGCTAAAGAAAGAGCAATTAAAAAAATCTTCCTGCTCTTCAGTTCTGTGATGTGATTGCTGCTGACATTCAGTGTCTAGTGAAATCTTCCACTTTGCAGTTACAGGAGTTTATAACAGAATTTATAACCCAAATTCTTATTTTATCCCCACTTTTCTTGCACAACTGTGTATATAATAAGCAATATGGATGAGAAAGATCTGAGAAGATATTTGAAAGAATATTTTTATAAGTTCTCTAAAATGGTCTGTTTTAATACCCTAAAACATTTTGCAAATAAGTAATTTTGCATCAGGTAGCCAAATTAATTTGCATGCAAGTTTGTGGTCCTCTCAAGTAATAGGATATAATAGCCTGCATATGAGCTCAAAGAGACTTCCTGTTGGAATCTTTGTTTTGGAGATAGTCTGTTTTGTTAAGAAACAGGTTCACAGTCATTGAGACACTGAGCAAGAATAAGAATATTTTTTTAATCTTGAGCATGAAAGCAGGATATGGGAATCCTTGCTCCCTGGGTTCAGTTATTTATGCATAATCCAATAGTGTCAACAGCAGAAGTAGATGCTGCCTGAACTCAGAATACTTCACAGCCTGAGTTCAGATTCTCCCAAGAGAGCAGTGGAAAAGTTTTTCTTCTGAACTGGGATAGATTTTCATTTTTCCGTTATAAGGGGTTGCAGCTATTGGAGACTTAAGCAAGAAAATTACTCTTACAGCACTGTGCATAAATTCTGATGATTTTTTTTTACTTGCCCTTGCAAAGGAGGCACATTTAGAAGGGATGAAACTTTACTGTAGCTATATATCTGAACCACCTTTGATGTCAAATTTTGAACATAATCTGAAATTTACAGTTTTAGCCTGCACTAAAATATGATCACAGTTCTTCCAAGAATCACAAGCAGTTTAATTTTCTATAAATGCTATCAATCTGAATTGAAGAGGTCTTTTTTTCTGCTCCACTTAAACCCTTAAACAGGGATCAGAAAAGTTGGATGCTACCCAGTCGAGTGTTGGGGAATTTTGGTTTTTAATCCAAACTTCAGGTCTTATGTTTGGCAATTTCAAGATATGCTGCTAAGTTTTGATTTAGAAGAAAAACATCCAGAATTAGGGTTTTTTTAATGTGAGTTTTTTTGTAGCTAAAGTTTGAGGAAAATTTAACTTTGGTTGTGTTTGGTTTTGTTATTTTAACTGCGCATCTAGAAAACAATAAAGGAAGATTTTGATCACTTCATGAAGTGAAACTAGTTGCATTTGCTGCAGAGAAAAAGGTGGATATGTTTTCTTAAAGGGCATATGGTGAAAAAAACCCAAAACTTCCACTTACATGTAAGCGATCTAATATACCACAGTAAGAAACCAGAATACTACCAGTTCTGCAAAATGATGTGGTAAAAAGTTGCTGGATCTATGTTGAAAAGTGTGTGGGTTTGATTTTTTTTTTTTTTTTTTAAATTTTGCTTTTGATTTTTTGGTTCATTTTTGTTTTGTTTTGGTGGGATTTTTTATTACTGGTATTTGTACTGCATAATAATCACATTAAGATTTTTTTTTAACCAGGCTTCTAAAATATTTCTCTAAATGATACTGATAATTTTCAGACCTTAAAGCCCTAAGAAGTTTTAACAGGCAATCTTAGATCTATTGTTTTGTATTTTTATGGCTCAGTTTCCTAGTGGAACATGAAAGCTGCTCAGAGTACTTGTAACTCCTTCAATTTCAAGTAATCAGAGTATTGAAAGAGGCTGCATGTAAACTCACTTTTTCTTCTGTGATGAAGACTGTATATTCTTTCCTCCTTGGCACAAGACTTGCCCGAAGTTTAAAACAAAATATCTAAAAAACCAGTTTACAATGTATTGCCCTGTTTATCTTACTTTCAGTGATGCTTCAGCTTCAGTCCCAAATATCCAAGTATTATATTTAGATCCCTGTAATACACTGATTCCAGTGAGAGGAGGTACTTTTTGTGAATCTGCAATAAATAGTTCCTTTACTTTGGAAAGTTAGATTCAGTTTACTGAATTATTTAATCACTTTAGAACACCTTAATCTTTGCTGTCATCAATTAACATAGGGTGCTTTTTATGATGTTGGTCTTTGCCATAAAAAATACAAGTAATCTCTTTGTACATCTATAATCACTGAGTATTGAAAAGCAGCATTAAAATATAAGAAATTTCAAATATACAGGATTTCATAATGTCATTTCAGTAGAAGTTTACATTTCAATAGCATTTATGTTAAATAATTTTGTTGATATATACTTTTGAAATTTTTTTTGTTTGTTTGTTTTCTAATTTGTAGAAGGAGTTGCTTTTCCAATTGAAAAAGTTAATGCTTCAGAGACTACTGGGAAAATACGATATTAGTGGGATTTTTGTACTACTGTAGCCCTGATAAAGAAAGTACTCTCCCTTGCTATATGGAATTGCAGTATTAAAATGATTTTCTGGATGAATATTTGGGGACGTAAAACAAATAACTTACACNACTTTTGAATTTTTTTTGTTTGTTTGTTTTCTAATTTGTAGAAGGAGTTGCTTTTCCAATTGAAAAAGTTAATGCTTCAGAGACTACTGGAAAAATACGGCTATTAGTGGGATTTTTGCACTACTGTAGCCCTGATAAAGAAAGTATTCTCCCTTGCTATATGGAATTGCAGTATTAAAATGATTTTCTGGATGAATATTTGGGGACGTAAAACAAATAACTTACACAAAAGAATGTTCTTTATTCCTTTAATACTTTAGGCAAGTAAAATACGTAAAAAGAGCACTGGATATTTCACCACATAGGTTAAATCCAAAAAGTCATGTGAGAATTGATTTGGAATACTGTTTTGGAGACTGTTTTGGTGTGTATCTAGAACCCAAAAACACCTTTTGTACCAAGAAAGCTAATTTTTGTATTTTAAAATTAATCTAGCCAAAATCTGGATTAGCTGTGTCACATCACCTTAACCACAGGCATGTAAACTTCGGGATAGACAGCTGTTTGGATGTTTCAGCCTGGGACTCCTGCCCTCAGCAAACATGTTTGATTCTCCTACATGGTCGCTTGGCCGCGCGCGCTCCTGTCCATATGCCGGGATGGCTCTGTGCCCGCGCTCTCGTTGGTCAGGCTGCTCCAGGGAGAGCAGGTTGAGCAAGGCACCATCCACCACAGCCCGCCTTGCACCACAGCCTGCCTTCTTCCACCACAGCCTGCTTCCCACCACAGCCTGCCTTCTTCCACCACAGCCCGCCCTGCACCACAGCCTGCCTTCTTC
>VXBR01006880.1:1162293-1176420 GCA_013400215.1 Cisticola juncidis
CCACAGCCTGCCCTCCACCACAGCCTGCCCTCCACCACAGCCTGCCTTCTTCCTCCACAGCCTGCCCTCCACCACAGCCTGCCCTCCACCACAGCCTGCCTTCTTCCACCACACTGAAGGAATCCCTCCAGGAGGGACAAGAGGCCGTGCCCCACAAACTTTTGCATTTACCTTTCCTGACACTAAGGTGTTCCAAATGCCCGAAAAGAAGAAAGAAGGTAAAGACAGACTGGGGAGAAATGTTTTGCTTTCAAAGAAGCAATTGCCATTGTAGCTGTGGCAGAAACTTATGAAGTTCACAAGGGATTTAGAAATGCATGCAAACTGCATAGTGTACAAGCCCTCAGGCAATCTGCATTAATTCAAGCTTAAATCAAAAAACAACACAAGTAGGCAAAGTGTAAAAGAAGTAGAAGAGTCACTGAAACATTTTGCAGTTTGCCTTAGATAGCTGGAAAAGGCTATTGTAATAGTCTCAATGTTGCTTTATGTTTACAACAGCAGATAAATTCGGGAGAAAAAATTACCATGCTTTCAGGTCCACTGTCATCTTCCCACCAACTTTGGTTTGCTTTTATTCTTAGACTAGTGCAGCTACATAAACACATTTAACTATGTGAAAATAAGTGCAGTATTATTAAGACATAAAACTAGTAAAGGCAGTTCAAGAAATAGTCATCAAAGGTGAGAAAATTCATTGCTTCTCAGACATCAGCAGAAACCAAGATACTAGAAATTATCATTAAAATAAAAATGATCAGAAGTGAACCGTTTTACTGTTGAACATATTACATTACTCTTTTCCCTATTTTCCTTCCACAAGGCCTGCTGAATTGGACATTGGGACACATTCTTGGCTGATATATTGTTTCATTTAAAATAATTTTGAGAACTCCCATTAAATGAAAGAAAAGAAAAAGTTGTCAGGGTTCCAGAAGCATATACTGCTTTAGATGTGTTATAAAACCTCAATGCTGTGTCAGTTCTAATTAATATAGATTTATTAATTCTGGCATGACTTTTTACACTATTTTCATTGAAGCAACTGAGAATAAATCAGGCAGAGAAGCAACAGATGAAGGAGTTTTAAGCAGCTTAGTGACCTAAATCACTTGTTAGTCCCTGTCTCTCTTTGGATAGGTTGCACAGTTTATAATTTTTTCTACTGAAAACAAATTATTTGAATAATGAAAAAAGAAAAATTACAATCACACAATTACTTTGAATTAACTTCTAAGACTGAAAGTTTTGTTACTGTGTGTATAGACAGGACAGATACTAACCTGTCAAAATTAGAACCTCCATTTGAAATTGTTCTGCTATTTGGTACCTGTGTAATACATACCAATAAGTAAGGTTTCCCACTTTATATCTTAATTCTCATGTTGCTTAATGTAGTTTCAGTTACTTATTGTGCTTTTAATATATATATCATTGTATATAATAATATATTAGCTACTTTGCCAATGCTGATCTTGTACAGATTGCAAGAGCTGAGCATTGGGTTTGATTGGGGTTTTTTGTTTGCTTGTTTTTCCTTTGAGTAAAATCAGTCTAACATTATTTAAAAGAAAGGTTCAGGAGGTTTCTCAGACTTAAATTGCTGTCTTTAACTGTTGTAGGATTTTTTTGAACTACACTAGACACTGAGTAATAGACTGGAAGTGTTGACAAAGTATGAGTATACGAGCCAGGAACAGAAGAGCTTTGATCTTGGCACTAGTGCTGTCTTTCAAGCAAGACTTGCCTAACCTTCAACATGGAAAATTTCATGAATTTGTGATGTTTCAGAATTAGTCTTTGCCATCTCTCTGTACCTTAGTTTATTCATGTGTGAAATATATTAATTACGCATACTAGTTTTCTAGTAATCTATGAAATTCCTGGATGATAAACCCTGCAAGAATGCAGGGTATTATTCTGTGTAATAACACAATCTCCTTATAAGCAACTATGGAAATCCTTAAAAGGATGAGAAAATAGTTAATATTTTCATAGTAAGTTGTCCTTCCTCTCTGTTTTGAGTTTTGTGCACTTTAGCACTGCACAGGTAAGTTCTCATGGTCAGCAGCATTTAGGAGTTAGTGTTTCCAGAGCCTGCCTTCTAATTTAAACTTATTCTATGGTAAACTGCCTGATTTGAGCCATTGTGAGCTATGAGTTTTCTGTAGGCTTATGGAAGAGTATCATTGAATGATTGTGATTCATTATACAGAACATAAGTAATAATATATCAATGCACAGTTTGTAACGTGTGGGACATATTTGATGATGGTTTCTGGTTTGGGGTTTTTTTCCAGTAGACTTAAAATACTTGAATATGTTGTTGAATATTCAAGTATTCAATTGTTAAATATTTTGTAACCCAAATTGTTGCAGCCTTTAAAATTACTTCCTTTTTGTTGTGACTGCAAGAGTAGTGAGCTAGCTCAGGTTATTCTTTATTTCAGAAAAAAATATTTTAATGTTGTTTAGGAGCACAATCCAGAAACTGGATTGTGCAAACCAGAGTAGGTTTAAAAAAAGTTGTATCTCCTGTTCTAACACAAACTAAAAGTAGTGTAAAGTGATTCTTGGTCTTTTGCTATAAAAGCTATCCTTTATCTCTCATAGATATATGACTTGGTTGAAAAAGTACCATTATTTTTTACTTACTAGCCCCAGATAAGATATTAAGTCAGATTAACTAATGAGACATCCATAAAAGCCCTCAAGATGGTGCAGGCAAATTCTCTGTGGTAATAATGTGGAAACTGAGGCACCAGGAGGTAAAAAAAATTATCAGAGGCTTTCCATTAGGCAACTAGTATATTTAACAAGAGTCTTTCTTGCCAGACTAGTGCTCTGTCCTTTAATTTTGCATATAAACATATGTTTCTACTTCTCAATAAACAATAGAAAAATGGAAAATTAAACTTAATTTTTTTAGAATAATGAATAAGCTCTAAGGGTGCAGAGGGCCAACATTTATTTATTGTCAATAAAATGAAGTAGCTACTTTGCAGAGGAAATAGATTTGGGCTGTGGTTCAACAAACACTGATATTTAATTATTAATATCAGCAGAATACCACAGATTTGTATTAATTTAGGCATGGATGCACAATCACATTTTTGTTGGATTAAAAGACTCTTCAGAAGGTTAATGCTTTATCCTTTTATACAAACTTCATGCTGGCTGGAGGAAGACAGGATGTTCCTGAATAAAATCTTAGCGTTTAAAGTAAGTATTCAAAAGATTTGTCAACAGAGGTGACTCTGCAGAGGGAGTCTGTACCAATTCCTTTTGCCACATGGCTGCAGTGTGTTGGTAGAACTGATGGATCTGGATTTATCATACCACCAACCCCTGCCAGCACAGCAGCAGATGCTAAACACAGGCCTGATACAGCAGAGTATTGAATGCTGAAACCCACTCCTGTTTAGAAAAACATTCTGTCAGTGCTTAGCTGTTGCACAGTGCCTTATAGGTAACTCTTTTCAAATGAGCTAACCTTAGGTGAATACGTGAAGGTAAATGCATGTTTAAGCAACCAGCAAGGAGCCCTTAAGCCTTATAAGAACTGAATGATTCAGACTAATGATGGTTTTGAGCTGACAAATTGTATCTCTGGAGGAATACTTTAAATTTACCATTTGTCAAACCCCATAATATTGTGTGTACTAATGATTTTATTATATTCTGAAGTATCTTTGTGTTCCTTCAAATAGCAATCTCATTGATAAAAGATTTCTGTGCTTATTCTTCCCTTAATATTAGTGCATCAATGTTTGCATCTGGTAACTTATGCATGTTCTTGAAGGAAATGGAATTAATAAGAAAGAAGTTGCATATTTTAAATGAAAATGAACATGTGATAATGTTTAGCTAGCAGATTCTCCTAGTCTACATACTTCTACCCTAATCTTTAGGCTTTGTATTAAGCCGGAGGCTACTTTTTCTCAAAATCCCCCGTGGCAATCACTCTCTCTTCAGCCTTCCCATGGCACATCAAAGACAAACTCAGGGAGAGAAAGGTAATAAGAAGGACTTTATTAACCTATCCATTTTGTGTAGGCTACCTCTCTTTCTGTATTAACATGTTCATTATGCGACCTAGCTGGATTTGCCTGAACAGCAACCATAATCCTGGCACTCGTGTCAATGTTGTTTTTTCCGGGATACTGTGTTTATCTGGGGATGAGAGCATAGGATGTATCTCTGTGGCTCATGTTACATTAGTGAGATGCTAATGTCCCTGTCTGTGTAAAGGCATGGGTTTCCAACGCTTCATTCTTCGCTTGGTGGACAGACAGCTGAGCACATCCTGCATAAAGCTGCAGTTTCTAGCCTGCCTCTTTCAGACTTAAATTGTGCGTGTTTACTTTAAAATAGCAGGCTGTGAAGTGTGGGAGTGCAGGTGCAGCTGAACAGGTCTCAGCTGTCAGGTGGAGGCAGCAACCTCAGGAGCCATGGTAGCCTGGGCTGCTCCCACTGCAGGTCTGACCTCTCAGACGGTGTCCTGGTGCTGGTGGTGTTTACCTGAAGGAAGCACCGAGAGCAGCAACTCTCCTGCAGAGCCCACTGCCTTCTCCTTACAGAAACTGCCCTCCAAAGTGAAGCTTTGGAAAGATGTTTTCATGTCCCCTTGCAGAACACAATCCTTGAACAAGAAGGAGCAGCATCTCCCCAGGCCTCTGCAGCTCCTGATTGGTTTGTTTACTGGGAGGCTGGAGATGGCTCCCAGTCTCTCGCTGGGAAGACTGGAGTTTCTTTCCCTTACTGGAAGACTGTGCTCCCCACTTTCCCCAGCCTACAGGCTGACCTTGGATTTGAAGGGATCCTGTCTGCTATGAATCCTGTCCTCGAGTAATTTTGATGATCTTCTAGAAGCCATGCTTTCATTCTTTCCTCCGAGGTCTGCTTATATAGGTCATTGAGTAATAATTTTGATGTTAGTTTTTAAATTTACTTTTTAATTAAAAAAAAAAAAAAAAGCAGCCAGCTGATATCTATTGCCAGTACCTAATCCAGAAGGTATAACCTGAGTGTCACTTCTAGCCTGCTGGCAGCCATGGGCTTTGTGTGAAATGGGCATTGCACTTGTGACGTGGAAACAGCAGGGCAGAAAATCAGGTATGTGAATATTTCCCATGGCAACCAACAGAGCTCTTGGGCATCAAGAATCTTGGATTAATATGTCCCAAATGTTCTGAATCTGCTCTTAAATCCATTTAAAATATATTGAAATTTTACTAATGTATTTGTCAGGAAGCCACTGATATACGTGCTTAAGTTGTAAATTCCTAAGTAGTTCCATCTAACTTAGCCTGCTTCCTTTCAGGGAAAGTTTATACTTACAAGCTTTGATAGACTGGAACCTAAAGATGACCATTTAGACCAATGTATGCAAAAAATTGAATGCAGAATTATTTCACTTGCACGTGCAAGTTTTCATGCAAATAATTTTAAATGCAGTAACAATCATTTGCATGTGAACAGTTTCTACATCTGTAACTGAAAGTTGTGAGTGGAAAACCATGTGCAAACTTTTCAAAAATCAGACCTTGAAATCAGTGTGTGTTTTCATAAAAATATATTCTTATATTTGTTTAAGATCCTGTCATAGAATTTCTCAATTCAGTATAAAATGTAGTAGTAAAGCGCACCGGGTTATAGACAGGTGTAGAGAAGTTACTCTGAAATAAAGGAGGGTGTAAATTTCTGTAGCATCAGATGACTCACAGGAAGAGTCCAAGTGTAAGCTTTTTTTCCCTGGTAAATGTCAGGACTGCCTTTTATTCAAAGAGAAACTGTTCTGGTTTGCAGTGAGTGTGTGCTTTCAAGCTACCAAACAGTGATGAAGTTCTTATTTGCTTTGTTCTAAAGGTACTAATTAACACAGCCAAACCCTTGTTCAGGATTAATAATTTTTATTTATTACTTTTTAAAAATATTTTTTCTTCCTAAATGTATTAGATAGAAAGGCATCAAAAATCTTTTATATCTGGATGAGGTTGTCTAGAGAACAGAGTTTAGTGCAACTCGATAAATCCACTTTGCATTCTCACAATTACTTGATGTGGATTCATTTTCTTGAGCACTTCCAAACAGTTACACTCTGAAGCCTGAAAGATTAAGAACACATATGTTTAACAAAAGAATACAAGCATCTTTATCACTTTTTGAAAGAGTACTTATTCTTTTTGAAAGAGCTTGACTGAATCTTGAAGTTATTATGGAATCTGAGGACTCTAAGAGAGTGCATTAAAGTACCACACACACATAATGAGAGATGCTTAACCAACTTTTTTGGGCAAGGGTTTCATTTTCTGATCACTATTCACAGAATTTACTATGGAAGTTTTTTTATATTTTAGCCAAATGGTAAATGTATCAATTGGATAATTTTGTAAACTATAAAATATGTACATGTGTACCTATTCCAAATTATTTCTGGCTTCTAAGCATTTTGTTTGAACTGTAATAACTGTAACAGGTTAAAATTAGGAAAAAAACCTCACTTTGAGTAGAATCTGCTTTTGAAAGTAAGGAAATAATATAAAAACACAAACTATATATATTTCTATGGCACCTGCTGGTTTTCAGGTGTTTATAACACAGCCATAAAAATTCACTCCAGGCTGAAACTTGGTATTTAAAAGGCTCAGCTCAGCAGGATTTTTAAATCAGATTTGGTTTAAATTAGTTTGGCTCTCTTTCAGTTATAAAAAGGAGGGTGGAGGAAAGAAATTTTTATGTGTCAAATATATTTTTATACATTCCTCTAGCTGAAAAACAGTTTTGCTTTACTAAGATATAATTTCCAGGTTTTTAGTCCGTATCATGGAGTAGGGATTCAGGGTGTCAAAGGGGAAAAAGAGAGAGAGAAAGAATTACCATCCAAGACTTTGGCATTTGCAGATGCTTAATGTCTTATATGAGAACATTTACCATGGATCCTTACTGAGTCTTCATAAAACTGTATCCGGGATATACAGCATTTTTTTAATTGAAAAAACATGCTTTCATTCAGTAAAGTCAGTAATTCATAGTTTAAGGTCTGTTTTGTCATATGTCAATGACTGGTGGATGAATTATGTTCAAATATAATGGATTTAATACTTTGTAACAGTGACATGAAAGCATCCAAAGCAGTCTGGGGCCTCGGCTTCCTCTGTGTTTTACTGAGAGCTGGGCACCTATAATCCATCTGGCTCATCTGAAAAATCCTTCATCCTTCTGTGGCATTCAGTGCATAGAAAAAGAAATTAATTAACCGAGGATCAAATGGAAAGATTGACACAATTTACATTTACAGTGAACTGCCATTTGTACATTGCTTATATATCCATACATATGCACATACTGGCATCTCTGCTTATAAAGACCATCAGTTGCAGCAGAACTTGGTAGATGGACGGGCTGAAATTGTTAGAAGTTGCCAGTGGCTTTGGATGCCTCTTTGCCTATGTACTTTGGGCCACATTTTCATCTGTTCTGATAAAACACAGCTCCAGATGAAGCCTGTAAAATCTATGGCTGACAAACATTGTAAATCCCACTTTTGGGGTGCAAAAGCTGACAAAGCCAAAAGTGGAGAAAAAAAATACTTAAACTTAGCTAGCAAAGACTCAAAGTGGCTGGTATTGATTTCTTTAAACAATATATTTTGTGGTGTTCCTTCTTACTTTTATTTCTGTGTACACAATGGAATTCATTACTATAGTGTTCCCTTCTCCCATCTGTTTTTCAAAAAGAAAAAAAAAACAAACCATGAGGTATGTAACATTCTAAAAGGGTTCTTGGAAATGTTTATGCAAAGTACTGCTTTTCATCACTAAATTAAACCTAGAGACAAACTAGCTGAGAAAGTATTCTCTTTTCCATATAGGGACTATGCATTCCTTTGCTTTATGAATCAATCCTGAAATGTGGACGTTTTCACTTTCATTTCATCCTGGGCTACATAAGAGATGTGCCTGATGTTCCATGAGTGATTAGCATTTAGTCATGTTTCTCCCATTGTTGGATACTGCCAAGCCACAATTTGCAAGTACAGGATGTCCTGAACTGCAATAGGATAATTTTGATACTTCAGCCTTGGCATTTTCAGGTTTTGCTTTAAATTTAATTCTCGTGTCTGTCCTAATGTGGCTATTTTACCAATAAACCAGACACGTTTATTGTTTCTTTCTTTTTTTCTCCCCCTCCTATTGTTCATGCTTTGACAGTTCCATAAAGTTTATTTCTCCCTGCTGCTTAGTGTCTTTTTATTCTGTTTGTTTTTCACTACTTCCAGCTGGGATATAGTTTAATGAATTATTTTTCAGTGTGTGTGATATGGCTTTTATGGCCTGCCTTTGGAGATTGTGATTAATACAATTTTCTTTTATTCTTTACCATGACCTGGTTCCCAGTGCTTGGTGTAGTGATCATCATTGTATTAAGAATATTGAGATGATATTATCTATCTCAATCCTGGAACATATTTTTATTCACTGTAATTTTTTTTATTCTTCTGCCTGGGTTTTTATTTTTAGTTTCAAGCCTGAAATTTTTGTTTCTGTGCCAACATTTATTTTGTGTTGAAGTTGGATAAGTAAGATAGATCTCTGCTGTTAGTGAACTACCCCACATGGTCATCAAATCCATATCTTCCCTGAATAAATTTTTCAAGTGATTTGGCATCCAGGTTTGTGTATGGGGTTGTTTGTGGGTTTTGGTTGTACTATTTTTCAATTTGATTTGTTTTTCTGGGGAAGATTGTGTAGTTGTGAGCTTATGTGGAAATTTCCATAAATCATTTGACTTTTCAGTGAAGTTTGTATTCACCTCCCCAGCCATGACCAGGTACACACAAACTTTGCAAAATAGTCTTAATGGAGGAGATAAGGGCAAGAAAGAAGAGGTGGAGAGACCACATTCACCTTCTGGTAAATACACAGCTACTGACTTAGATTTTTCAACATGCTTGTTAGCCTCCTGACAGCTTTTCATTCAGCCAGTTTGAAAATATTTTCATCTTATTCCAGGCTATTTTGTTTTACTTCTTGCAAGAGGATAAACTGTTCCTTACAGTTACTTAGCTAGTTACCTCTTACAAGGAAAAAAAAAAGGTGTAGAATCAGAACAGACAGTTCTAAAACGCTCTTTTCTTCATTGTTTCAGAGAGATGTTCAAACCTGGCAATGAGGTATCAGTAGATTTCAGAGTTTGACTCCTAAGACTGCTCAGTTTTCCTTGCCTTGTTCAGGAATCAGTGTAGAGCACTCTGCAGTTGATGTGTGCTTGTCTACCAGGAGCTGGTCTGAGACCACCAACTTGTGTCCAAGTTCTCGAACAGAAACACGGGCTCAGCTCAAAGTCTGGCTTGGTGTAAAAAGATTCTGCCATGTCACCAGTTCCTAGTTCCTTTCACCATCTAGTTTCCTTCATCTTATTAATATTGTAGTAGGAATCCTTGCTGTGTTACTTTAAAAAGGTTTCCATTTTTTATCAGAAAATAATTGCAGTTCCATCTTTCACGTTTTATATTTTAAAATGCTTGATAAATAGTTTTATTATTCTACCTGCAAGTGCTCTGTGAGACCTACCTGCTCAGGTTTCCCAAAGGCAAACTCAGTTATCTGGCCTTCCTTCTACCTTTCAAGGGTGTGAGGGTGTGGTTGTCACTAGCTATACTGCTCTTCAAATTCTACACCTTCCCTCCTGAGAGCCTTTTTGATTTCCTTAGCACACCATGACATCTCCCTTTTGAAATAAAATTATGGAGATCTTTCTTTGTTTGTATTTTTGGCTTTTCTTCAATAGCTTGCTAACACTGAGTAATTTCCTGAAGAATCACTTTTATTTGTTATTACTTTCCTGGTAACAGGAAGGTGTGATGTGTTTAATGTATCTTTAGGCAAACTAAATCATCATTTCTGGGTTTAATGACAGAGGTAGTAGAACCTTATCCTAGATACATTTCTAGTCCCATTGCTTCTAGAAATTTTTAACATTAAAATTTAATTTAACACTTAAATTTCTTCGGCTTTATTATTATTTTTTGTCAACACTGTCCACACCACCATGGTTATTTCAGCAGTAATTATAGTGTTTTACTGAGCAGTAGCTAACATTTTTTCAGAATTACATATAGGATATGTAATAGGATGCATAGGATATGTAAATACAATATAGAAAGATACATTCTCTACTGTGTGGTCATAGAGAGTAGTAAGAAATGTGAGTGTCAATTAATCTACTAAAATAACGTGATCAACTATTCTCTGCAGTCTATTTAAGCCTATATAAATAAAGTTACCTTCTTGTGATACTGAAGTGATGGTTGTAGAACTGTGTTACAGTGAAGAATGATAGAGGCAGCAGAATGCTGTAAATAAAAAGATTGGAAGTCAGCAGTAAAACAGTCTTGGTAAAGGAACAGCCCCTATGTGTGAGGTTCAGCAAATAGAGGGGACAAGAAAGAGAGGACACTCAATGATATATTGAAATGTCTCCACAACGCAGAATACAGCAGTGGATACCTAGAACATCAGGAATAGATGTATTCATATGCTTTGTGAGCAGGAAAAACACATGTTTTATTTTTCCTACATATTTCTGAGAGAAATGAGATCTACTGCCACTGAGTAGCTTTTGTCTTTCTACACACTGTTGATTATTTCCAAGTCCATATATAGGGTTTTCAGCCAGAGATGACTTGGAAATTGCAAGCAGTCTAGTCCACAAATAACAGGTGTAGGAAGTTTGTTTGTTATCTCTGTCCCTTAACACCTGAAATCAACCTTAAAGAGTCAGTTGACTTCTTTCAGGGATTAGTCAGATGTTAGTTGTCTTCTGCCTTTAACATAGTGTTTCTTCTTCAGTTTCAAACAAGAATTTGAATCTTAATTCCTAGGGATGATAATTAAGTTATCAAGATGATTCCATACTTAACAGTTACAGAGCTTTTATAATCAACACTCCACTTGTGATGTGACTTGTTTTATTTAAAATAAAACAATTTAATTTCAAATAAAATATTATTTCCTGTCAAAAAATGTTCTTTCTTTTCCCTTTCTGTCATTTTAAAGTAAACTTTGTTAGTTAAGAAACCAGATCATTTTTTGTATTATATGAGTCACTTACTATTAATCTCACTTTTTCTGGAATTGAATTTGCTTGGGGTTTTTTGCTGGTGGGAATACGAGTTTATTGTTTTGGACTCCTGCTCAAAGAGAGAGGGGGATGCTGGTGGCATAACTGGAGGGAATATTTTTTTAATCCTCTTTTAGTCTACCTTTTTGGGATTGTTCAAGGACAGGAGAGGTTTTTTTTCCCCAGCAGCACATGCAGTTTCTTTTTTTTTTCCTTCTCTAGCAATGGAAATCTCACAGTTCTGGAACTTCGACACATCACTGACTGTTAGAGAGCATGGATTCCCTGTTTAATGCCGGTTCTTGAGTCTTAAACAGCCCTCCACTGCTTTTATTATACCATTAATTGCACTTAATGCAGCTGCATTTCTAGTACGCTTGGCTAAACTCTGAAAATTAAGTCGAGGGTACTTTGTTATAAAATGCACTGTAATGAGCTCTGGTGGGACAGGGTCTGTTAAGTTTGAAATTACCTCAGGCTATTTCCAAAGGTCTTCTTAAAATATTTCACATCTATGAAAGTTTGCAACTAGATAAATAGCCAAAGGTAAGGCTGAAAAGAACTACAGCGCTGAAATATGAACTGGATGAAATATTAGTGTTTTTAACACCGATTTGTTAAATTTATGTTAAACATTTGTTATCTTAACTAATTTGTTAAACAGAAAGTTTTCAAGCCAACAGCATGTAAATTTTAGGTGTTTGGTTTACACAGTTGGTTTTATGCATGTTCTTCTTGCTTTTGGTTTTTTAATCTAGACCATGAATTCATGAAACTGGAATAAATTTAGGACTCCCTCTGGGTTTACATAAATTGGTTCAAGAAGGGGTCACACTTCTCAGTACAAAAACTGTTTAAGCACTGCTGCAACTATTAGCCAATTAGCTTAATGTTACAACTAACATCCTGTACTGAGTACTGATCTCTGGTATCTGCCTAAATAAATGACTAATATGCCTTCAATTCCCTCAGTGTTCCTCAACTGTATGACCGCTGTAATGCTTTGTGGCTAATAAAATTTGAGATTGACTAATTTATTGGGTAGCTTTACCAAAATATCCAAGTAATCCTTTATATACTCATTAGAAACGGGTCCAAAATGAATTCTCTGAGGACTAAGTGGAAAGGTCTCCCTGGGATCAGCTTCACTGAGCTTTAGATACATTGGCACAAATCATGTGGAGGATCTTCTGTGGTTTTAGTGCAGCAATTTGTCTACGTTTTTATGGTTAAACTTTAAGCATAAGTAATTAGAGGTCCCCCGAGCTTGAAATTTGTACACCTTGGGTTTTTACTCCTTAAATTGACTCTATACAAGCCTGGCAAACTAAGTATTTGACGGATGTGGTTTGTATGTTTGAGTTCTGTACCAAACTTGTAGATAGTGAAAACTCTTCCCTTTTGTTTTGAGAGGTTTTGAATGTAGAAGTGGGTAGGAAGTCTGTCTGTTACTGAGGGTCATTCTGTGGCCTATTGTGTTGTGCAGAAATATTCACTAGTCAATAATCAAGTACACTGTGGCCATTAAGTACTGCACCTGTTGTCCAGATGGGCTAACAATAAACATGACACAGTCAATCATGCTTGCAGAATAGGGTGGACAGAAGGCTTTGGGGATGTTTCTAGGGTCTTCCTCTGTTTATGTAGACCTTTACATCCGTACTATTATGTGGTTGGGCGTATCTGAGTTAGTGCATTTTAATTTTGGAATCACTCTGGGAAGTGATTCCAAGGGGTTCCGTGGAGTTTTGTCTTTCAAGTTTTAAACTGACATGGCAGCTCTCTTTTTATCAACTAAGAGGATTACTATTTGACACAGAATGCAAAAAGAAATGTCTGCATGTTAGGAAATATTAAGTAGCATCAACATTGTTGATGGTTAACTTAAAATGCAAATAAAACTTACCCTGTCTACTAAGCTTCATCCACAAGAGGATATTTTTAGAATTATGAATAATTTATTAATTTTAGTAGTTTTGTATTATGGCAAGTTATTGAACATAAAATTATGTGCAGTTCTGCAATATGAAACATAGAACAAAACTGACTTTCATTGAATAGCTCCTTTATAAAAGGGTTTGGGAGCAAAAGTACTTCAAAAGCCAGAAAACCCCATATCCCATTTCTCTTCTATGAACATCCTTTATTGGATAAGCAATTTAGAGAATGAGAGATTTAGAGATTTTACTTGAACTTAAATAAGCAAGTAAAATCCCTCACACATTATTTAAAATATCCTGCACACTAATTTAAAATATGCTCCTTTTTTTCTTCAGTATTTAAAATGTTAGGGTTAGTTTACCAGCATACTTTAATTTAAAATGAAACAGTATTTTTTGAATTGAGATAGGTTGTACTGTGGGCATTGTTAAAGGTCCACTTCAGTCACAGTTTTTGGAAAATAGTTTTAAAATATTTATTTACATTTTGGATGTGAGTAGAGAAAATGTATTGTATTAAGTAATCTCCAAACGTCCTCTTATGTTTCATACTTAAAACTCATAATGCTAAATATTTTTAATTCAGAAAATTGAAGGACAAAATTCAGAAACAATAAATCAGTTTAAATATTTTCAGGAGTTGCCAAAAAGTCTTGATGCCAGACAGTAGTTTTTGTAAGTTTAATGCAGTATGATATTAACTGGGAGTATCATACAAGAGCTGGTATTAAATGAATAAGAAAGTAGTTTCAAGCTGGATAGTTAACAATGCAAAAGTGTATTATTAGCAAGTGATGGTATTTGGTCTCTTTTCTGTTGATAATTACAGGCAAGAATATCCAAATTAAGCATATGGCCACTACAGAGTTACTTGAAGTGGCTCTGATGCCACTTCCCATCATTCATGTGATTCCAGAGAAAGAAATAAGTATAAATACTGATAAATGGGACCATGTGAACCTCATGATGTTCAGCAAAGCCAAATGCAAGGTCCTACACCTGGGCTACAAAAATTCCCAATGTCAGAACATACTGGAGGAACTGTTGCCTTCGATATGAGGCA
>VXBR01006881.1:0-30463 GCA_013400215.1 Cisticola juncidis
AAGCTCTAAAAAGGCACCGCGGCAACAATATGGTCAGTATAATTTGCAAGTGGTGACCTTGGTTAATGATTCGTCTACTTAATAATTTCTTACTAAAGATTTTTTTAGTTATTAATTTCCTTCTCTAATACCATTTGAAGTTAAAGTAACTTCAGGAATAGTTAATCCAACCAGTAACTTTTTAATGAGTAAATATATGTCCCTAGAATAAATTGATTTCAATTTACATAGTACCGTGAATTTCTCTGCCAAATCAGTGCAAAATACCCTGGAGTTAACTCTTCTGGATCTTCCCTACAGCCTTCTTTTTCAAGTATCCTGTATATTTATAAAAGATGCAGCATTGACACAATTATGAAATTAAATCTGCAATTTATTTTTCAGCTATAGAAAATACAAGTTGAGAACTGACATTCAAATTCTCTGCGTGTAAGATAGGCACTTTCTCTCCACAGGACCAGCTTTATGAGTGTGCGTGTTTGTTCTTTAAGTCAGTTAATCTTTGGATCTTTCTGTAGAAACTGCTAGGAAGGTTGTTGGTTCTGTTGTCTCTCTGCAATGTTGACACCACCCCATCAAATAAGGCATGGTTGATTCATTTAGCCAGTTCATTTACGAGTATCATTTGTCTGATCTACAACGCATTTTGCTATGCCTCATAAGTTGATCGCGAAATAGTTATAGTTCCTTTATTAAATTTGCATTCTATTTTGTATATAAATGCTTATACATAATTGTACATAATGCACGCATACATACATCCATAACATATATTTGCGTATGTATACGTCTATCTAAAATATACAGCCAAGAAGTATTAAAAATTAATGCTGTTTGTTTCTATAGAAAATATCTTTTGCAGAACTGAGAATAAACAAAATTATTCATAAAACTCATCACACTTTCACTGTGTTTTATATTTTCTTGTATAGGATATATTATTTGGGAATAAGTTCATTTGCAGGATGTTGCAGAGCAAGGAAATAGATAAGGGTATAGTCCTGGTTATGTATCACATTACATTTGAAGTGCAAAGTAGTGCTGCTCCCTGTGTTGTATCATAAAACAGAAATTTACCGCACAAAGGAATGTTATTCAAAGGTCACAAACTCTATGTCATGTAGTAAGATGTATAAATCTTACACTTCACTTACTTTGTTAGTGAAGCTCTAACAAATATGAGCCAGCAGTGCCCTGGCAGCCAGAAGGGCCAACCCTGCCCTGGGGGCATCAGGGACAGCATCACATCCAGACAAAGGAGGGGATTGTCCTGCTCTGCTCTGCACTGGGGCAGCCTCACCTCCAGTGCTGGGGGCAGTTTTGGGTGCCACAATGTAAGAGAGATATCAAACTATTAGAGAGCATCCAAAGGAGGACAATAAAGATGATGAAGGGCCTTGAGAGGAAGCTGTATGAGGAGCAGTTACAGCTTCTTGTGGGGAAGAGGAGGGGCAGACCCTGATCTCTGCTCTGTGGCGACAGTGACAGGACCCAAGAGAATGGCCTGAAGTTGTACCAGGGGAGGTTTAGGTTGGATATCAGGAAAAGGTTCTTCATCCAGAGGGTGGCTGAGCAATGGAACATGTTCCCTAGGGAAGTAGTCCTAGCACCAAGCCTGACAGAGTACAAGAAGTGTTTGGAGAATTCTCTCAGGCATGTGATGTGACTTTTGGGGTTTGTTCTTTGCAGGGCCAGGAACTGGACTCGATGATCCTTATGGGTCCCTCCAAACTCAGCATATTCTGTGAGTTTGCGATTCTGTGACTTGTCCAACTATTAATTATACCAGCTAAGTTATTTACACCAGTAAGTCTACAACTTACTAAATCTAAAAACTGGAATGATTGTGCTGTAGCCATCAGTTTAAATATATGTGGTTTAGCTAATATTTTATTTTTATTAAATATTTATTTATTTATGCATTTTAGCGTTACACTTTCATTTTACACCACTTAACTGGCTAAAATAGATAAAAAGATCTAAGAGAAAGTCACTCAGCTGAATGACTCTCAGATGTTATGGAGAATGATTAAGTGCCTAATTTAAAACTTTTACAAGATGGAATGGGAAAAAGAAATGTTCCTCATGGAATGTTTGATTGGTGAAATACAGTATTTTGTATAATTTCTATAGCAAATTCTACATTCTAAACAAGAAGCCAAAAACACATTAGACAGATATTAGATTAGGAATGCAGAGGGAAGGAGAAATTAAGAGTTAGATGCAAAGGAGGAAATACTATTACTGTGGTTTCCCAAAAAGGTAAGCTGCTGGCAGGATTGATAGTTGAGGATAGGCTCATAAAAGTGAGAAACTATTCGACATAACTGAAAGGGAGAAAAGGTCTATTATATCATGCAACAAGGGAGATCATAGCAACAGAGGCACATATACAAATTCTTTCATAATTCATGGCCCTTCCCTAAAGTAAGATGGAATTTCTTACCCTGTTCCTTCTAAAGAAGTTAACACTGGACATACCAGCGAGTTATTTAGATAACTCATAAAAATGTTTTGTTCAATTAATTCTGTAGAGCTCATAGCATATTTTGAAGGAGAGTAGTTAGAGATAAAAAAATACTATTAGATTAGATCATCAAAGGCAATGAAAACAGGAATCGTGGGCTTCATTTTCTTTAGGATTCCCCATGCCAGTTTCTCTTTCTTCTAAATGTTGAATGATGAATTTACCACCTCCGTAGTGCCTGTTATCTCCACTTAGCTACACATGATGTAGAACCCACATCTGAAGGATGTTGGGAACTGAACCATCCTCATCCACACTCTAGTCTTAGAGATCCTTTTCAGACACAGTCATGCAGCCTATATGCATGGCTGTTCTGATAGATGGAAAGACGGTTACAACCAAGACTAGCCTTGCAGCTCGAACTGTGACCAAGAAGCCAGTGAGCATGAGCAAGAGGATGGGCTAAAAAGTTCAAACTAGAGGAAGACTTGTATTACTTCATCATGAAGACCACCAACAACCACCAGAGGGCATTGCACAGGCATAAAAGCCTAACAAGCTCATTTTAATACAAAGTGAGACTAGGCGGAGTTAGATGATAAATATGCATAGCAACCTAATACATATGTAACATTTTAGAGAATAAGTAGAGAAAGGTGACTCTTTGGACTTGTACATGCCTTTGGGAACTATCCCGTATCATGCTTGGCGCCGATAAAAATACATACCTGCTCTCCAACTAACTCTTAAAAGCTGTGGAGTCTTTTTTCCTCAATCCCTCTGAGTATGGAAAACTTGAGGGTGCATTGGCTCTGAGAGGTGTCCCACTCAGAGGGGGGTTTCTGGTCACCACTGCTGCTGTGCAGGAGAGCTCAGAGGGTCTTGCACTTGTTTTGCACTGCTGTTTATCAGGTCGTGAGAAAGGGGGCTTCAGTTATAGCATCCTTGCCACATTTTGGATTGGCAACTTTCTATCAAAGTGTGAGAACAAGGATGGTGTGACATTCAGGCAAAAACATAGTTTAAAAGGCTGCTCATAAAAAAAAAAAAAAAGGAAAAAAACAAACAAACAAACAAAAAAATCAGGAGCTCATTAGGTAGCATGAGTTCCTGTGAACTTTCCTGTGAACAGAGAGTGTTTCTGAGAAACTCAAGAGGAGCTGAGAGCAGGTGCTGCTCATTAAGGCCAAAGCCTAAGAAGCATTTCTCCGATCATAGCGTGGCCTGAAAGAGGCAGGGGAATGCACCACCTCGTAACTCCGGGGAGCTCTCAGATTAACACCTTTCACTCTGCTGTGGGAGCCCAGGTTTTCACACCCCTCTGAGAGGCTGAGCTGCCTGTGCTCATGGCCTGCCCTGACACGGTGCGGGCGTGCAACACGCAATGAGAGCACCACAGACAGAGGTGGGAAAAGCTTTGTCTGCCCCTCTTTCTCCGAATATCTGTGCTTAAGCTCAGGCACTGCTGGTCTATCATGCCTTGGCTTGGCCATTTACCTCACTGGTCCTTATCCTGATCCATCAGTTTGGCTTCCTGGCTTTATTTTGGACCTGTCTCCCCTTTGAGGACTTGAGTAGTAATCATTATCTGTGGCTGACCCATGATACTGATAGCATAAGGTTAAAATGTTTCTAAAATCATGGGAATTGTATACAATAGATTCAGGGATTCAGGAGGGGAGGAAAGAGAGGCTGGGCCTGGTAGGGCCTGGGAACGAATGTTTGTCTTTACTGGATCATATGAATGCTTTGTCTTTACTGGATCATATGAAACTGCACCTGTCTAATCATTATATGATAAATGATATGATTGTTAACTGTGATGATTGTTTGGTAATTGAAAATGATTATTGTTTAGTCGTTACAAGAACCATGAGAAACGATGTTTTGGGGGCCTAATGTAAATTACAAGAATCCATGCTTGGATAAGATCAATGTATACAATAGAACAATATAGATTTAATAATTAATATGTAGTTATATAACAAAAAGGGTATAAAAACATGTCCATCTTGAATCCATGTAGGAGTCAGATTTAGGTCTGTACCCCTGATTCCCCGAGCTCTTCAATAAAAGTACCTGCATGTAATCATATTCTGTGATTATGTGTTTCTGAACATTAACTATACCATCACTGCTCTGCCGTCTGTGCTCCAGAGCCAGGGATCTGGCTGGAGACAAGGCTCTTTTTCCTCTCTTCTTACCTTCCAGTGACTGTCAGACCAGTGTTGCTGCTGTGGGAGATGCAGTGTCTGATACCATGAGCTGCAATTCAATTGACAATTCACTGTTCATTATTGTTGGCATCTGTGATTGACAAGTGATACACCAACGGAGCTCTGTATCTCAGAGAACAGAAATTTGGGTATAATGTTGGAAATAAAGATCTTCAGATGTCTTTCCATCAATGACACTTTTAGGAATACATAAGGAAAATCTCTTATATGCATCACACTGTATATTTTTAGCTCCCTATGGCAGTAATATGAAGATGGGCTATATGTGTTTTATTTTGCTTTTCTTCACCATCAGAGAAAATATACTTTGAAACTGGCCTGGTGATATGTGTGTCACATTTCATTGCTGGAATCTCATCTACCAGGCTGGTTTCAGCTGGAACATTGCACTGACCTTATCTTCCTAGGATTGCATTTTTGATAGCTATAATCAGAAATTGTACTCAGATAAAAGAAAATAAGCACTATATTGAATTCTATGTGTGTGCAGATATGCCTACATTCTGGATTCTTACTGCAAAAATAAGAGGATTTCATTTAGCTTTTGTTATTTATCAATAGTAACCAGGAAAACTTGCATGCTTTGGCTTCTGTTTGTTAGTGTACTTAACCATGTCCTGTACTAGTAAAATTCATGACATTTGAGTAAATGGAAACTGAGCTGTATGCTTGAGTGGTTAAAAAGCATTGTGCCCACCTTCTTGACATACTAGATCCTGTTTGCTATGAAATATTATGAATTTTAAATATTGTTTAGGGTCTCAGAGCCCTGGATTATTTTATAAGCTCAGAATGCTTATATAGTTGTCTATGCAAATTGACCATTCCAGCTTTTGGCTTGTCCATCATAGTTTACTAGTAAGGTGGATTTTTTACTATTTACTTTTCTTTTGGTATATTTATTTTTTGCTATTAATGAACTATATATTTAATGTACTACCATATTCAAAGGTCAAATATCATAGTGAGAAAAATGTGTGTAGGACAAATTTTCTTTAAAAAATATTAGTTTTGAATCTTCTCAATTATCTCCTTCGACTGAATTACTGTTATGCTGTTATGAAACAGCCAGTAACAGCCAAATAACTATATTTCAATAAGATATTAATGCTTTAAAAGTAACTATCATCCTCTGTGCTTTATTTTGGATACCAACACCTGCTCAGCTCCTAGAGCATGTCACTACTGTACCAAGATCACACTGTCTCTCTCTCTGATGTGGTTTTTTGGGGGGTTTTTTTTTGGTTTTTTGGTTTTTTTTTTTTTTTGTTTTTTTGTTTTTTTTTTTTTTGTCTTTAATTTCATTTGAAAGGATTAAGGGTGGAAAAGGCATCTGATGAAATTATAATAATGTAATTTTTCTTGCTCTTACATGTCTGAAATCCTTGTTGGGCAGCTGCCCAGATGCAAACAAACAAACAAATAAGCATCTTCATTATGTCAACAATAAATATTTTGTAATTTAAAAAATAATTCCCAAAAGGCAGAGCTATATGAATGGAGCAAATTATTTACTTACTATAATGCCTTATTTCTAATGATCCAGCAAAAACTTTAAATAGAGCAGCATGAGCAGGTAGGACTAAATATTAAAATATTAACCTTGACAAACAATGTCCATGGCTGGAAAAGCAACAGCTTTAACTCTATTTCTTTCTTTCTTTTTTTTTTNAACAGTTTTTACTCTTTTTTTTTCTTTTTTTTTTTTTTTTTTTTTTTTCCTAGAAGTCATGTCAGAAGTTATATTGCAGAAATAACATTTGTCATGTCTTGTCATTTTTGTTTAGATTGTATTAGCTAGAACTGAAGGGGAAAAGAGTCACTGCATGGCATTTTTCTAGATTAAAAAAAAAAAAAAGAAAGAACTCTCTTCAGGATGTATTGATTCTTTGTGCTAGATGTAGGTCTTTGATTGTCCCTGCAGTGACTGAGGAGTTCCTCAAAACAATCCTCCTACCTCTTCAAGTCACTGAAGCTTAGGTCAACACACACACACACAAACACACAGACACACTCCCCCCAAAACAAAACAAACAAACAAACAAACAAAAAGTACATTGTACTTTAGTCAGTATTGTGACTTTGTATGACCAGCTCAACACCTTCAAAACAGTAATGTCAGTGTAGGGTAAAGTGACATTAACCCGAAGTAGTAACATAAAGGAAACCACTCTCCATTTTGTGTGTATATGTGGAGTCTGGAACTTCTGGATTGGTAACATTGTTGCAGCAAAACCTTTTTAAAGGTAAATTCACAGTTTCATAAGTATATAATCGAATAGCTATTGAAAACTATTGCAAACAAATTGTTTTTTTCTTTTCATATTCTGGTGCTCATATAGAGTTCCATAAGAAAGAAATGAGTATATCAAAACAGAATACTTTATCAGTAGCAAAAGAATTATTCCATGTTGTCAGTGTTTTGATATGAAGCTTTTGGGCAGGTCTTTTGAAACTGGATCCCATAGTCCTTCTCACTGCAAAACATGCATGAACTTCAAAGGTGAATTTGGTTTAGTAAGGATTACTAAATATTAAACTCTTGAAAAGAAAATATAAATTGTATATAATTTAATCTACAATATATTTTTTTCTTTCTAAGATTCAGAAAACAGAAATGGTATTGGCACTACCTGTGCTACAGGCTAAGTGCAATTTCTGTAACCTAGGCAATATGAGAAAACAGAGGACATCATTTTTATACTAAAATTCTACTGTAGTATCTTCAATGTCATGGATGTTTAATTATCATCCTACTAAGATTTATGCAATTAGGAGGGCATCAGATGAAGTAAGCATATTTCAGTTTAAAAAATTAAAATCTGTTCATAACACGATTTCTGGAGACAATTTAGCTTGTAAATATCTTAGGTATGTTTGAAACCATGTGCAGAAAGACATACAAGCAATATTGTGATTAAGTGATTTAAAAAATCAATTAAAATATACTCCTAATTATCGTTTTTTTACAGAATCAGGTACATTATGCCTTCCCACACAGGAAAAAAAAAAATTTAAAATGGTAGAAATCTGAGGGAAAGAGACAAATATTACTTGTAAATACTGTTTGACCAGGTTTCCAAAACACTTCGTTAGAACTACATGAAGGTTATAATAATGCATTTGTCGAATAGTCAGCTTATACTAAATGAAATAAGTTTAAATACAGATATTGGCAGACAGTCAGTCATTGTTTGGCTGCTTTTATAACAGCTCTTGAAAAATCTCCCTCAATTCCTGTGGCTTCTCACTAAACTTATAAGGTGCACTCATGCTTGCAGATACTTAATGGTTTAAGTGAAAAAGTGTGAGACAAGCCTGAATCTCATTCCTTATTTAATTTGAAGCAGGAGCTGACAGCAATGTTTTACATATATCCTTGTGAGAAGCAAGCAGCGAAGCCTAAAGTTCTTTAGCTTCTAGTGACAGCTTTTCTGGTATGTCTTCACAATGCTCCTCATGCTGAGTTAACACATAGGTTGACAAAGGATCTACAACTTTAATGTTATGTTCTAAGTCTTGTTGGTACAGTTTTCTATTTGTCAACTGAATAGTGAAGCATTTGCTCAAATATATTATTCTACTGTCCAGAACTGCTACAGACTAGTTCAAATGCTAATATTTCCTTTGAGATGCCAACAGAATTGTGACAGTTTTCATTACTGTCCCAAAAGAAAACAGAAGTAGCACAGGCTTACAAATTAATTAAGATTTTCCTTCTGATTACTTGCAATTATAAGCTGCAAACTGTTCTGTACTTTAGAGACGTGAAAGAAACTGGAAACGTAGAGAAAATGAAATTGCAGAATTACAGGCACACACAAAAACCACACAAACCTGTATTTCCTGTGAGATTATCACACTGTTAGGCAAAATATAGGTCCGCTCAAAAAAAAAAAAGTAGTATTGTTCAGTCAAAAAAATTGTAAATAAAATATCTAATTATTAATAAATAAACCAGATACAATGCTTTCACATTCTGTCCAATTCTTTTACCTTTTTAATAGTTCTGGCAATTCTCCCCCTCTTTCTCTTAAAGAACAAACTTAAGCCCAACCTTTTTTACGGTATTCTGTCATTCTTCATTCTTAATTTTCTTATCTTATAACAGTAGGCAATGAATAGAATATTGTTGTCTTAGGTTATAATGTAAGATGTAACTATAAGTATGTATCCTACCACCATCTGTTAAAACCAGGTTGGCAGTGTTCTTCATCTCTTCCACGACTCATCCTCCCTCGGGGTTGTCTTCTGTTAATGGGCCATTGAGTCTCACTGCATGACTGACAAAATGACATCATCCCATCATGAGATGCTCCGCCCAGGGGGAGGAACCAATCATTCTTACCTGGATATAATCTGACATTTGGAACACCAGAACAGCCTCTATCTACTGGATTCCCAGAAGACAAGAGCTACACAACCACTACTGGACCTTCAGAGGAAGACCAGACCCTTCCACAGGATCACCAGTTCAACAGAACCACATCTTTCACTTCAACAGGACTGCAGCCACCATTTAATCAGACTGCTACCAACACCCTGACCAAAAGGGTGTCAAGCTGTATCCTGACTCTTGTCAGTGTTTCTGAATTATTGTATTTATTTAAATTTTCATGTTAAATTGTACTTCTGACTTGGGATCTCCCACTGGTTTGCTTTCAAAGTAGTGCAATTGTGAATCATTAGAAAAATAGAGAAGCATCTTTAAAACCTTACAAGAACACATAGGTTTAGAAATTGTGTCAGTGTATAAGCTATTCTTGAATTATATGCTCTAGAAAATTCACTGTTGTTCTAAAGTGTTTCAACTATATGCCCTGTGCTGAAAGCAACAAAAAAATCAAAACAAACCAAAAATTTATGATCTGCAGCAATGCTATGGATAACAGGCTGGTAAGAACCTCACCCCCATTTGAAAGTAAGACCAAGTTTGCACAGATATCTGGAACACTTAAAGAAGGCAGACAACACAGATACCTCAAAAGCCTGGAGAAATTGAGCCAGAAGGCCCCAGGGTACTTCAACAAAGACAAATATTCATTCTTACATCACAGACTGGAACCAGGCTGATTAAGCAGCAGCCTTGTGAAAAGGGTCCTGGTGGAGAATAAGCTGCAAAAAAAAGCTCAAAAATTTAGTAAGACTGGAAGAATCATTCAATCAGCTGAGTGCCTGCTCATATATCTTGTAGTCAAATACATTTACAGTCACAGTACCAATAACTTGTCTTTAACTAAAGAATATTTTGTACTTTGCACTAGCAAATCTTTGCAGTAAATACAACAGAGGCATTTCAGGAGAAAGACCTGGTCAGTTGAAACACCAGGGAGATTTGGTAAATTCTAATTACAGTTTGCAGCATTGCAAAACAACTGAAAGGAATATTTAACCATTATTTTGCCTTTGATCTTTTATTTTCATTTTTCTCTTTACCATTTATATTTCATTTTTCACCTTTTATATTGTCTTAAAAAGCAAAAAATTATCTTCCAAGAGATCTAAATGAGCAAATTACTGGAAAATGAATATTTAAAATATTTAGAATACAATGTAGCATTTCTGTTCTGTAATTCATTATATGTTCTATAATCAAGTCGAGTTCTCCTACATTTTGTGATGACATCAATTCCCTAGGACAGCATGTATCTATTCCTCCATATGTTCATAATTACTGCAGTTTTCCTCATATTTTGTGTCAAAGCGTACAAGATTTTTAAAGGAAAATATTACTTCCCAAACTCTCTTGTTTTGCTTCTAATGCTTGTAAACCATACTGTAAATATATGCTGATTTTTATACATACTTTTTAAACATTACATCATCTTTTACTGTCTTTCATTAAATAATTATATATAATATTCTCTGCAGAAAGCAGTACTACTAATATTAATAATACTAATAATACTAGTAATACTAATAATACAAATGCAAATGATTGTTTACATATTTGCTAGATATGAATCTATAGGAAAACAGGACTTATACCACTTAATAAAAACTATAGGAAACGTGGTGAATTGTAACATACAAGCAACAGTAGATCAATTCTATTATATCATCAGCTTCACCAAAGGGTAAAATCATATTTGAAAGGAAAAGATTAAGGAAAAGACAGAACATGAAACAAATCAGAAAAGAAATTTAATTTCTGAGTTTCCTGACACTAGGCAGTTTATGTTTAAAAATCTATGTTCCATAAACAATCTTTTGCACTGTAATGTCTTATTCTGTTTTATGGTTATGAAAAAGACAGAAAAGAATGACAGAATGAGCACAGCCAAATTTGTCCTATATGGCGGTATTTCCTCTTTGACAGCATTACTTTTCTGCATTAATTCTAGCAGCTTAAACTGGTTTTGAACCCTTGAGGGTGGGCAAGTATGGGAATGGGTTGTTTACTTTAGGATTTACATCATAAGCTACAAAATATATACATTTTAAATGAACTAAAGATGTAAGCACAATTAATCAAACCAAACCTCCTGAGTTAGATTGTGAAGTCTAAATCAAAGGGAGTCTTTGAACTAAATGATTTATACTGGAGGTGTGGTTGTCCTTGTTTGACTTATTATTGGCGATTAGTGAGAGAAAGTCATTAATGACTGGAAAAAGCAAAGGCTTGTTATTGTATGTGGTCGGTATATTTCTTGTCTATTCTGTTTTCATGTCTCCTTTTTGAATTACTTTTTATGGACATGTTTTATTTCTAATTATATAATTATACTAAATTGCTAGAAAATATTACACAAGTTGAAGGGAGACACTCTACTGCTATGGTTGCATATACATGCTTCTATTCAAAACAAGTTTAGGTCCTACTTTGATGAATTTCCACTACATAAAAGGATCCATTAAAATATTAATTGAATGCACAGTGGGAAGTCTTGGCTTGACTTGAGGCATAAGAAAGCACATTTACTTATGGCTATCTCACAGTCTTTACCTGTTATGATAAATTAAACCCACAGCAATAGGTCAGCAAAGGGCAACTTACAGTATAAGTTACTGGACAAAATTATGTTGCTCTTTTTCTTCAGCTCAGGAGAAATGTAGGTTGCCAAGAGGAGTAGGTTCTTGGCAAGTATCAGAGTTGTTAAAGAACCGATTACAGAGGCAAAGGATCTGTAATTCAGGCATAAATTCTTACAGTGTGAGATATCAAGAAAACTATCTTGTTCCAGTATATTACTTAATTTAATGTATGTGATGTGTTTGTTGCACAATATTCTGTTCATAGTTGATTGAATCCAGTTTGTATGTTCATCAACAAAAATATTTTTTGCATCATTTACTTTAATTATTTATGACATATCTCCTCTATTAAGTCATAACTATATATTGACCAGTGTTAATGATAAAGAAGCAGAGGAAGCTAAAAGCTTTCCTGTTTTTATCATCAGTTGGCAGACATCTAACAGAAGTACTCATTTCATAAGGGGATGATTTAAAATAAATTAACTTTGAAAGACCTTCCTCACAGAAAATACAGGAAAAAACCTCAAAACTCTGGGATCATGATACTCTCTTTTGCTTCCTTCCTCATATATGGCTAGAAAATTGTGACTTTTCAGGAGCAACTAGGCCTAGCTGTGGCAGAGCAAAGGACTGACAGAAGATATTGATTCTAGAGGAGAATAAATAGAGAAAAATTCTAGAAGAGAAAAAAATCTTTCTCCTCTCTGTGCACTCAGAACCAGTCTTAAAGGTACAGAACACAATATCCAACATAAACAGAACAGATGATTGGGGATACAAGCATCATAAAGTCACCCAAGGACAATGATTTAGATGATTTAGCAAAAAAAGCTAATGTCTAACAAAACTCTATATGACAGTTGTTCAGAAGCTATCAGAATAGTCATAATTTTTGAAGAAGAAATATGACAATTTCATGAAACACAGTCATGTTCCATGGAGGTTTGAGGTAAGGTATGTGCCCAAACAGACAATTTTCTTTATGGACATGGGCCTTAACCAATTGCACTGGTTAAAGAAGTAATTAGGATCTGATATCAGGGAATATTTATTAAGTTAAAAAAGCTATTATTAAAGCCTAATTATTTTCCTCTATATTCTCCCTCTTTCCATATATCCAGAAAGTTGCATACTATGTAGTGAGACTAGCAATTAAACTGTGTTTATATAGTGACTTTATATTATTACAATCTGTTTAAAATTACCAGAACAATACCCAGGGTTTCTTTTTCAGTGAGAATATATGTATACTCATATGTTCTTATATATGTATGCATATTTACCTGCCTATAAGAGTTCAGGCACGACTGTTTTCTATTCTGATCATGTTGTACAAAACTGTTTTTACAAGCTATTCACAGTGTTTACAGCTTTTAGATAAAGAGTAACAGCTTTTTAATAGATATTACATATATTCTTATATATTTGACTCTTTCTTATTCTTAATAAAAATTCAGGCATACAAGTCATGATCTTGTGAAGAAAATAAAAAAAGAACTATGAATTTCACGTAAAATGTGTAGTTTTTTTTTTTTTTTTTTGCTTATCTTTGATTGCTTCTGATATATCACTAATAGTTTGGGTTTTGACAAAGAGAGGATAAAAATGATCTTGCATTAGTATGCTTTTCTCTATGAATAACAACCTAGAGTGAACAGGACAGTAAGAATCATTCAGTTCCATTTTCCTCATCTTCCCAGACCCTCTCATCTGTTAACCTTAGAAGAATTGTGCTTATTCTTCTTGTTCAGGCATGCATTTAAACCTTCCTTGTGGAGTACTTAATTTCTTCACTGAGAAAAAAGTGAGACTTTAAAGTCATAGTTAGAATTAATTTCCGCTTTAAGATACTTCTTAATTTGAGTATTGGGTCATCAATACATCAACTCTTAACCCTGCCAGCTAGCTTATATTATGATTTACTGTTTTCTGTTGTCATTTCTTATTCATTCCTGTTGACTGTTTCATTTCATTTAGTTATTATTTTTGTCATTGTTGTTATTGTTATTATCATTGTTATTATTTTTTTCTTGTGTGCATTTAAGCTTCAAAAGTTTCTGCTCAGGTTAGGCAGAATCCCACTGCTTATTGCCAAATTTTTCTTGACTGATATGTATGTTTACTACCACAGCATGGTTTGTCCTTTCATTACCTAATTTGATTCTCCTCTATGATTTGACATGTGCTGCCAATAATATAAGTCCAAGTCTGAGCTCCAATTGCTGACCATGGGTACCAGTAGACCAGCTGGGTGGATGACTTTGTTGATTTTACAATAACTGGGATATGAGATATTTCATATTCTGCTCCCACTAGGTGGGAATCAACAGTTGATTTGGAAGGCGAAGGAAACATCTAGAAGTAAAATTTTACTTGACAGCTGTTCAGAAGCTATCAAGGAATCTTACACCACAGGATGAAAAAATATTCTCTGAAGCAGAAACATGACAACTAGGTGAAATGCAGCTATGCTACATGGAGTTTCCTATGAGTTTGTTTTCCCTGCCAAAAAAATTCAGTTACAGAATGACCCTAGGGTCGAAATTAACAAAGGCACTGTCTGGCTGTGCAAATGCATGGTGTGATATAGAAGCCTAGCCACTTAAAAAGGGAGGTGCTACTACCCCATTGTTCTTTGATATATTTCAGACATTTTGTTTTAAATTTGTTTAAAATGCAAGCCAAACGCCTTATCTTTTCATAAGTTATTCCCTGGCAGTTATGTACTCTGTTGCAGCCTCAAGAGGATATAATATCAACAGCAAAGATATTTTATCCTATAGATTTTGAGACCATACATAGATACTAGTTTACAGTATGACATATATTTGCTTCAAGTTCATTACCTTCCCTTCTCCCTATCTCACTTTCTCTGTTCCTTCATACTCGAAAGCCATTCTAGTTATTCTGGTGTCCATGAACTTGACAAGCTTTGATTTGTTTTTCTAATAAAGAGAAGAAATATTGAGTGTTGTTCTTGTGAATCAATTTGAACTTTCAGATTTAAAAATTATGTGTTTTCTCCAGTCGAATAATGAAGATTCTTAGACACAATACAGTTAACATTTGGCAAAGTAATTCCAAATGCCTCAGAATATTCAATTTTTTAAATAATTTCATTTGTGAAGTTTAAAGTTTTGAAGTAAAACCTGTATCAGTATATTTAATACCAGCCATACTACACTACACACAGTTCAGATAAAACACATAGTATGCACATTCATCCACACAGTGATGAAAATTATGCTTTGATAAAATAAGACGTATTACACACAGAAGACACAACTTTTGACCTCTTTCACATTAATTAAACTTGAAAATACTTTTATTAATTTGAATAGCTATAAATCCACATTTTATTCTTTTGCCTAATTCTTACACTAAAACTGTGTATTTCTGATTTTTGCTTATGCCTACATGTCTAAGACATATGGAGCAATTCTACAGCTTCTTCAGCCTTCTCTTGCTGAAGGAGAGAATCTGAAGTTTTCATGAGAGTCTAGTGATACATTTCAAAATTGCAGCTGATTTGTAACATAAATGTATGAGTGAGTCTTCTCACTTCAGAATCACTTAATTCCTGCAGGACTCCTGAGACACTGTTCAGTCTCAGAAGTAAGAATTTAATAGAACTGTACCTCGATGATAGAACGAAATAGAAGACAACACTAAGATAAACAGCATTTCAATTTTTAGCAGGCTGAAATCAAAACTGTCACTTTGTTGCATTTCAAAATTTATGATCACAAAATCCACACCCAAAACCAGGATTTTATAATATGCTCTACAGAATTCAGCTTAAAAATGCTATCACATTATTAGTTCTAGTGAATTTAATTGCAAGAATGAAACTGCTGTGTATTGATTTTTAATATTTTAAACCTTGAATAGCTCAAAAAGTATTTTGCAAAGTTGTTGCTTATTTTAGTATTCATCTCTTGCAGAGATAATTACATGTTTTGCCACTAGAAAAATCTCTCTTTTGATGGCTTAGATAAATGCAGATGTTAAATAGTGTAACAGAATATGCAAAGGTATGCCTTTATTTCTCTTGTAATTTTTAATGGAAACCAGGAAACAATGAGGATTCTGGAGTAGAAATCCAAAAAAAAGAATTAAGGTACTGGAGCATGTCCAGAAAAGGACAAAAGAGCAGGTGAAGGGTCTAGAGCACAAATCTGAGGGAGCTGAAGTTATTTATTCTGGAGAAAAGGAGGCTGAGTGGAGATCTTATCTCTCTCTGTAACTATCTGAAAGGAGATTGCAGCTAAGTAGAAGTCTGTCCTTTCTTCCAGGTAACACTCTCAGAAGGCTGAACAGCACACGGTGGATTTAAGTGTGTTTAGAATAGATGGGGAAGGGAAAAGGGTCTCAGTTATAATTTCTGTGTTCAGTTTTAAGAATCAGGATTTTTGTCCTATCACTCTCTCAAAAATTACTGCACATGTACAAGTACACAAAGTTATACCTCTTCCCTTGCCACAAAGCAAGTAAATAAAGTGAATTTTCAGCATGAGCATTTCTTTAAAGCAATAAAAGATCAGAATGCTAATAAAGCTGACACTTTTGCAGGTGGATTTTAGATCACATCTTTTTAATTCAGAATGCAGTTTCTGAGTCACTAGTAAACAGAGTAAAGATTAAAAGCAATTTTAAAGGGATTATAAAGTGTTGAAAAAAATTATTTTTCAAATCCTCAATTCAAGCTATTATTGGAATTGACTTATTTTCCCTCAAATATATGGAACTAATCTACATTTATTTCTTTTCTCAAAAGCTCTCATTAAAATTCTTAGTAATGCTTCATTACCTCTATAGTATTAAAGAAATTATGCAGGATTTTCTTTGTTTTTTAGCTGAAAGGAAAAGATTTAATGAAAAAGAAGCTGCAGTTCATGGCCAAATAGCTAAGAACTTTATTCCAAAGGAACATATATATATATATATATATATATATATATATATATATACACACACACATATACACACATATATACTTAATGTTATCCTAATACAGCTCATTTGTGTTTCCATGTCATATTAACTACCAAGGAAGTTTTAATCATTTATGGCTGCTGAAGTTAATGCTTTTAGTTAAAGCTAAGAACTCATTTCCGTATCAGAATGTGACTATTCAACTGCATCTTTTTTTCATTTTGCATTTGTTTTTGTGTAACTGAAATTTTTAATGTAGTTTCCAAAAGTTAGTTTGTCTGGTCTCCATTACAGAATGGAGAGCAATTGATTAACAACAGGCAAGGAAACATAAAATAGAAATTAATTATTTAAATGACTATCTGAATTTTGTCAAACGCCATTCCGCTATTCTGGTGGACTATATAAACTGGTTCTTAACTGCTGAGGATGGGGGTAAAATGGGTTTCACAAACTGCATGAAGATCTACCAAGGGAGGTTTTTTTCCCACACAACTCAGTAGCTCAGATTTTTGTGTCAGAACAGGTAACACAGAGCCTTGAAAGCACATGGTTCTTAAAAGAACAATAAAGTTTCTTCCCAGTCTAAGCCAAAGGGAATGAGAAGTTTTGTATCATGCTATTTATATCAATTATATACTAACAAACATAATTAAATTGTGTATCATTTTTGAAGGGGTAAGACTCAACACCAGGTATTATCATTCCCTTTGTTAAAAATGTTCTTTGGTGAAATTTATGTCACCTTTCTTTATTACTGAGACGGTAATTACTCTGAAAAGAATTTAAACAAGACCACTGGTTCTGATCTCTGCAAGAACTGAAATGTAGGCAACCTTTTAAATGCAACCAAAGTGAAATTTTCCCATTGCACGTTTAGAAGAACCCCACATCCATGTCTATCCTACAATAACCTATCATGTCATGCATGTTCTAGATTCACAACTTTTAAGGTAGCATTAACAGGATGAATTAGATTCACAGGCTAGTCTAAAAGTGTTGTCTAGTCTATAACAATGCAAGCTAACAGTAAATAATGCAAACTCCACAGTAAATAATCACACTCTACTGTCATTTGAAAGCATTTGCTAGTTTTCTTTCTACAAACTAGGTTTTTTGTTGACAAAATAAAATGAGAAAGTTATACATGTAACACATTTTATTTCTTGATCATAATTGATCAAGAAATAAAATCATAATTGATCAAGAAATAAAAAAGAAACCTTTAATTCTTTATTATCTAGTTCTAATACACTTATTCGAGTTGAACAGTTCCTTAAATTGTAAATTAACACAGTAAGATACTTAGGTCCCCATTTAATTTTAAAATATATATCAATGCACATCTTAAGCAATTAGGGAGCAGCAGTTCATGACTGATAGGCTGAAGGTAAGAAAAAAATAAGTAGAAAGTAATTCTTTAAATGAGTACCTGAATTTTGTTAAACTTCAATAATCAGTCATCATAAAAATTTCTTTCAGAGGAAAAGAAAGACATCAAACTGCTGTTCCTCTGCTCTCTTAGAGAGCTAGAAATCTAGGGAAACAGGATAATTAAGATAAACATAAGGAAAAACAGAAGGGGTAAGAAGGAAAAAGAAAAAGAGAAAGAGAAGAAAAGAAGAAGAAAAAAACAAACTCAGCTTCAATTACTGTCATTATTTTATTTTTTAATTTATTACCTGTACAAAAATGAAAAAATAATTACTAATGTATTTTTATAACATATGGACTACCAGTTTGAGTAGGGGATTAAGACTAAAAAGTCATGAATTTCTGAGCTACATACAGATCCCATGTACAGACCACGTTTACATCTCCAGATTAAACTGACCTCTTTGGTGAAAATCATTTTCTTTGCAGAAAGCCTGAATACTTGACCTGAATGTGAACAGACTATGCAGACATTCAGGTATATAAACTTCTCTAATTCTCTGTGTACTTATAACTTCAGTTTATAACTGAAATAATGCTGTGTTACACCTACTGTCTTCCTGAACTCCTTTGATTTTGGTCTTTCCTTCTTGTCCACGTAAGATTATCAGCATTACCTTGTAACTAACTGGAGTACTTGCACATCTCAAAACAGCCCCACTTTTCTCATGTAGCGTATAGGTAAAACCCAGCATATATAGGAGTTCTTTTTTTTTTTTTTCCTCCACTTGTAAAGCAGGTCTGACAGCTGTCTAAAATTTACTACGCATTGGTAATGTAAGAAGATAAGACAGGATCCAAAGGATCTAAAAATAAATACTTCAGCTTTCTTTTTTTCCTGTCTTTAGACTATAAGGATTTCAGCTTTCATTACTACTCTCTCAGTTCAGCTATTCTATCTTTAAAATAACACTAGCCCTACAACTACATTTCTACTCCTTCACTGTTTATCACATACTATTCTCTTACCTTCTATTATTTGCCTTCAAAGCCATGAAAGTTCGGTTATCAGGTCTCTAAGTTCAGCAATTGTCTTTGTCACCTCGTTCTTCACTTCTCAGGAGTTTGTGCTGGGCACAAGGTCATCTTGAAGAGACATATCAATGTAATCTGGGGTCAAATTGTGGTGGATACAGCTCTGTGAGAACACTGTGGTAAAACGTCTAGAGTATCCCTACCTCCCTTGGGAGGTGTAGTCAAACTCAGTCACCATTATTCTTTCTCTGAGCTGTGGTCTCTGTGTCTCTATGCCTGTGCAAGTACCTTGCTGGTTTCCTAATCTTGGCTTGCTGATGTGACTCACAGCTTGATCTTAGACCTGTCCTGCCACTGTGAACTTGCCTGACTATTACTAGACTGTGTCTGATACAGCTTCCTGTCTCCAGACAAGTCATCTTTGCTCAAATGTTATGGGACTGAATCTTTTGGTGGTGAGAGCAGTGTCCCTTCCTGACTCATTGAGACCCTTGCCTCCCAGTCTGCCTTCCTTTGAGAACTCTGTCTTGGCTGCACCCTGACCCTACCTTGCCTATATTTCTGCTGTATGATATCTTAATTCTCTACTCTGCTGTTATAAATTTCAGCATCACCTTGCTTCTTCACTCCTGCTACCATTTTGTTCTTATTTTGTTGCCAGCTTGTCTTTATCTAACACCTTCCCCCCAGTCTAATGCATCTCTGTCTTTCATTGCCCAGTTTGAGATTTATCTATGACAAGAAGTACACAGACATATTTCACTTCTTTTAGCTGTAGAATGGAACTAACACAACTGATTCCAGATCCGAAAATTTGGTTAAAGACAGAAAATAAAATGTGTTGATGCATGATTTTATTAATTTTATCTTCTTAATGTGAAGTTTCAATAAGCTACATGAAACTGAGTGTGGCAAAAGTCTTGACAATATTAACAGAACAATATATGGTATCTTCTAAGAAGCAAGCTATAGTAATCAGGATTTACACTACTGGGAATAGATGTGCAAAGTAATAGCTAGCAGAAAATGCTTTCAGAAAGCTTGAGCTCATAGCTTTGTGGAAGATTACTTTGCTATGTAATTAATTTCCAAAAATGCTTCTAGTGTGAAGAAAAAGTTGAGAACTAGAAATCAGCTGCAATGGGTAGTTGCAAGGGGGTTTCCTTCATTTGTTCTTTTTAATGATATTTGTTACAAAATTTTGAAGAATTAAGCATTTTATAAGAAGGAGGAGAATGAAAAGAAGTGCTTTGTAAAAGAGAAAACAGATATTTCTATAGCTAGTTGAAATTTTAGGGTAGTATATAAGAAGATATTACCAAGTATCCTAAGATACTTAGCCACATATTTGCTCAAATCCTCTGTGTTTTCTGCATACATCCAAAAATAAAGCATTGCAGTCCTGAAGGCAGACACCCCAAAGTCAGTAACTTAATTAAATGCCCAAAGTGCATGGGGGAAATTGGCTGCCTCAGAACTGTTTTCACTGCTGGGAGCCAGTGCAGGTAAAGGTGTACATCTTAACGCTTTAATATTCATTAAGTCAATCACGATTTTTAGAGACACTGTGATTCAAACTGAAGAAAACTCTCTAAGTGGGTGCTCAGGGTCTGGTTTTTATATCTATGCTTAGTTATCTTTAAACTTTTATTTTTACCAAGATAAATTTTAAGCAATGAATTAGTAGATGACTTATCTGTGATGTAAAAGATCTGCTGATAATTCTACATTACAGTGGGACTAAAAAAAACCACAGTTCAGTCTCATTTTTTCCTGCAAGTTTTTTCATCTTGAAGTTATGCATTAGGGAAAGGATATAGATTTTGATTGAGTGTTCTACTTTGTATAAAAAACCCTGAAAACTAATCTGGCAAGTGGAGATCAAGGCTGAACATGAGAGTGTCTAGTAGCTACAGTAATCCTCTAAAGGACAGGGACAAGACTGTCCAATATTTGTTTCACAGCTTGATTATAAATTTTGTGTGAATAAGGTTTTATGAAAAATACATGTCCAGTTTTTGGCATGTGGAGAGAATCCATTATGCAATCCATTCTTCCCTCAAGACACTCAGGTACAGAGTGACAGAGTCAATCCATCCAGCTTTAGTAATGAACTTCTGCTAAATTGTTTAGCCTATAAAATGTACAGACCCACAGATTTTACAAGCTGAAACAATCAGGAAGTGTTTTCGAGAATTCAACAGCAAAACTGCCTGATAAGTGGCAGACATTCATATTTGTAAAGCAGCATACCGTTTTCTCAGCTGTGTCAATAAGATACTAAAGCCACTAAAAATCAACTCAAGGAACTGGTCATATTTCTATATATTAATGTGCAATGGACTGTGCCAAAACAAGTGACTAATCCTTTTAGGAGGAAGGTGAATGGGACTAGGTGAGGTTATTTTGCTGTTGCAGCCCCATCTATCATTATATCATGGCTTGAAGTGATACAGGTACAAACACATGTAAAATTTCAGATTCTTAGGGAATTTTAATTATAAAAGATAAGAGGATTGCAGAAACTAGGTAACAGGACAACTTCAAAGACCTGAATCTTGATTTTAGAATCCGTGTTTTAATGTAGCTCATTGGAAAGTCAGTTTAACTCAAAAAAATCAAAACAACCCAGATACCTGGTATACCAAGCTTAGTTTGTTTCAGGGTTTTCTTCAATGTGAAGTCCTACTTCCAAAATTAGAGAACTGGCAAAATTTGTCCTCGTTTCAACTGGGATTGAGTTAATTCCTTCTCAGGGTCTGTTACAGTGCTGTGCTTTGGATTTGGAATGAGAATGGTGTTTATAACACACTGATGCACTGGGTTTTTGCTAAGTCGGGTTTATCTTTTTGTTTGTTTGTTTGTTTCGTACTCTGCTAGTGGGAAGATACACAAAACAATCTGGGAGAGATGTGGCATTGCATGTTTTTTGAATATGTTGCTTCATAATAAGTTCTGTTAAATGTAAAGTTAATTCCTTTGTATTACGTTCAGTTCTCTGGACCCCGCCCCCTACCTAACTGTATCCCTTTGTTCCCTCTTCCCCCGCGTGTATCCTTCCCGCCTTTTTCTAATGGTTCGTGCCTCGTGTAAACCCTTTCCCGCCTTTTAGTCCCCCCTCCCCATTCCTAATGATTAGTCCAAAGTGCCATCACTCACCCCCATTTTCCCCGAGACTGTATCCCACTGGTTAGAAGTTGCCAACTCCACCCCTGTTCCCTCCTCTTCTGTAACCCCATAAAACCCCCTGCGCACCGCGTGTCTGCGTCGGATCGGGGGCTCAGGACCAGGGGAATAAACCTGTTGCTGCTGCATCCTTGATTCGAACCCTCTTTCTTCTTCCTCCGCCTTGCTGCTTTGACATCTCATCGAGTCCCCTTTTTTGGGGTAAAGAGCCCACGGTGTCAGCCGCCCGGTGCGGTCGGACACGAGAACCTGCTGTCCCGGTGCCTGAGCTAGCCGAGGGCAGGAGCGAAAAGCTCTAAAAAAGGCACGGCGGCGACAGAGAGACTATATCTGGGACAGGTAACCTGAACAGGCCAAAGAGATATTGCACACCACAGAATGACATGTCTAATATATAAACTGGGGGGAGTTACCTGGAAGCACAGCTCATCTAGATTTGGAAAGTGGGATCTGGCATGGGTCCGTGGCTGGTGAGCAATTTCATTGTGCATGACTTGTTTTACCCTTTTCATTATCATTATTTTTAATATTTACTATTATTACTATATTTTACTTTATTTTCAATTTTAAACTGTTCCTTTCTCTAGTACAAGTTTTTCATTGATTCATCACCCCATATCCTGGAGATGAGTGGAAAGAAAGGGGAGGCTGAGCAAGCACAGTGCTTACTTTTAGGCTCGGCTTAAACCATGGCAGGATTATATTTAGAATCCTTTGCTAGATTCCTTAACAACAAATCTCTTTAACGGGTCTTGGAGTTTGTTAATTTCTATAAGTTTCAAAATTAGATTTTTTTTTTTAATATGCAAACTTTCTGTTTTTATTCTCTTCTTTTCCTCATTCATCCTATTTTTTTTCCCCAGAAAATTTTCCAACATGTCAGGAAAAGATACTTGTTGTAGTTTATTTGAGTTTTATTGATAACGGCCTGTTCTGTATCCCCCTGTTTCTCTGTGTTAATGGTTTTGTCCCCGAGGTTTCCACCCCCTGAGCTGTCAGTTGTACCTACCCCAACCCCTGTTTCCTGAATGTTCTAAATCAATCTTTCCCTGGACCAATCCCCCTCGAAACCCAGGGATTCCCCTAATCCATGATGCCCCATTGGTCCATGTGACTTATTTTCTTCCCACTGTTTTATTATTGGTTCCTAAAGTATGAAACTCCTCCTTGTTCTCCTCTCACATCCTCTCCCTATTGGTCAAAATTTGTTACCTGCCCCTTGGACCTCCCCCGTATATAAGCTGCTGTGCACTGTGTTCAGTGTCCAGTCTGTCCCTGGGTGTTCAGGAGAATAAACCATTCTGGGTCACAAACAGAGGTCCTCCCTGTCATTCCTTGCCCCCAACCTGCTCTGATCTAAAGACCTCCATGGCTTAGAGCAAAGCGCTCTGAGCCGCGTCTGCCATCACCTGGAGAGGTGTCCCCCTCACGGCGCTGTGCCACGGGGGCTGAGCGAGCTGGAAGGCTCCAGCATGGCATCAGATACTCAGAGACACTCATCTGTCCATCTTCTGATGGAGTCCATTGCCACTGGAGTTACAAGCTGGGTGAAGCAATCACGATTCATTGTAGCTGGTCATAATTTTCAAAATATAGTTAGATATTTATTAAAAGATGCAGGGAGCACTTCGCTCTTCATTCAAAATGGAAGAAAAAGTACTAAAAATGAATCAGCAGGTTCAGTATATTATTGTTCTGATTATATTACATGTATTATGATCTGATAGGTTCTGATTATACTATGAACTTTTCTGAAATTTCTTTGTTCAGTGTAGTCTTGTAAATAAAAACATTTTCTTTTTGAAGTGTGGCATTGCTTCAATTCTGATTCAATGATTTCCCAGAGAAAATAAAAATAGGAAATATGATATTTATGACATTACATGTTCACTGTGAGCTTTTTTATGCAGCTCAACAAATACCTTGCATGTATTAAACCAATCCGAAAGATCAATATGATTGACAAAAGTATGGTTTTCTATCTCATAACTGGCTGATATTAGCAAATATGAAAAATATGACAATATGTTAGGGCAATTTCCATTACTAACACATTGAATACCATAGCAGAATGCTTCGGAACATTTATTTTCTATTCACTTAGCTGATGATAATGTGTTGACAATGATTATTTTTGATGTTTTTCTATTTGACTTTTGTTGAATTCACTCAACAGAAAAAAACATTAAGCAGAGGATTTGTAATTAAAGATAATCAACTTCCAGAAAACCCTGAAATTATGCAGCATCTGCTGCTTCACTGGATCCCTACAGATCTGTGAGGCCTGATAGGATTCATCCAAGAATCCTCAAAGAGCTTACTGATGTCATTGCAAAACCTCTCTTGATAATTTTTGAGCAGTCTTGGGAATCTGGAGAGGTCCCAGAAGATTCAAAACTGGTGAACATTGTCTTGCTTTTAAAGAAGGGCAAGAAGCAGCACCCCAGAAACTACAGGTCCGTCAGTCTCACTTCAGTGCCTGGTAAACTTATGGAGAAGATTGTTCTGAGAGAAAAACACCAGAAAGACAATGCAGTCACTGGTCACAGCCAGCACAGCTTCATGAGAGGAAAGTCCTGCTTATCAAACCATGTTTCCATGTAGGACAAGGTAACTCACCTTGTGGATCAAGGGAAGCCAATTGCTGTGATCTTTTTGGATTTCAGCAAAACTTCCAATATTGTCTCTCCTAGAGACAGTGTCTCTCTTCCAGACAAAACATTCCACACTCGGCTGAATAAACACATCCTGTGATGGGTGAGCAACTGGCTCACAGGTCAGGTGCAAAAGGTTATAAGTGACCTACTGGGGTGGTGACCTCTCACTATTGGATCCTATATTTATTTGTCTTTCCCTTTTGCAGGGTGAAAATTGATCTACACAAAATATTGCATGAGTGAGTGAACTAAGGGCTGATGCCCTATTTTGATGATGTTTTCTGTTTACCCGATCAAGAAAGTATTTTGATCTCAATGTGCTTCCTACTCACAACAGCTGTGTTTTAAGGCAATCAACAGGGCAATCTGATACAACGGGTATCCTGGTGGCAGCACAAATAATTGAACTGACATTTGCCAATTTAACTACTGTATGCTATAAATTAGTTGGATAAAGTCCTCAGTTGCTTTCTTACAGCTGTGTGTGGGTATGTTAGATAGCTGGAACTCTTTTGCCAGTAAGTGTTATGAATAACAGCAGACTCAGTGACAAGTGACAGTGCAGCTATTGAACTTCTAGGAGAAAACAGCTGAACTTCTCTTGAACTTCTGTCTTCATTTTTGTGGTGGAAATGTCTTTATAATGAATATTTTTGTATAGTTTTTACTTTTATTCTTTATTTTTAGTCCTATTATATAGTATATATATATCACACAATGTTCTGCATACAGTTAATATTTATATAATATTAGAATATGTATATGTATGTATACATGTACATGTATATGCGTATGCGTATGCGTATGTGTATGTATATGTACATATATTATATATACTGCCATATTAACATGATGTTATCTGTATATATACAGATTTTAATATATGTATATATGTATATCTATACTTTTTTTTTATACTCTTTTAATAATAAAACAGAATCCAGTTGTGTCAGTTTTTCAGAGCTACAGTGTCTTTTATGTAATCAGGGGTCTGTACTAAGCACCAGTTACTATGGAAACCTGAAAAGATTGGAACTCAAATAAGTGTGTTGTCTAACAGTGTGATGCTGAAGACTGATATTCACCATGACAAACTTAATGTGTAGTGATCAAGAAAACCATCTAAATTAAAAAAAAAAAAAAAAAAAGTAATCGGAAAAAAATAATATTCTATTCCTCCTTTCTCTCCACCCCCAACTCCCTCTCCAAAAATCAGAATGACTAAAGGAATAAATGAAAAGCAGTCTAATAGGGAAGAATAATACTGTACTCTCAGTAAAGAAAAGTGAATTACTAACAATATCCCATCCTGTATTTGGCAATAGGTAGCTGTGAGGAACAAAATATTTAGTGTGCAACATGTGGATAGAGTTCTTGGAGAAGAGTTGCTGTGACAGTGTAGTACAAAGGGAGAAAAAATGAGATGTGTCTATATGTTCACCAGCAGAAATACTGAAATTGCTTGTCTTTTAGTGCCAGATGTTCACTAATGGCACTTGACTCTATGGCTGTGTTTCAGTTGACATTGAGTATGCAGCTGCTTGATGTCCTCAGTGATTAGCTAAAGATGAGGTTTAAAGGGGACTATCTGCCTGAAACACCATCCAGAGAGAAAGAAATAGTGATGGCATGTTGCAGTGAATGCACAAAGCAATTTGAAGAAGTGACACAGGCTCAGCTGACTGTGAGAGCAGAATGATTTATTACCTGTGTGTGTCATGTAGGGCTCTTTTATTCCTTTCACTACTTTGTGTATCTGTTGCAGTATGTGAAAAGCTGTACTTTTGAAACCAAACAAAATAAAACAAAACTTAAGCAACCTGATATTTTGTTCCTTTATCTAATGTGATTCTGAAGTTCTAAGCTTTCCAAATATTTTATTTTCTCTAGAATCATAGATCAAATCAATAAGGTTGGAAAAGGCTTCTGAGCTTATCAAGTCCAGCCTTTGATGAAACACCATCGCATAAATTAAACCATATCAGTAAGTATCATAGTTAGTCATTTCTCGAATACTTTAGGGATGGTGACTCCACCACCCTGGACAGCCTGTTCCAAAGCTTAATCATCATTTCAGTGAAGAAATTCATCTTGATATTTGACCTGAACCTCCTTTGGCACAGCTTGAGACCATGTCCTCTTGTCCTGTTGCTGGTTGTGTCCTTCCTTTCATGTAAATGCAGGAGCAATAAGGTCTCTCCCCTGAGCTTCTTTTTCCCCAGACTTAACAACCTCAGCTGCCTCAGCTGCTGCTCATAGGACTTGTACTCCAGCTCATTTTCCATTGCCCTTCTCTGGCATCACTTCAGTATCTCAGTGTCTTTTGTATAGTGAAGGACTCAAAACTGAATCAAACACTTTAGGTGTGACCTCACCAATGCTGATTAGAGAGGGATGATCACTTTCCTAGTCCTGCTGGCCAGACAAACTCTTTTTTCCTTGCTTCTTTAGAAAGAAACAATTTTGCCTACTTTATTCTGTGTAGAACAAACTTTTGTTAAAAAGAAAAATAGAGGGAAACAACTTTAATTTTTCTATCACTAAATGAAAGTCTTGTGGCTTCTTATTTCCTAACCCATAAATACCAGAAACATCCTAACATGTATAAAAAGTTGGGAGAAATTAAACCCACACAAACACTTTGAGAGAGATTTACAATTTAATAGAAAAATTACAACAAATGCAATGACACAGAAAACCGGCTTACACCCACGAAGTCGGAGTACAACCTGGCTGCTGTTGGTCACAGTGGTGGTCACAGTCCAGTTAAGTGCAGTCCAGTTGAAGTGATGGGTGCAGCCGTGTCTAATACAGTGGTGCTGTGTAAGGTCTGGTCCTCCTCTGGGTGTGTACAGCAGTGGTGGTGTCTCAAGTCCACAAACCTCAGGATTGTACATGGTCAGGTTCAGGTGGTACCTCCCCCGGGGCGGGGAGTTTCACATGGAAAGATGTCCCGTGAGCCAGAGGATATTTTTTGAGTCCTTGATGGTCACTGGAGCTGCCTGTTCATTCAGTTCATGATGGCCCCTTATGATGAAGGTAAAGAAGCACAGCCCCATCTGGAGGGTTCAGCTCTTCTCAGTCAGCGCCCAGCTTGTAGCCTGAGGGGCTGTGTGTGCACTGGGCAGCTACTGGGAATTAACAGTTTTTCATTATAGAGAGGGGAGTATAATAGCAGTCACATAGGGCTAAACTTCTGTAACCACGGCAACTTCATACAGAGATTTAACCCTTAGGATACCAGGTACAAGATGCAATTTCGGAATTCCTCTATTTATAACTTGATGTAGACCTTCAGGATTCTTTGGCACTTGAATTTTTTTTTTTTTCTGTTGATACACTTGTTGGTTTTCAGTGACATATTCTTTTTTGCCATGGATTGATGGATTTCTGCCAAAGGTATTGTTTTAATTATTTAGGATCAAAACATTAACTGATAATTGTTTGATACCTAACCAGAAATCATCTCTCTCTTTATCTTCTCTTTTTTATTATGGAAAATCTTTCCAGTTGAGAAGGCAAAAGCTTTTCTAAAGGTAAAAAACACCTATTCAGAAAAGCAAACAGGAAAAGAAATTTTTATAGCTTATGATATTGATAATAACTAATAATTTTTTTAAGATAACCCCAGAAAGGCACCATTGATTTTGTGGATAATAGAGTGAGGAATGTTAGAAAGAGGAAATCTACTCACTCATGTTAATATGGTATTTTAAATCTATAAAGGTGACTCCTTAAACACTGTCTTCTTTGATAGATGAGGGATATAGTTTAGGAAAAAAATCACTTCTCAGTTGTGTATGAAATTAAATTTACATTCAAATTAATCTGCATGGGTACTGTATCTATTATCCATACAACCTTCTTATAACTTTGACATAAGAAACCGTCCTACTTCGTAATTTATCATTGTTGGGACAAAATCTGCAGTTTTATATTCCTTCTGTTTTAAACTTGAAAGCTGAAGATATAATGCCTTAGGTCATTTTGCCCTATTTTGTACTTCCTTTATCTTTTAAATGACCATTGTCATTTCACCAAACAAGCTACTTTTTAACATTGTAATATGACAAAAAGTCACATCAGAAACTGATTTATATATACTGTAGATCTCATACAGTATATTTAATATGTTTTTATTCTCTCTTACTGTGATAAAACCAGCATATGTTTTATTGTTTCTTGTAATCCACCTTCAATGATTCACCATCTATTCACTATTAAACTTCCTATCATCATGTCTATTACAAGTAGCAAGCAGGAGGGAAAATACATGAGATTGAAAAGTAAAAAAGGATATATATACTCCTTATAAAACTGATCTGTCAGCATCTCATGCCTGGTTTGTGACAACATAAGCCAAATTATTGAAAAAAACAACAGCAAGATATGTTCCCATTGCTTTCAATTTATTAATTCAGCTAAATAAACCATCTCTTCTGCTTCTACATTTTCTGACCCAGTGTCTTGGTCATAAAGTATGTGTGCATCATAGCAAGAAAAAACAATGAATAAACCCAAAAAATCTCAATAAATTTTGTAAAGAAATATGCAAAAGTTTTAAGTAGGGAAACCCAGTGTAAAAAAGGGGGTCAGGTCTGATTCCCTGCATCAAGTCCAACCAGGAAGAGTGGGGGATGGTACCAGTGTACACACACACATGACCAAGGGATGAAGGCCAGGCTGGAATGGGGCTCCAGAGCCCATGGGCAAGGCAAAGGTGGAAGAGAGGTTGGTAAGGGACACCACAGTTTATCAGTGCCCTCAGCAGGCACTAGTGGAGGCCAGACAGACCCTCCTGGCCGTGCCCATGTACACAAAGACGCTGGGATTGGTTAGGCCACCAATGAGGGCATGGCTCTGGAAGCTCAGTTCAGGAGAAGAAAAGCATTAATATGAAGATAAAACTGTTTTAGAACAGACAGAGATTCCACAAGCCAAGCAGTTCTCCTTTTACCTCAAGCTGATGCTTCTGGTTCTAATGTGTGCGGCCCAAAAGGACATTTTTCTTTTCACATAGTTGAGGAAAATAACAAAGGAGTAAGAACTAACTCTGAAGAGACTGATATCTTTCACATTTAATACAATGTGTTGTCAACATTATTTTGTGTATATATATTTTTTTATTTTGAAGATAAGAATGCAGCAATGCATAAATGTTAAGGCAAACTTTTCAAGCTCACAGGATTGCTATTCACTGGGCCATTGAAGATCACATGTTCACTGACAGAACTAGGAGTTATGCCTGAGCTTCCTAAATTCCAGTGGAGCCCTCCAGTCAATGGTTCATTATTTGTTGGAGGTTTGTTTTGGTTTGGTTTTTGTTGTAGTTTTGGGGTTTTTTGTAATACGTAAATAATCATATAAGCTTGTTTGGCATGTCTGCTCATTCTCTTCCATTTTTTTCTTCTCTTCCATGAACATAAAAACTTTTAAAAGCACAAAGTATTTATATACATGTGTATATATTTACATATATATAAATGAGCTTGAGTACATACATTTAAAGTTGTTCCTAAATTATCAGAAAAGCAAGTTGAAAGATGTTTTTATTGCAAGAAATATGTAAGTGCTTGTGGTGGTGCAGACTTTTG
>VXBR01006883.1:106028-118643 GCA_013400215.1 Cisticola juncidis
TGCGGCCGCGGCGCCGCATCCCCTTCTTCCCGGAGGAATCCCTTTTTCCCGGAGCATCCCCTCCTTCCCGGAATGTCCCCTTCTTCCCAGAGCCATCCCTTCTTCCCGGAGCATCCCCTTCTTCCCAGAGCCATCCCTTCTTCCCGGAGCAATCCCCTTCTTCCCGGAGCAATCCCTTCTTCCCGGAGCAATCCCTTCTTCCCGGAGCATCCCCTTCCTCCCGGAGTGATCCCTTCTTCCCGGGGCAATCCCTTCTTCCCGGGGCAATCCCTTCTTCCCGGAGCGATCCCTTCTTCCCGCAGAATCTCCTTCTTCCCGGAGCCATCCCTCTTTCCCAGAGCCATCCCCTTCTTCCCGAGGCATCCCCTTCTTCCCGGAGCATCCCCTTCTTCCTAGGGCATCCCCTTCCCGCAGAATTCCCTTCCCCGCAATCCCTCCTCTGGCAGAATTCCCTTCCCTGCCCAGCCGGACGCCGATAACCACCAGGACCGAGGTTTTTTCCCCCGTCTCCTCCCTCCCTCCGGGGGCAGCCGCACCCGCCGGGCTCCCGATCTGTGCTCGGGCAGGGGATGGAGCCGAGCTTTGGGAATTTGGGAATTGAGTTACTCACGGGTTTGTTCCTTTCGTGCAGGATGCTGGGAAGAGGCAGAGGAGGGGATTCTGCTGCATGTGAGGGTGGGACACGTTCCCCAGCTCTGGGCAAGCCCCCCCTTGCTCCGGTGACCATTCCTGACCGCTCCCTCCAGAGGGGACGGGCCCTGGGTGTCACCTGGAGCCCCAGGGAGCCTCCAAAACTCCGTCCTGTGCATTCCAGCCCTGCTCCTGCCCCGGGGCTCGGCTCAGCCTTATCTTTGATATCAAACCTTTATCCCCTCCCAGCTATGACCCTCAGGAGGGGATCCCTCACCCCAATGCGAGGCCACAGCAGGGCTTGGCTTGGCCCTGGGAGCGTGGAGGGGGTGGCAGAGGGACCCTCAACCCTCCCAAACACCCTGGGAATCACCACTGAAAATGTCCAGGGCCAAATTCCCACCTGAGGCCAAGCGATTCAGGGGTTTCAAAGTGAGTGGAGCAGCTGCTGTTTGCACCAGAGGAGGCCCCGGCTGTGCAGGTATTTTATATATATATTTATATATATATGTGTGTGTGTGTATAGATATATTACATAAATATATAGGTATGAAATAATTTAAGAACCATCCGAGACAGCATGCTGTGCTCTGGGGTGGGGCTGGGGAGGGGGTTCAGCTGCTGCCCCTCCTCCTCCCCTGCCCCACCAGCTTCGATTCACAAATGGAAACAAGAGTCTGGAATTAAATTAAAAACCGCACACACTCGCACGCACACGCACACGACACGGGGCAGAGGCTGGGCAAGGCCAGGCGTCCCTGAAGAGATCAACTAAAGCCAAAGAACTGGGAGTTCAGGGGGTGAAACCAGTGCAGGGGGCAGCGCTGACCCCCCGGGCGTGCCCAGCCCCTGTGGCCAGGCAGTGGCAGGGCCTGGTGGCACCTGTGTGTGTGTCCTGCTGTGTTTGTCCTGGCCCTGCTCTCTCCATCCCCACCTGCTTTGATTTCGTTCCATCCCAGGGCTTTTTGTGGCCTTGGCTGCCAAGATTGAAAGGGAAAATGCTGCTCCCAGTGAAGCCCCAGTGAAGCCCTCTCCTCTCCCTGCTGGAAGCTTTCCCAGAGCCAGGTTTGGTCCAGCTCAATCCTTCCCACCAACTGAAGACCCCCCAGAGAAGATCTCCTCCCTAAAGGGGCTTCAGGATGACCTTTAAAAAAAAAACAGCCCGAAACCCCTTAGGAAAAAAAAAAAACAGGAACCACCAGTGCTTTCCAAAACTCCTCCTCACTCCCCATCCCACCCTTCCCAAACATCCCAGAGGATGGATCCCGGATCCGATCACCGGGAAAGCAGCGTGGAGAAGGCTCCGGACCCTCCATCCCCTCCTCACCGGGAAACACAAACCCCCCAGGGCTGGAGCATCAGCTGGGGAGCAGCACATGCTCCAGGAGGTAACTGATGGAGTCCCAGTGCTTCCAGAGGAAGAGGAGGAAGAGGACGAGCAGGGCGGTGCTGAGGATGCGCATGCGGGTCTTCATGAGCGGCGTGATGAAGTTGGCGATGGTGGAGACGAAGACGAGCAGCACGGCCATCAGGGCCAGGATGACGTTGATGAACTTGCCCAGCAGTGCCCGGGCATTGGCGTTCTCCACCCCCTCCAGCTGCACCACCTGCTGCTGCTGCTGCTGCAGCTCCAGCTTGGTCACCCGCGTCAGGCACGACTCCACAGCCTCCTGCCGGGGGACAGCGGTGGCAGCGGGGCCAGGGCTGTCCCCTCGGGGTTTGGGGACACTGGGGTTTGCTGCTGGGGAGGTTTCGTTCTGTCTGGCCCCAAGGGGACCCCAGGGATGCCGGGGTTTGCTGCTGGGGAGGTTTTGTTCTGTCTGACTCCAAGGGGCGTGGGAGTGACAGGACACAGGGGGAACGGAGGGCTTCGATGGGATATTGGGAGAAAATTCCTCCCTGTGAAGGTGGCGAGACCCTGGGATGAATTCCCAGAGAATCCGCGGCTGCTCCATCCCAGGCCAGCCTGGGACAGTGAAAAATGTCCCTGCCCGTGGCTGGGGTGGCACTGGGTGATTTTGCAAGTCCCTTCCAACCCACAGCAGCCTGGGACTCCCTGGTTTTGGGGACATGGTTCAATCACCTGCCTCTTGCTGTGACAGCACCACAGGGAGAACCTCACCTCACCTGGAGGTTGCTGGAGAAGAGACCCCACTGCCCACCCTTCTCCCCAGCCCAGGGTCTCCCCCTCACCCCATGGCTGGAGGGGGCAGAGGGGGCTGAGCCCTCCCACAAGCCCTACCTGGATGTCCCGTGCCCTCTCGTAGGACTGGTAGGCCACCTTCTCCTCCATGCTGGCCAGCTCCTGCTTCAGGTTGGTCATCTCGTTCTGGTGCAGCTCTGTCAGGTCATTCAGCTGCTCCTCCAGGCGCTCGTACCTGCACAGGGACACGGGCCTGGGACATCCCCCAGCACTGGGGACACCGCCCAGCCCCTCCCACCAAACATCTCCAGATCCTCAGGGAGGTCTGGCAGTGAGGAGGGCAAGCCCAGCAGGGTCCCCAAAGAGCCACCATGGGTGACACCACCCCCCTGGCACCCTCCACCCCTACCTGTAGCGCTCCTCCTGCAAGCACTGCGTCATGTAGGTGTAATCCCTCTGCAGCTGCGCCTTCAGGTCCTCCATGGAGTCCTCCAGGTGCGACTGGCTGTCCTTGATCTCCCGCAGCTCCTCCAGGATGGCGTCAAAGTTGTTATGGTGGCTGTCCAGCGTGTTGGACTTGGGGCTGCCCAGCCCGCCGGGCCCGGCGCCGGAGTTGCTGCCGCCGGCGGAGCCCGAGGTGGCGCTGGAGCATTCGTCATCGCTGCCGTACTTGGGGCTGGACACCAGCGTGGCGCTGCCGCTCAGCGCGCGCGCCGCCTCCTCAGGGTGCCCGTCGTCCAGCGTGTCCTTCAGGTGCGCGATGTTGTCGGCGCTGCCGAACTTGTTTCGGATCAGGCTGGCGAACTCGCGCGGCTTGGACACCACGGCCGTGTGGGTGGCCTGGGACAGCCCCGAGAGGCCGCCCTTGACCCCTTCCACCACGCCGCCGCTGAAGCCGCTGATGCTGGAGCGCACGTTGGCGCCCACATCCTTCAGCCCTTGGTGCATGTCCCGGAAAACATCCTTGGGCTGGCGGGAGGGGCCGTTCTGCTCGATCTCCTTCAGCTTCTTGTGGTAGTGCTCCAGCTTCTTGTGCAGCTGCGCGATGGTCTGCGCCGACTTCTGGTTCTTCTTCTCGAACACCTGCTTGATGCGCGACGCCTGCTGCTTGTCGGCGTTGTTGGCCAGCTTCAGGTACTCGGCCACGTTGTCGTCCCGCGCCTCCTGCTCGATCTTGATCTGCTCCGTGATCTTGAGGATCTTCTGGTGCAGGTGCTCGATGGCGGCTTTGGTGCGGTGAGGGTCGGGGGTGCCATCGGGGACATCCAGGCAGGCGGGGCCGTCGGCGTCGCCGTGCCCGGCGCCCGCGGGGAGGTTCAGGGCGCTCACGTCGCCCTTGTCCAGCTGGAGGCAGAGGAAAAAGAGGAGGATGCTCAGGGGAGGGAGGGAAAAACCCCAGGGATGGGAGGAGATGGGAGGGAATTGGGATTGGGAAGAGGAGAGAGCCGGGCAGGGGAATAATTAACCGGAGAAGTCGCGGAGTTTTCCGGTTGGTTGGAGATTTCCCAGCCACGCCGGCGCTGCTGGAATGCCAGGAGTACCCTGGTTGATCCCAGGAATACACCAGGAGAAGAGCACACAGCAGGGGCTGGATTTTCTCCATGGAATTCAGGAGCAGCCACTGACTCTGCCCTTCCACCCTCACCTTGTATTCCCTGGTGGGAACTGGGATTTCTCTGGCCAGCCAGGAAAAAAGGAGTGAGGAAAACCAGGATTCATCATCAAACCTCTCCCCAAACCAGCACAGAGCACGAGGACTGAGCAACCCAGAGGTGTCCCAGTCCTGCTTTCAGCCAGGATACACCCCCAAGTTGTCCAGCCCAAGAGGAAGTGCCCCAATCCCAATTTTTGGGAGCCTGGGGAACAGCTCGTGCTCCCAGAGCTGCAGGGGCAGGGCCTCCTCTGCTTTTCCACGCTCCCTCACCTGGCAGTGCCAAGCTCTCTTGCAAACACCAGCTGCCACCGCAGGAAATCCGGCCCAGTGCCAGAATTCCATCTCACAGATGGCAAAACTGGAGCTTTGGGAGAGGGGAAATCACATTTGCAGAGCCTGCACTGCAACCCTGCCTCGTGCTCTCCAACCTGGATGTGCTGCTTGGCCAGTTGGGAAAAATAATAAATAAAAAAAAATCCCCAAATCTTCCCAGTTGCTGGGTTTTACATGCAGATTCTTATGCAAAACCTCCCCGGTTGTGTAAATGGCTCCTGGCTTCTAATTAAGAGCTGCTTGAAAGTTAAATACTCTTGGCAGACCTGAATAATTTCTCATTTCCATCCCACTTTCCCCGAATGACCCTTTAATAGGGATAAAGCTGCGGGATCATTACTTGGAGTGTGTTATCCCCAGGAAATGCAGGGGGGAAGAGGGAGGAATGTTCTCTCAAGATGCTGCTTGGGAACGCTCCCATCTGGAGCAGGGGCTTGGAAAAGCCAGAGCCCTCCTGTTATTCCCTTCCATCTCCTCTTTTCCCTTTTTTTTTTTGATTTTTTGTGTCCTGCTGGGAGTCTGGGAATGCTGGGATTTCATCTCAGCTTCCCCCCAAAGCTTTTCCTGTCTCCTCATTGCAGCAGTGATGCTGTGATGGAGCAAAGGCCGGAGGATGAGGGCAAAAAGCTGACCCCGGTTGGATTCACTCTGTCTGGAGTGGCGAATTTTTAAAAATAAAAAAATGAAGTCATGACAAACTTGTGGTTTTTCAGACCCCGCTTCCAGGCTATTTTTAGGCTGGGCCCTCCACACAGGGTTTTGCTTTGGTTTCTTATCACGAGGCAGAAATTAGAAACAGCAGGAAACAGACTTTTTGCCCAGATGTGCAATTCTCTGGACAGAAAAGGGAAAAAGTGACCGTGGCAAAGGAAAAGGCAGCTCTGGAGAGGCCCAAACGGGAAACACCCGCTGGGGAGCGGAGGGGAAAAGTTGCTCAAACTCTGTTCCCAAAGAGGGAGTTGCCCTCTGTAAGGCAAATTTTTGGAGTGGAAAAGAGGAGGTTTAGATGGGATTTTGGGAAGGAATTCCTGGCTGTGAGGGTGGGGAGCTGGAGATCCCAGAGAATCTGTGGCTGCTCCATCCCTGGAAGTGTCCAAGGCTGGGCTGGAGCAACCTGGGATGGTGAAAGTTGCTCAGGGGTGAACTGGATGGGTTTTCTGGTCCCTCCTAACCCAAACCACCCTGTAATTCCACGATTTATCCACAGGATTACATCTGGGATGGGTAGGGAACAGCAGGGATCAAATCCTGCCCGCTGCCATCCTGGGAGAAGCACACCACGTCCCAGCTTTGAAAAGAACCCCCCAAAAAAAGACAATGTGGATCCCTGGAGCATTACTAGCCCCTGCCTGCTAAATCCCAGCGAGCCTGAACGACTGTGCAGGGGATTTAACGGGGGGATTATGGAAAGCCACACTTTCCCTACATGCAGCAAACCCCGCTGGCAGGCACCAGATGAGAGGAAATCTCATCCTGATGGAAACTCTGTTTTCCAGAGCTTGTTTTTTCCAGGCAGGCCGGGAGGGCAGAGCCCAGGGCTGATGTGGGATGCGGGAGGAATGCAGGACGAGGGGAGGGAAATTTATTCTTATCATGGCCAGAGCTGAGCCCAGGAGAGCTGAGATATGCAAAAGGCTCGAGCTAATGAGCTGAGCAAACAGCGCTTAGAGGGCCACGGCCGGGCACAATTATGCAATGCTGGCTTATTTGGGGCTGCGGGGTGGAGAGAGCTGAGCACGGGGGGCAGGTGAGCACCTCGGGGCTGTGTCCCCACCTGGGGGATGTGTCCCCACCTGGGGGATGTGTCCCCACCTCGGGGCTGTGTCCCCACCTCGAGGATGTCACTCAGTTCAGGACTGTGTCTCCTAGTTCAGGGCTGTGTCCCCCAGTTCAGGGCAGTCCCCCAGCTCGAGGCTGTCCCCCTACCTTGGGCCTGTGTCCCCCAGCTCAGAGCTGTGTCCCAGATCAAAACTGTCCCCCCAGCTTGTGGCTGTCACCCCAACTCAGGGCTGTACCTTCAGCTTTGGGCTGTCCTTCAGCTCAGGGCTGTGTTCCCAACTCAGGGCTGTGTCCCCAACTCGGGGCAGTTCCCCCAGCTCAGGGCTGTCCCCCCAACTTGGGGCTGTCCCCCTAACTCGGGGCTATGTCCCCAACTCGGGGCTGTGTCCCCATAACTCAGGGTTGTCCCTGTAATTTAGGGCTGTGTCCCCAGCTCAGGGCTGTCCCCTCATCTCGAGGCTGTCCCCATAACTCAGGGCTATGTCCCCCCATCTCAAGGCTGTCCCCCCATCTCGAGGCTGTCCCCAATCGGGGCTGTGTCCCCCCCTCGGGGCCGTGGCTGTCCCAGCCCATCTCCTCCTGGACTGAACCCCGTTCTCAAGATATTTCACAACTGTTGCAAAGTTCAGAGCAGAGCTCCGGCGGCACTGACATCACCCCCTGATTATTCCATTTTCCATGCCCCACATCCCACGGGGAAGCACCGGGGACGAGCTGTGGCTGCCTCCACCCCGAGTGAGGACCTTCCCTCAGAGTGTCACCGAGATTCCTGGCTGGAATCCACCACGGGGACAAAACAGGGAAGGACCACGAGCACCTTCCAACACGGGAAAAACACGAGCAAAATGTGTTTTGGCACTGGTGCCAAATGCAGGGAGCTGCTGCCCCGCTCCAGCACAAGTGTCACCATGCCTGTGGCACTTGGTGGCCGTGGAATGCCACCAGGGAGAGGCTGGGGACAGCACAGAGGTGCAGGTGCGTGGTGGACATGGGGAGGGGGATTTTGGGGCGGTGATTCCACGCAGCCCCCGCTCCTCAGAGTGATTTCCAGCACAGCATCCCCTGATCCGGTGACTGCCCCGGTGTCACCGCACCCCAGATGTCCTGTCCCCGTCCCCACACAGCCCCGTGCCCCCCGAGCTGAGCTGTCATTCCCACCAGGCCCATCCCAGGGGTTGAAAACAGCAGCAGGAGCCCTGACTCACCATTCCCACCCTCCCTCCGAGCCCGCAGCACTGCCCGGGGCTGGCAGTGCCGTGTCCCCCTCTGTGCCACCCCTGGACGGGCACGAGGGGCTGGCAGCAGCTCCCTGCACTCCCTGCCCAGCCTGACAACAATTTTCCTTACATAATTCAGGGATTAACGTTCAGGCTTCCAGCTGCAGCCCAGTTTCCCACCCGTCACGGAGGCGCTGGGGGGTTTCACCCCCTGCTTTCATCCCCTGGAGGCACCCAAAACCCCCGCGGGTGTCTCTGCCCATCACCATCCTCCCCATCACCTCACCCGAACCCCCAAAAGCTGCCAGAACCTACCTCCATGGCGGGCAGGGCTGGGGTGCCCCGGGTTAGTTGGCGTGGGCTGCCCGGCCGTGTCCCCGCCGTGTCCCCGGGGCTGGCAGCGCCGCCCGGGCAGCGCCGGCTGCCATGGCAGGGCTCCCGCTAGGGAGGGCAGCGAAGTTTGGGGGGAGCAGCAGGGAGGGAGGAGGAGGGGAAGCCTCCTGCAGACCCCGTCAGGGCCGGCCCTGCATCCCCGGAGGGTCCCCGGAGCTCTCCCGGAGCTCTCCCGGAGCTCTCCCGGAGCTCTCCCGGAGCACACCCGGAGCTCTCCCGGAGCACACCCGGAGCTCTCCCGGAGCTCTCCCGGAGCTCTCCCGGAGCTCTCCCGGTGCTTTCCCGGAGCTCTCCCGGAGCTCTCCCGGAGCTCTCCCGGTGCTTTCCCGGAGCTCTCCCGGAGCTCTCCCGGTGCTTTCCCGGAGCTCTCCCGGAGCACACCCGGAGCTCTCCCGGCGCTCTCCCGGCGCAGGGACGGAGGCGCTGGCTCCGCCGGGATTGCCGACTCAGGAAATCTGCCCGAGCTGTTTACAGCTCGCAGCGAGCCGAGCTCTCAGGGCTGTAATGCAAAACCCCCCTCGTCCCCGTGCCGGGATATTCACACGCCTCCAGCCCCATACGCTGCCTGTGCCCTGACGCAGGAGGTCGGGACGGGCTCTGTCATCTGCTGTGTCACAAAAGAGGCAGCGGGAGGCATCCAGAGAGGAAAAACGAGAGTGGAAAACGGGGGAGAAATAATCCTGTCATTGAGCGAGGAGCTGGGCAGCCTGAGGGAGATAAAAACCGGGAATGAGCCGCTCCAGGAGGTGCCTTGGAGCAGGACCTGGATGTGTCCCTGTCACCCCTCGAGAGTGGGGGTGGCACTGACCCCATTCTGCCACGGGGGAACACACCCGGCATGGTAAACACAGCCCAGACCTCGGAGGGGACACTCACAGCAGCTCCCAAAGTGTCAAAGGGGACAGATGGAAAAAGGAGGGACGGTCCCGAGCAGGCTTGGCTGCGTTTCTGCCGGGCCAGAGGAGCCCCGAGCTCGAGGGTCTGAGCCCCCGGGCTCGAGGTCAGCCCAAAGCCGTGGGGCTGCACCGAGCTGGGCTGGAGGATCTGAACGGTTTGGGGAAGCAGAATGGGAACCCAGAGCCTTGTGCTGAGCCACAGCAAGGCCCTGGTGGTATCTGAAACCTCAACCCCACCGTGGCCACGGAGGGTGGGCTGGCCAAGATGGGTTCTCTGCTTTGGTTACCCCCCAAAATCCCCACCAGCAGCTCGGGAAGGGTTTGCAGGCAGCCTTGGAATGGTGCGGGCTGGACCCACGAGCTGCCCCAGAGCCACGGGGGATGATGGGGGCAGCCTGTGCTGCTCCTGCACTCAGCCTGGCACTGCCAGGGCCCCCGAGGCTGTCCCCACACCCGTCTGTGCACTGGCAGGGCAGCCTGGAGCTCAGGGTGGGCAGCCTGGAGCTCAGGGTGGGCAGCCTGGAACTCAGGGTGGGCAGCCTGGCACTCAGGGTGGGCAGCCTGGCACTCAGGGTGGGTGCTGCACCCCGAGCTGTTGCTCCCTTTAGCACCCCCGGCACCGCCAGCCCCTCCTGGAGCAGCCCCACCGGCTGTGCCCACTGTGCCCTCCCCGAGGAGGGGCAGGAGGCTGAGCTGGGGCACCCTGGCACTGCCCAATGCTTGCCAAGCACCGAAATCCTCATCCCCTTCCAGCCCCAGCTCCCGCCCGATCCCGATCCCATCCATCCGNCCCACGGCATCACTTCTGCTTTTAGCGCGGCAGGCAGAGGTCACTTCCCATCGCTCTTGTGCTGCCTCAGCAGGGCAGGAAAATCACCCGGGTGCACGGGGCCCTGGGGAAAGCACCCTGCCTGCTCGACATTTCCCTCTTTAAGGTGCCAGAGCCCTTCTGCTTGGCCCCCCCCAGCGGCTTTTGGGGATGGGGAGGGAGTGGTTCCCCCATCCCACAGCCCCTGCCAGCTCAGAGCCCCCCAAAAACCCTGTTGCTGGCTTTGGGAAAAGATGGAAGAGCAGGAATTTCCCAGAGGAGGCCGATGGAGCGAGGACTGGACAAAGCTTGGGATGTTCAGGAGGAGCCAGTGCAGGCAGGCTGAGCCCTGGAGAGCATTTCTGTCACTCACTGAGGATCTCAGCATTCCCAGGAAATTCCCAGCTTTCCCACCTGCTCCCAGCTCCCCAGCACGAGGGAAAGGTGAACCATTGCAAACAACCAAGAGCATCGCTGAGGGCAGCATCTCCCCTCCCAAGGGCACAGACTCTCTCCCATGGGATGCAAAACCCCTCCTGGCATGGGAAAAATGGGAATTGTGCGAGGGAATTACCCACGAGGCTCCCCATCATTCTTCCCCCTGGCTGCTGCTTTTCAGGCCTGACTGTACAAGGCAAATGTAGAAATAAATGCCAGCTCCCATGCAAAGAAAACCCCTGGATCTTCCACAAAATCGTGGCAGATTTGGCTTGTGCTGGTTCTGGGCAGGGCAGGATCCAGCTTTGGTCTGAGCTCCAGGTTCACAAAAATATGGGGCAGATTTGGGGCTTGGGCTTTGCTTTTCCTGGGGCTGGGCTTAGCCCAGAGAAGCAGGAATTAAATCCAGCAGGAAAAACCCTCCTTGACAGGGCTGGGAAAACTGGATATGGATTATTGGGATGCTGATACAGGAGGAGATGTGCTAAATCCACCTCTTCTCAGCATTCCCGAGTGGATTTGGGAATGGGAACAAGCAGCTTCTGGGCCTCCCCCTGCAGCTCCCACCCTGCTCCTCACCCCCATCCCTACACATCCCAAATCCTTGCCTGGAGAGGGGAGAAGCAGAGGGGGGGATACTCACAGAGACGCCCAGCAGAGAATTTAGGAGCAGTGTCCTTTTCCCAGGGCAGGGCCTGAGCGCGCGGCCGGAGCCGCGGGAAGCGGCCGGATCCTCTCCCTCCCTCATGGCCGAGGAGCCCGAGGGGCAGAGGGCTGGCACAGGAGGCTCCAGGGCTGCCAAGAAGGAGCAGCACAGGCTGGGAGGGAGCCCGGGGGGAGCTGGAACGGGCCGGGTGCCACGGGGCCGATCCCAATCCTCCAACTGCGCCGGGAGAACAAACGGCACCGCCAAGCGCTGCCGGGCCCGGCTGCCTCCCAGAGGGAACAAACAAACTGTTCCCTGTCCCCACCATCGGGGCTGGGACGCTGCCACCATCCCACGGGGCTCAGGGCGCTCGGGAGGCGCTTCTGGGAGGATGGAAAAACCCCGGGGCTCTCCCCTGGGGATTCCCAGCTCTCTGTGCCCGGCCACGGCACGCGGAGCCTGGCGTTCCCCAATCCCACACCACATCCTGCAGGCTGGGACTGTCCCAGGGCAAGGGACAGCTCCGAGGGGACAATCCAGTGACCTCCCCTCATGGGTGAAGCCCTTCAGGGCCCTGCCTACGCTTGGGGAATATTTGGAAGAATTCCTGCTGTTGTTTACGCCGGAGGGAGCGACCCCGACACAGCCCAGCAGTTCGGCACCTCCGGGGGGGTTTTTGGGAGCTTCAGCATGGGGGATTCGAGGGGGAAGCAGGGAGAGGCTGAGCCACAGCCTCAGCCAGGTAAGGAGGCACCAACAAGAGCCTCATCCAGACTCCAGAGCCAAATCCTGCTCCCAGCGCGGAGCAGCAGGGATGACCTGGAGAGAAGCTGAACACGACGGTGCTGCAGAGAGCAAACCTGGGTCTGGAGTGGCCAGGAACTGCTGTTCCAGCTCCCTCCTGTGACAGCAACATGAGAAATCCAGCACATAAACCACTTCTAAACTCTGTTGTGAGGTCCATGTCACGCTCCAACACCAGAGCTGACTCCACACTTGCCTTTGTTTCAATGGCATTTTTACCATGGGTCCTCTTATTCTTCATTTATCCCCCTCTTACTGCGCCTTAGCCGTGGCATCAGCACCACATCCTTTTAACTGAGTTATTTCTTTCCACGCAGAGAAAACAATGACACATTGAGAGCCAAAATCAAAACCCTGCACCCCAAATCCTGCCCTTCACCCTGGGCATCCACCCCCAAATCCCCCGGGACCGCGGCGCTGCCTGCTGGGAGCGGGAGCTGCTGGTGGGCTGCCATCAACAGCCATATGTCACCGAGGCTGAGGAACACGATGTCTTTCACGAGGGGTGAATCAGTAGCAGAGTCTGATATTCTTCTCCTGCTGCATTAATTAAGCAGCAATCTCGGGTGTCTTTGTCTTCCCAGCTATTATCTGCTCATTCCTCAGCGCTCATCCCGACTGGAAGGAGCTGCCAGCGCCAGCCTGGGCTCACAGACTCATTGCACACGTGGGGAGATGGAGGTGGGGAGTGGGAGCTCACCTGGGCTCTCACACCTCCAGTGCCAGGTCAGGAGTTCCCTCCTCAAAACCCCTGGCATTTGTAGGGTCTCCACACCCCGGTGCTCCCTCGGGATCCAGGGTGTCCCAGGGGCAGGGAGGGCGGCTCTACACCACTCCCTCCATTCCCTTTTCACCTCCTTCCCTGGGATTTTAA
>VXBR01006885.1:0-49612 GCA_013400215.1 Cisticola juncidis
CAGCTGAGAAGGTGACTTGCTTTTCTTGCTGTATTTCTTGCTGGAATTAAGGAGCTGGCACTGGAGTGAGGTGAGTGTGTGGATCACTTGTGACCATTTTCTTCCTGCTGTTTTTTAGGATGAAATTCGCAGGGACATGGTTTATGTGTATCATTCCTTAAAGAACAGGAGAGAAGCTCACATGATGGGCACAGAGGATGACACTGCCAGTGAGGATGGCTTGGCACAGGTTTGTTCTGCAAACACTCCCCAAAATTTACCTTGTAGGTTTGGCTGTGCTCTTCAGCACCCAGAGTTTCTCAGCCAGTTCCCAGAGTGGATGAGCTGAAGCTGCAACACAGGCAGTGAGCAGTAGAACTAAATAATGGGATCTCCTGCTTAATTAAACATTTGGGATGTTAACGGGATGTCCTGTGCCTGCCCCTGGCCCAGGTAAAGCTGCTGGAGCAGCTCAAAGCTTCTCTTACCATGTGTCCTTCAGCAGGTCCTGCTGGAGATCCAGCACGTGTTCCATGGGGATCACTGCCCCTCATTTCTGTCCTGTTAAACCTGGTTTAACTCCTGTACCACTGGAACACTCTGTGCAGAGCTGGGAGTCCAGACCTCACCTTTCTAAAACATCTTCCAGGTCTGCTCATCTCCACAGAAAGGCAGAGCAGAGCCCAGCCTGCCTCGGCCAGTGCTGCAGGGCTTTTTGCCTGGCAGGTATTTTCCCTCTGAAGTGAATCCCACTGCTCCTCTGGAGCTGTGGCTGGACACTGGCACCATGAGCAGCACATGCACATCCCAGGATCCTCCTTCCTGCCCTGAAAAAGGGTCCTGGGAATGCAGGTCCTCTGTACTTCTGTGCTTAAAGACTGCATGTGTCAGCCAGAAATAAAGCTCTGTCACCTTGCTAAAACAATGGGTGGGGTTAGGCAAGAGGGTAAATTTATTTATATTTTTTTCTGTGTGGACACCACGGGAGGAAGTCACACATGTGCTCTAAGCATCCCTACACTGTAAAGTTGCTACAGCAGGGAAGAGGGAAAATAAAGTGAAATAGGTCTGGGTAGAGCTGTATCTTTGGAGGCTGCTCTCACAAACACCAGTGCAATAAAGTCACTGCACTTTTTGAAGGGTTTTTTTCTCTCTTTTCCCCACAGACCCACGGGCTGCGGTTCCCTTTGTCACACTTGGGGGCACTGAAGCAGATCTGGAGCAGCAGCACTGTCAACGTTAAAGAGCTCAACCTTACCTCAGATGAGGAGAGAGAAAACCTTGCCTTGGCCCTCTGGACTGAATGTCTGATTGAAGTTCTTTGATGCTTTTGGGAGTGAGCCGCTCCTGGCCTTTTATCATCTCTTGAGAGCAGGGTTTATTAAATTAGGTGTGTTTAATCCATCCAGCCTCTGGTTTGTGGTGCTAACAAAGCACTGCAGATCTGTGCTTTGCTGCTTTCTGCTGCCAAATGTTACTGGTCCTTCCACACTTCTGGGAAACTGGGCATGGGGAAAGACAGGTAAGTGAGACCCAGCTCCAGGTCTGTGGAGGACTTCTAAACTTACACATGGAGCAGCCTCCAAAACCTTGGCATAAAACATTAACTTGTTGTTTTCATTTGCAAAGTTCATCAGCAGGAAAATCTGCTTGATTGCCCTGGCAGAACAAAAGCTTCCTGGTAAAAGCTGCATGTGCTGTTCCCACAGGGGGAGGACTGTGCCCAAGAAAATCCCTTTTCCCTCAGATGCTGCCATCTCTGGAATAAACAAACAAGAATATTTATCCTCTACTTACCCCAGCACCAATTTCAAGTGCAAGTAACCCCAAAGCCTGTAGCTGGAATTTGTATCTTCAGTATTCACTTGAGTGGGTTTTGATGAGGCTGCTGCAGTTACTTTAACACTTAATTGATTTTTAATATGCCAACAGCACAGCCACATATTCAATATACTTACCCCTTTTTTGGCCATTGGGGAACAAGTGTTTTACAGGAATGTGCTCAACATCTCCTGAAAACTATTATTTAATTTGTTTAAAAAGAAACCAACCAGCAAAATGTTTCTCCTAAAAAGTTTTATACACTTAAAATATACATGCTTTAGCATTTTACATTCAAGGTCTCTTAAGTACAAAAGCCTGCTTTACTTTGTTATGTAACACTGAGACACCAAGTAGGATTTAGTCATTCTTCATTTAAAAAACTACAACTTTTTACACAGGCTTTTAAAATTTCATATGGGAAGTCACATGCAGAACACTTGACTTGTATGGAAAAAAACTTAACAGGTGCTTTAGTTGGAAAAAATATATACATACCTTTGAGGCTCTGTAACTCAAACAGCAGATTTATGATAATTTTAGAATGTAAAATAGTAAGTGCAAGTAGGTTTTTTTAAATAGTACTATTTAGAACTCCATTTCATACAAAAATAGACATATTTTATTACTATGGAAAACTTACGAGTTATGTCTTTGTTTGGGGATGATGCTGTTTAATTGCACAGCTGGCATAGCTTTTAAAACTTCAAATATCTGTCTTCAGCTTACCTGAACTCTTTAAATAGTCCTAGAAATACATACCCTGAATGGACAAATGCTGGAAAAAACATATTTTCAATGAAGATTACTGATGCTGAAGCTGGGAGCTGAGGGGCTTCTCTTCCATGCCAGGTGCCCACAGCTCTGCCAGGGCTGGGGTTGGTCAGGGCTGGGCCAGGAGAAGCCCCCCTGCAGCCCCCTGGTGCCACGGTGACCCTGGCATGGGAACACAAAGCCAGCCCTGGAATGGAGGCTGTGGCACCTTTGGAAATGCCAAGGTGAGTTGGTTTCTGCAAAATTGGAAATTGGGTGCTCTGAAAGGCAGAGAAGCCAAAGGCTGAGCAGTATCACTGAGGGGGTGGAAGGCCCCTGCAATGCCTCATTTCACATGAGGAGCTGGAATTCCACTTCAAAGGTGTCTCTATGAACAGAATAAATTGCATTTTATCAGGAGACAGGATTCAGGATCACCTGGGGAGTTAAATAGTTCCATTTGGGACATAAAAGCCCAACTCATGTTCCCTGAAGCTCATCAGTGCATTCACTTTTCAGTGAGCTTCCAGCAGTGTGAGAGGAAGGTGAGGACAGCATTTCTGAAGAGCCTTTCCCCTGTTACCTCCTGCACTTCCCATGCTGCAGAACCTCTGCCTGCTCTTTTGCATTTACATTTTGTACTTCAGTGGTGACTTCCACAGGAGCAGCTTCCCTGCAGAGAGACATTGGATCAACCTCCCCTCTTCCAGGTTTGTGCAAAATTCAGTTCTTTTAGGAGCTGGTGCTTGGAAAATAGAGAGGAGTTGCTGCTTGTTGTTCCAGTGGTGTGTGACTTCAGTAGTTGGGTTCTTTTTTCCCCTCTAGATGTTGGTAGCCCATGAAAAGTCCATTTGTGGGGTGGATTTAACTCACAATATTTCAATATCCCATTTCTGGGAAGGTTTGTTTTCTATTGGCTGATTCATAATGATGTGATTCTTGTCGTAGTAATTTCCTCCTTAAAAACAGAAGGAAGTAATGAAGGAAAAGCTTCTGAAATAAACACTCATAAAAATTATACACAATCCATGACTAAGTAGGAAAATCAGCTGAAAAATAGCAATTCCATGAGGTAGAGGATCTGCAACTACGCAATAACAATTTTAACCAGACTTCTTTTTTCAACCTCTTTTCTCATTTTGAGCTATCCTGTGGTTGATTTTCCTTCACCATTTTTTCTTCTGTAACATGCACTTCTTGCTATCTGCACTACTTAACTCCTGCTGATCACACAACTGCTGATCTGATCAAAATAAACCTCTGGAATCCAAAGAGGAAGGTTCTTCCCTGCCCTGCTGTTTCTTGTCCAACAGCAAAGCAACTGCACAGGAAAGGTAGAATTCAGTTTCTGACCTTAAGTACAAAAGGAAAAAAAAAAAAAAGCAGCAAACAAACCAACCCCCAAAACCCCCTGGAATATGGAAGATAACTTTAATCAAAAAACACACTTTAAACCTGTGAGGTTCAGAGTTCTTTGTTTTTAAATACCTTTAATATCAAGCACCAGCTGCTCACTGAGGTATGAACTGATGGTTCCATCCTCGTTGAGTCTCCACTTTTGCCTGTCCTTGCCGTGTTCTGTCCAGAGGGCGACTTTGGCCCCAGGCAGGTCTCTGCCCCCAATGACATCCAGACAGGCATTGTTGGCCTAGGAAACAAGGAGAGCAGTGAGATCTGGGCTGGGCCTCAGAGTTGTGGCTGCACTGAGCACACAGCAGGAAATCCTGCTGTAGCTGGTAAAACCCTGGGAAGCAAGCGAGGAACAGAATATTCACCACCTGTCCAGCTGCTGGAGCAAAGGTGGTGCTCTTTGGTACTTCCTTTCTTTAACATTAAACCCTCAGCTTTTTTTAACATCAGTAACAGACCATGAAGAGCAGCATTAATAGGAAATGGCTCTGATACTCACCTTGGACTTGAGCAGCCCCCGGCAGTAGTGCCAGAGCTGGGAGGCGCCGCCGCTGCGCGGGGCCGCGCACACCGAGGTGGCCCTGATGTCTGCCAGGGTCCCTGCCACGCTCAGGTACCTCCCCTGGGCCCTGTTCCTCACCCTCAGGAACGCTGCAGGCTGCAGGGAGGAGCAGATTTACAACACAGATCAAGGAAATTCATGTGGGAGGGCCTCCCCTCCACCTCACCTCAGTCTGCTAAACTCTGTGTTCCATTTTTGTTTGCGGTTGAGGATGCTCAGTGATTTTTTGGCTGGAAACGAACGTGCATGTGAAGGACACAAAGTTGTTTTTCACATGCAGATGGGCAGCTATAAACAGCAATGGCAGACAGGGTTTCTTTAAAAAAAGATGTAATTATGCTTATAGAATTAATTCCTGCAAAGATGCCTAGTTCAGCACATTCCACTTATTGTAAGGGCAGCCAGCGGGCTGTACTCCCAAGCTTTTAATTCTTGGAACACAAAACTTTCTGAGTTCCACATCCAGGAACTTCAGCCCTCCCTAACTTTTAATTCTTGGGACACAAAACTTTCTGAGTTACACATCCAGAAACTCCAGCCCTCCCTAACTGGAATAGAGGGCACAGAGATCCACCACTGGTTTTGAACATACATGGAAAATGGCACTGACCTGGTATCCCTGTTTATTGGTTTACTCAAGAAATAAAGAGGACTTTGCAGGATTTGAGCTTTTGCTCTGTTATTCACTGGTTTCAATGCAAATCAAGAGCAGCTCTGCTGCATCCTCAACTCCAGCACAGCTTTTTTTCTGAGAGCTTTAAATCTCCTTTTTTTTTTCCACATTAAAACAAGCCCTGAGCTACAGACAGACAACAAGGCCTCTCTCCCACCAAGCATCCATGAACAAAACCTGCAGCAGCAGGGGTGTTTATTGACTCCCTGTGGTTTAGAGACCTGAACCTGAATGAGACTCAAATCAGAATTACCTGGGCTGAGGCAGAGAGGGACAACCTGATGGGAACTGTTGTGACAGGTAAACTGCCCAGAGTTAGCCTGTCACTTCTACAGAATTTGTGAGTTCCCATGCAAAAAGAATCAATGTGTGAAAATTCATTAGCATAACAACCTATTCTTGCATTAAAAACAAATGCACCTGCACTAACAAAGGATTTGTCCCATGAGAATCAGTAAATATGTAAACAATGTAAGAATAGAGATATTTGATAGACAAGTAGCATATCTTTCACTAAGCAATAGAGTGATTGGCAAGAAAGCAATTAATCAATGAAAGCAGCACACGAGGTGTGTGGAAATGGTATAGAATGAGCTGTGAAAATAAAGAATTGGCTTTTCCCACATGAAGAAAATGGAGTCTTGGCTAACTTGCTCCAATAGGGAACTGCATGAGCTTTGCCTCTTTTGGAAATCCAGGCTACAGCACAATAAAATTTGCTCTTGCTTCCATTTATGTTAATTATGAAACAAGCCAGCGTGGAATTGATTTCCTCATTATATTGGTATATGGCAAAAATGTAAAAATAGAGCATCCACAGAACATGCTAATGGGCAATTCAGAAAAACAAAACTTGGCACCAAGAAACTGAGAATTATTTCCCTTTAGGAACCCAACACAGATCTCAGTGTCACAAGAGGTGTTCTCTGCTTCAGCAGTCTCCCTGTGGGTCCCTGTAGCTGTCACCATCCTGATTTAAGGAGTCACTGCCTGATTTAAGGAGTACAGCACACCCCAATGTGCTTGGTGGTGGAACTGAGAGCTGTGCACAATCCCTGCCCACAAATCCCCTTTTTCCCACCCAGCACTGCAGTACCTGCTTCACAGGACGAAGGGAGCCAACCACTTTCCAGCCACTGTGTTCACTCCAGCTGGGAATCTCCCTGGGCTCCAGCAGAATCTGCTTTCCTAAAAAATTGCATCCCTCGTAGGCAATCCACCTGGATACACCAAACAGAATGGGAAAGGGTATTTGTTATCCACAGCAGAACTGAACTGCAGCCCAGGGCTGGGCTCTTGGGAGTCCCCAAACCTTTCCACAGAGATGCTAATATCAAACCTCTCTGTGCTCCAAAATGCCATCCATTCCAGGGGGATGACTGCCCTCTGCTGAAATTCAGCAGAATTTTCTGTCTGTCTGCCTAAAATTTGTGAACTACACTTCCCAACTCCCCTCTCTTCCTTCCTTTTTTCCCCCACAAAAAGGAGAACCTCTGCATGAGCCCAGATGGGAATAATGCTGGTTTCAGCAGGCCTTTGTTAGGAAACAAGAGAGTTTCCTAACTGTTTTGCTCTGTTATTCACTGGTTTCAATGCAAATAAAGAGGAGCTCTGCTGCAACCTCAACTCCAGCACAGCTTTTTTTCTGAGAGCTTTAAATCTCCTTTTTTTTTTCCACATTAAAACAAGTCCTGAGCTACAGACTTCCACTTGTCTGAAAACCCAATACACGTACTCACTCCAAACCCCACACCCTGCTGCAGGATTTTCCTGTCATGAATACACATCCTGAAATGGATGTGGCTGAATCCTGGAACTCCCAGTTAAAGCCCTGGCTCACACAGCCCCCTTGTTATATGGGCATCTGCTGAGTAAATGCTGCTCACAAAGGCAGCCCCAGGAGCACAGATCCCTTCTGTTCAGATCAATAGCACATTGCTGTGTGGACAGTGACTCCCAAGTGCCTGACTCATGAACTGAACACAAAGCAAGTGCTGTTTTGCCAGGTGTTTTACAGGTCAGCTGCAAGGAACAGGAGGGATGGCTGTGCTCTGAGGCAGTGAGAAAACACCCAAATCCTCACAGCACCTGGAATTGCTTCTGCCCAGTGCCCACAGCTCAGAGGAACTGAGAGCCAGCCCTGCCAGGGCTCCACAGAGCCCTGTGAGCTGCCTGGCATTGGGGCTGGGTCCCTGTTTCCTCAGACAAAGCCCACACCTCCTGCCCAGCAGGTATTCAGGGCAGCCTGCCTGCCCCTGTGTCTTCCTTACCCTTTGAACACATCCCTGGCTTTTTTCCCCTTGCAATGGTTTCTGTGAAGTCACTGAGAATTCACTGTTAACATCATTCTTGGAGCATGGAACAGTCTCACGTGGATTGTAGGTTCAAAGTAGACATTTATAGGGAATGGAGAGGGGAAGGACTTACAGTGATCACTGTCAGAAGCCAGGTTGTGCTGCTGGCATTCAGTGACACAGGCAAAACTCCTCTGTGCTCTCATACAGGCTGTGCCACCTCTGAGAGCCCCAGCCCCCTTTGCCAAGGCAGATTCCAGGTTTGTGCCTCACTGAGGTGGCCAGCTGGCTCAGCAAGGAGCCTTTCACCTAAGCCTGGCAGCAAGATGCCATTGGAGTATTTATATTAAGCTTTGCTATTTTATTTGCTAAAGCTGACAGCAGGCTTTGGGACAAAGAGCCAAAAACTCCTCTAAACCTGCCTTCCTGAATTGTGAATCCCAGATGAGGCAAAAACACCCTCTAGGACATCCCACAATCACCTGAACACCCTCAGATGAGGCAAACAAACCCTCCAGGACATCCCACAATCACCTGACACCTCAGCCTTTAGGTTACCTGTCTGTCACATGGGGTGGGGACAGCTGTGGAGGTCTCATTCCTTGGAAGCACTGAAAAAAGGAAACCCAACCTTTCTGCCCTGAGCCCATCCCAGGGACAGGCAGGCAGCTAACCTGGCTTGGACACTCAGTAATGAGCAGAAAGAGGCAGCAGGGGCTGGCCTGCTGCACTCACTCTCCTGTGCTTTCTTGCCACGTGGTCCCAAAGCCATCACCCTTCCTTTGCTGCCAGCTGCTGGGGCAAAGGGATTGAATTTCCAGACAATTTCCAGACAATTTCCACACCCACTTCTGTATTTTCAACAAAGGTTCAGGATGGAAGTGGCCCAAATGTTGGAACTGCTGTGATCTGGCAAAGCTCAGTGGGGAAGGTCATGTTCACTATTCTCTCAAGAAAATGACAGAAAAGGTGGGGAAAGGCCACACATAAACATAGGAAATGTGTGTCCCATCAGGAGAACAGCACTTTGCAGCCACTCTCAGTTGCAGGGTGAGACCCTGCAGGTTATTGTGGTTGCTGTGGGTGTGGAGGCTGAAAACCTGGCTGAAAACAGAACACTTGGGAGCTCTTCTTAAAGGTGAAAGGGAAGAGGTGAGGAGGTCACTTTCCTGCAGATGTAAGGTTTTCACAGAAGAACCTGGGTGTACATTCACACTCCTGGAGGAGGGTTAAACTAACAACAGAAGCAAATTCCTGTTCCAGCTGTCAGATCCACCCTGAGCTCTTTCAGAAGCTGCTGCTTCTCTGGCAGCCACTCAGCACATCAAGCTTCCCTGAAACACTGCAGCAGCTCAAATCACTGCAGTTTATAGCTGGCATTTTACAGCCTGTTAATAAAGGCACTCCGAGTTTACACTACCTGCCTTGTAAAATGCCCTAAAATAGAAGTTAAGAATGTAAACCATCCTATGAGCAAGGCAATAATCATGAGGCAGTGTTAGCTCCTATAGTGCAACACAGACAGGGATATTTCTTATATTTCTTCCATACTTACAGTCCACTTCTCACCCACACAGACTGGGGGTAAAAATGAAGGTCCTCACTCAAAACAGAACTGACTGGTTCACTGAAGTGCAGCTCTCTGCCCTTGCAGCATTCCAGGCTGAACAGACTGATGGAAGGCTCAGCAAAAACCTGGGGAGAGGAAGGAGAAAAAAAAAAAAGAACCAAGTTTTAGTGGGAATAGTCTTAACTTCAATTGTCAGAGAGGATGCACACGTTGGCCCACTTTAGCCGAATTTCCTGCAGTGCTTTTGGGTTAGCTCGTGCTCCCTCAGCAGATGGAACAACAAGGGAAAACCCCACAAAAAGCTGAAACAAACTGCATTTATCAGTGGCTTTGCCATCAGTGTAGTGCCCCACTGACACAGGCCAGGAACAGAGAGTCACCAAGTGATGCAGAGACCTCTGCTTGGAAAAACTCACTTTGATCCCATTTGTATTGTCAGGGCCTTGATTGCTTTTCAAAAATCTACTTTTTAACTTATTGATGGAACATGCATCTAATACAGTGAGTCAAATCAAAGTCTACTGTCCACAGACTTCAGTTCTCTGAAGTTCACTGCAAACATTTTAAGCAGCTACAAATTTTAAAAGGTCAGAAAACTCAACTAAAAAGTTCGCAATTTTTTTTTAACAAACATTCCTATTTTTCTTCCAGCAATCTTGAAGGAAGAGCACAATTAGTAAATTCTATAATCTCATGTAGAATTGAAACATTTTTCATGACCTTTAATGACCTTTTCTACAGCTGACAGATTGCCTGTGAAATCAAATAAAAAGATCAGTTTGCATGTAAATGTGGCGCAGCTTTAAGGCCAGCAGGAAAAGAGAGGAAGCAGACTTAAATACAGAAATTCTGTGCCCTAGTACAAGGAACACTTGTACAGTGCCTCAGCATTTTTAACCTAAAACCAGAAGCAAAACCACTTGCATTTACACCTGGAAAGGAAGAGAGAACAGGTCTGACTAATTCAGTGAGCTGCCTCTCCAGGAAAGGCATTTTCTTTTAGGAGATTTTACCTGAGATAGCTGGCTCAGGCAAAATCTGGGATTTCTCCTGCAGCAAAAACATGGCCTCAGGTGAAACAAACAAAACAAAATCTTGAATTAAAGTTGACACAGGCACTGAGTAATTAAGAGAAATTATTTTTCGTGTTTGAAGAGGCACATGCAGTGTAGGGAAGTCTCTGAAAAGCTCAGGGGTGTGTCAGGACATATGAATTTGCTTGCACTGACTCAGTGCACTTGGTATGCAGCTGGTTAGTCAGATTGTGCCCCAGAGATTGCCTTCCTCTGCCAGCCAGTGCAGGGACAGAGGGCTCACTGAGACATCCTGAAGAAGAGCTTGAGATCATCCACTCAGAGAGACTTTTAAAGCCTAAAAAACTGCACTCCCAAAATCTAATGTTATACGCCAGAAAAGAATTAAAACCTGTCAAGTTTTAATGTTGTCAGCTCTTCCCAGGTGCCTTCTGCTGGATAGGGGGGATCAGAGGTGCAGCTAAAGGCTCACTTTGAACCCAGACCAGCAGGTCTAGAGCAGGCAGCTCCTCCTGGGCTTCCTTTGCTCAGGCAGCAGAATCACCCCCACTCGTGTTTGCAAGAGCCTTGGCACTGCCTTTCCCTGAGTGCACACCAGGAGTCATGTCCAGAAGAGGCCAAACAATTTTCACAAGTGCCCTGTGAACCAGCAGCACCATCTGGCATCTGGCCCTGCTACCCAAACCTAAACACTGATCCTGCTGTTGCAGAGACAGGGCTGCTGTTCCAGATGAGTGACCTGACCCAGCAGATCCATTTAACACCAGGAACCACGACAGCAACCTGCTGCAGTCAATTAAAATCATCCCATGGGCTGTGGTGTGACTGAGAGGTCTGAGAGCTCCCTGTGCACTGCTCAGAGTCCTGACACACACAGGAGAGGATGCAGTGACCTTGCAGACACAGAGCCCACAGGAATTGGATTTCCAGAGGGAAACCAGGCTGCTGTGCCAAGCCCTGAGCTCTGCTGTTTCCACAGTTTTCTTTCCATATCCAGAGCACTGCACTGATTCCCCACATTCTGTGTTCCCTTCCAGGCCAACAGCTGGCAGCACTGACTCTGGCCTGGCTTTTCTCTCTGCCTTTGTTGTCACAGCTCCATGGAAACCTGGAAGCAGTGAAAAACAAGTTTTGGGGCTATGCTGTTAGGCTGGGAGGCATCTTGTTCCCAGCCTTTCTTGCAGAATGCTGAGGAGCATTTTCACCTGAAAGGTGAGCCAAAGACATCTATATTTACCCATTCCCATGTCTAGGCCAGCATTTCTTTAGCTTCTTTTCACAGTTATTTCAAGGAAAATACCTGAAATGCCATGCTTTGGGGAAAGCTTGCCCTTTGGGATAACAACAGAGAACTACAGAATTTCTTAGGATGATATTTATGTGTGAAGCCTTTACTTAAACCAGCACCAATAACATTTTAAGCTGTTTTGCCTCTCCTTTTTTTTAAATGCAATTGTCCAGAGACAAACTTGAAGGGGTTTATTGTATTCAAGAGGCCAGTGATTAAGGAAAGCTGTATTTACATGGCATTTCAAGATAGGAGCAGCCTTGTAAACTGTTATATACACTGATATACTTTACTTAACAGGTGTGGTGTTCTATGGCTAACACAGCACACAGTACAATGAAAATGACACAGGTAAACCATGGAAAATCAACACTAAAAATCAACATACTAAAAATCTCTTGCACAGTTCAATTCAGCTCAGGCTTCCCCCTCAATGATTTTTACTTTGCTTTTAGTGGAGCTGTGCAACACAATTTTTCCCAACTCAGAACAGATTTTTATCCTTCACCAGTTCAGGAAAAAACCCACGATGCAAGCATGAAGTGTTTGAGATTAAACAAGAATCAGTGCAAAAAGCTTCCCCAGCCACAGTCCCAGCCACACACAGTGACTCAGTGCCTGGCCCTGGGAAACTGCAGATACATATTCTTGTACCTGATTTCTTTATTTGCATCACACAAATGCTGTTAACACCTGTATTTAACTTAGAGAAGATAATATAGACATACAAGGATTATCACGATTGATCAGAGCGAGAATAAAGAATGCCTCAGAAAAAAAGAGACAAAAAAACCCCAACCAAACAAAAAAAGCATTGCACAACCTGGATCTCATTTCTGGTTTTAGAAACTGGGAGACTGGTTTAACTCACAGGTTGAAGGTAATACCTTAGAAGGAAAGCTCATTTCTCACTGCAAGAATCCTGGGCATTTTTGTCCATGCAAATCACACCAAATATGACAGGAATTTTTCAAAACAACACACCTGAGAAAAGGCTGCACCAGAGCTGGACTCCCCATTTAAAGATTATCTAACCCAAAAGATGACCCTCCTCAGGCAGCAAACACTGCTCAAATGCCCCAATAAAGCCACCATGGCCCTATAAATGGCCCAGCTGCCTTCACCTGCTCACAGGGCTCACATTTCCTTTCCATGAACCCACGGCAGTGCAAAAGTCCTTGCTGATGCAGGCACAGAAACCTGCACCTCTGCAGCGACTCTGAACCTGTGCAATGCTCTCACCTGCCTGCAGGAGGGCTGTGAACAACAATTCAACAGCACATTTCACCACCAAGCTTTCCTGAAGAGTGCTTTGGGATTTTTAGATGAAAGGGGATGATGAGAGACAAACGACATTAGTGTGAGTTGTTCCTTCCTTGTACCCTCCTGGCACTCCACAGCTTTCCCTAAATGCTCTGAGGATGATGAAACAATCCAACCTGTATTTGAGCAGGAAAAAAGCACAGCTAGGGCCTTCTAAAGATTTAGTTTGAGTATTACACACCTTGGAAAATAAGGTGTGATGGGAGTAGAGGAAAAATCATCAGGAACAGAGGAATTGGTTGCAAAGATGTGCTGAATTCCTCCATGATGCCAGTGCACAATAAATGGGGAAATAACCCAAGTGGAACCATATTAATTTGAATTTCTTGTGAAATGGGAGAGTGTGTGTGCAGAGGATGTGGGAGCAGCATGCCATACCTAAATGCTGACAACTTCACTTTTCACCAGACAACACATAAAACACCCCTCCACAAGCATAGAGCTAGAATAAAAATTAGCCCACCTAAAACACTGTCACTACAGTGAAATCCTCAAACTATCACTAATGTGAGCCTATTTTCTTACCCAAATCATTTTGTGTTGCTCTGAAAGCTTGTTTTGCTTTTTCTATTTTAGTTGGACCAACTCAGTGATTTAGAAGGAGAATTTTCATTTTGTTATGCAATTAAGCTCTTAGACAAACAAATTACATTTCTGGCAGTTTTCGAGTTTACCTTCTTAAATAGAAAAAAATAACTATTTTTTTTCTTTTAGTGCAGTTGCATTTGTTTGCAAATGGTTTGTTTCCATCAAAGCTGCATTTTCTATGGAACAAATGGAATGTTCCCAGCATGGGAACTTGCAGCAATCCCATCTCACTGAAAGGAGAGCAGGAGACAATGCACAAGCAGGGCTTGGTGTCAGGGTTAAAAGTTCTCCTTCTAACATGTGACACACCTTAGCTCTGAGAGGGGCTGGTAAAGCTCAAACCTGAATAATGGAAGGGGTTCCCAACGCCACAAATGAATCCAATCCAGCTACACAACAATTCCCCCTGTTCCTCTCTGGAATGGGCCAGCAGAAATATGAAATAATAAAAGGGGCTCTGTTCCAAGAACAGTGCACTGTGGACAATAATCAGAATTAGCTGGGGCTGCTCCTGGTTGTGACCTGCTGCGTGCTCTGGGTCACCTCTGTGCCACACCAGGGTCCCCAGCCCTGCCCTGGGGCTCTGAGGGCAAACAGGGACAGCTCAGGGGCATTTTATGCTGTTCAGTGCCTTGATTCTGGGAAATACAAGAATTCTTCCTATTGGCAAGAAAAGAACCAAACTGGGAGGTGCAAAAGCAGAGGGAGATGTGTGTGAGCTTCCCACACACAGCCTGCCAAACACGCTTCTTCCAGGGCCTGGCCCTCGGGGATCAAGGGCTGCCAGTGCTCTCCTACCATGCCAAACTCTGTATTTACTGCTCTCTGAGATCACAGGCAAGGGGATTTGGATGAGGCCTGCTATTATTTGATGTCAAAACTTCACTTGGATTTGGCACAGCAGAATCCAAAAGCCTAACTGGAAAAGGGGAGCTTCAATCTAAACCCCAGGCTCTCAGCAGGTGGGAAATCACTGTATCTGCAGAGTCTAGTGAAAAGTATGAAAAGTCCAGCTCTCCAATTTGAGTTGTACATCCTTCCCACCATGCCCATGGGTTTGATGTTTGAATTTTCTTGGGGTTTTCTCCTTTTTGTTTTTTTTTTTAACTGTTTACAAATGGTAAAAAGGACTTTATATGTGAAAAAGCTGAACTGAGTAATCACAGAAGTCCAGCTTCACAGGAGTTGCACTGAAGGACACACGCCACAAGGGCTGAGTTTGTGTCCTGAGATCAGGAAGGAGGAAGAATTTTGGAGAACCTGGTGGCCAGTGCTAGAGAGAAGGGGGCAGAGAAGCCACTTGCTTCTCTTTTACCAGCAGGGTTCCAGCTCATCTTTGATGCTCCTGCGTAAGAACACACCAAGATGTGGAATAAAGGCACAGACATCACATCAAGACTGCAGGTTTGCATGTCCTGTGTGCAGGGGTACAATGGGGTGTATAAAAGGTTGTCTCTCTCTTGTTCTGGAGGGCAAAATGTGCATTCCTGTGCCATGGAGGGTCTTGTGTCTCACTTGTAAAACAGAGAACAACTTGAAACCCAGAACACCCCCAAGAGCAGCTCCAAGTGACCTCGTGCAAGTGTGCACAGTTCCCAACCCAAAAAACCCCGTGAGCCAAGAAAACAAACCTCATTCTTCTCCCTAGCTGGGAGTTTGTTTAGGGCAAGTGCTCACTTCAGACATCTGACAAGGAAAAGAGCTCTGAAATGTTATTTTTTTCCCCCAGTAAAGTCTTACATATTGAATAGGCTTGAGGGATTTGATTGTAGCAGCCGGGCAGCCACAGGAACTGAGGTCAGTGTAGAGGCCTTCTTCCAGCACACACTGATTGTCAGTGGTTTCCCCTTTGTAACACAGGAGCCAACTGCAAGAATAATGCAACAAAAAAGGATTAGCTGCTCTAGCTGCTCATTTACAGTGTGTTCTTTTCAAGACCTAATACTTGCTAAGGACAAAAGGAATAAAAAATTTTCTTTGTTCTTGTCAAGCTTAAAGTGAGGTGACTTGAAAGGCTGTGCAGCAAAGCAAATCAAACAGTACAGAAACCTCAGTTCCAGAGTCAAACAACGCTGAGTGGAACTCAGACACTTCCACTGTACCAAAGTGCTCAAAATCTGGAATAAATTCTGACTTGAGTTAAAAAAGAGTCATGTCAACTGTGCAAACCTTCCCCAGGGAGAGCCAAATGCACAGTACCCAAACCAAGGAGAGGGTGAGAGTTACTGAGATGCCTTGCAGGACACAGGGTCTAAGACATGATGGAAGATGATGGGCATGTGTTATGTGCTTTCAGCTGTCTGAAATTTTGTAACATTTAAAAGAAAAAAATTCATAATACTGAAAATGATGGCATGTAAAACAACAGACACTTACCATCCCCGGAGAACCTTAAAAGAACATGGTATGAATGATGTGAAATCAGAAACTTCTGCTGTGAAATCTACACATGCTCCTTGGAAATGTGTATTACTGAAAGCTTTGAGCTACAAGAACAAAACAAAACAAAAACAATGACTAGAAGGAAAATGAAGGCATTATCATTAATGTAAACAGAAAAAGCTGTACTCTCAGAGAAGCACCCATCCAATTCACAAAGATAAAATTAATGGAATGAATTGTGCAAAGAATCTTTTACATTTTCTACAGCTGCTTTGTTTTTAGAAATCAAGAAATTTTTAGAAATATCAAGTATTTTGTCATCTCTGGACTGGCACAGGAGGCTTCTCAGTGATGCTAAGGGAGGCAGAGTTATCGAGTACAAGGTCAAATGCACCAGGGGGGTTCAGGCAAAAATGAGAAGAGGGGGACTCCAGGCTGTCATCACCCACCCAAAGTGCCCCTGAACTGCAGCCTAACTCTCACTCCAGCTCAGCAATCAGTGCTCAAAGCAGGATGGGGAAATGCTGGTCAATAGATACAGAGCTGCTATTGACAGAGAGCTCTGAAATCTTCTGTGCTCACAGTGGTTGCAGGTGGCTTTTCATTTCAGAACTAGCAGAGGATTTCTGAGGGATCTGGGGACCTCTGAGTTTCAGCCAAGCTGCTTTTATGTGTCATGGTAAAGAGAATTGCAAGTCACAGTGAACCACACCCCACCAGTGAGATGTGATCAGTTCATCTCAAAAAAGCAGGAAGGTTCAAAATGTTGCAGCAGAAGTAAAATAGAAAAAAACAGACAAAAAACAATCAACCCCCTCCTCAAACCAACCTCACCCAAACAAATTTAAAAAAAAGCCCAATTGAAAAAACTCACCTCCCAAAAAACCCCCAAACAAATCTAAACTAAAAAAACACACACAAAAAACCTTCAAGCCCCCACCAAAACAAAAAGAAACTCTGTTATGATGTAGGCTACAATCCACAGCAAAGACACCCAGAATTCTGTACCCTTGGGCTGCCACTGTGTAATTGAGATGAATTTCATTTGAAAGCCTGAAAGAGGGGCTGTAAAAGAATGAAAAATGGAAGTGTATCAAGAGAACAGCTCATGTTCTGTAAAGGAAGGAGAACACGATGGCTGTTGCAAGAGCTGCTTCCCCCTTCATGCCCCAGATTGGCCAAGCCTCCTGCCAAAGAAAAGAAATCAAGAGCTTTTGCCAGCACAGAGTGAGAAGGCCAAACACAAGTGTCAGCAAATGATTTTATGGAAAAGTTCAGTCTATGTTTTTAAAAGAAATGGATGTTTCCTGTTAGAAAGAACCAGAAAGGCTTAAGATGCCCTTGCAGGCTACAAGAGCTAATTGGAGAGCTACAGTAAAATGAATACAGTGTACCTGACTTTTCTGTAAATACAACTACTTCTTTTGTCACAAAGCACCTATTTAAGCTGTAATTACACTGTATTTTCTACCCACTCACCTCCAAGCTCTCTACAAAAGGGAATATACATACATACACACTGCCTTTCTTTCATAGACCACGTGCTATGCAAGACTTTTAAAAAAGATTCAGGATTCATTTTAACACAGAATTTATCTGGTAATGAATGGAGGTCTCAATTTGACAAAAGCTGGAGTGGAGCAGTGATTCCTCAGTGCAAACACTGCAATTAATCTCCAACTACAGCCACCTCCACTTTGTCAGGGTCTGACATCACAGTGTGAGGTTTCACTTCCCAAAAATCCAACAGACAGAAGATTAAAGCACAAATGTGGGGTTGCACACCAATTATCTCTGCTTTCTAAATCATCTGTCCAAGTCACCTGCTTTGTTCTAGCTGGGCAAAGCTTTATTTTAAGAAATGAAATGAGTGGCTTTGCAGAACTGGTGATTTCTTACACTCTGTGTACTTGGTTTATTGGTAAGCTTGGCAGGCAGAAAAGGTCAGGGGAGCTACTGAGATTTAAGAAAATTTTGCTGCTTTTTTCATTTCTGATAATAAGAGAAATGAAAAAAAAGACACACTCTTACAGACAGTGCAAACAGTTCCCTTAGCTCAAACATATGCTTAGTAAAGATGGGAGAATTTATAGTCATTCAAAACAACAACATATGACTTATTCAAGGGTCAAACATCAGGATGTTTAAGGATTTGCCAGCTCGTATGCACCATGCTGAGAAACTGAGAGACTGCTTTTCATGAAGAAAACTCTTATTTTACTCTGAATGTGAAATTCTTGATATTTATCCAAGGGCCTGTCTTTACTTATCCTAAGTGATTAAATGTTCTCCTATTAAAAATTACTCAAAATATTTCCTCTCCTGTAAGAACTGTAGTGATATGAAATACGTTCTTTCTTCCCCAGCCCCAAGGCAGAATCCTATGAAAACCAGGACTGTGGTAAGTCAGGATAGTAAATTTTTCACAAGTGGTGTTAAGACTGTTATTAAAGACCACAAGAGGCAAAATACAATCCAGCACATGTCAATATTTAAAGGTGTCTGTGCATATACACACACAGAGAAATAAAAAGCCCGTAAAGCACAATTTATTGAAACTTCAAAGGTTTGAACTGATCTTAGGGTCTGCAACATTGGAATAATAGAATAGATAGATCAAAGAATAGATTTTGGGAGATCCTGAAAAAAAAAAGAAGAATTGGAGACTGAAATAAAATTATCTTCAACTGTCTAGACCCCACCAGTTTTACCTGAGTCAATTTTATCTGTATAATTTAGCAAGGCCCCCTGGTGAATACACAGGCAAGTTTTTGGTTGTGGCTGCAAACTGCCCTGTGAATAGGCTGGGCAGGAAGTCAGTGTTTAAGGCTAAAATAATACAGCAATTATGTCTCCAGACAGGAAACATTTCCTGTAGTCCCGGGTTAATCAAATAATGGTGGAATTGGAGAAAAAGGAGGGTGTGGTCCACCTGCTAAGTAACACAATGCACAACATTTCCCATCCAAGCAAGCAAGAAATTGTGTCCAGATGACAAAATACTTAAGTCTGCTGAAACAGAACCACAGAGCTCTAAAATATATTTTGTCTGTAAGTAAAAAATAAACTTCCCCAAATTTGCTTAATGAAGAGCATATCAGAGAGAGCAATAAAATCCCTCAGATCCTCACCCATGCTAGCAGGACAGAAAAAGATCAAACAGCTCATGCTGGACAGGGGGAGAGCATTGCAGGGGACACAGAGCACACGTGGAGATGGACACAGAGCAGGTTTGTGTTTCAGAAAGAGAACCCAAAAGTCCTTTAATGGAACATAACCTTGGAAGGCAAGGACCAAACTTTGAGACCCTACACTAAGTAATTCTGAGACTAAGAGGGAATTATAGGGATTACTTTCTCTTAATAAGTTATCACCAAGTGAGGCACAACTTTCAGGGGAACTGTCAGAATGCATCGTAGATTTATCACAGATTCATCATGACCAGGATGTGCCCAGTTAAGCTCTGATGATATTGGAACAAAAAGGGAATCTTAAGGAGCAGCTCTACCTGCTTGTAAAATTTTGTAAAGTAGAACTACCAGCATCCAAGACTAAGGAAACCCCAACTTCCAGGTGTTGATGCATTTTCAGGTTTGAAATGTGCAGTTCAGTTCTCTGCAGTTTGTATTTTTAACCTCACCTCACACATAAACACAGGAGTGACAAACTGGATGCAGTGCAAAATAATGGAAAGAAAATCTGCCACAAAGAGAAGGATGAATGGCTGGGATGGTGATTTTCCAGACAAGAGGGAAAGAAGAGTAAAATTAATAACTATGGGGATCCAAAGTCTCTCAAGACCTATTGGACTGCTTGTATTTTTGGGGACAGAATACTAAAGGGTATGATCCAGAATAAAGTAAAGAGTACTTTACTAAAAAGTAAAAAAAAAAAAAATTATTAAAAAGTAAAATTAAAAAAAAAAAAAACAACACCTCAGCAGACTTTACTTTTATCCTTCTACCACTTCCCTCCACCACTGCTTTGCTGTAGCAAGGTGACAATACCAAAGTGTCACCTGAAATTACTGAGATATCACCTGAAGCAAGGCATTCAACATTACCTGCATGTGATTATTAAGTGCAGTTTAGTATTAGAGAGTGTTATATGTAGCAGTTTAGCATTATATGTAATGTCAACATACCAAATGTGGAGGCTCATTCGTTCCAAGGGGCTCCTGCAGTAATAAACACATAAACACAACATTAATTACAGTTAATTTCCTAGGAGACATGCCAAGGTGCCTGAAATTTGTGAATTGTGAACTCAGGAGCAGAGGAAAAACAACTTCCCAGGCTTTGGCACAATTCTCTTCCCCAGTTTCTGCCATGAGCTGCCTGTAAGCTCCCAATTACCTGCCTGATTGTTCAATGCCTTTCACACAGAGAACTTGCATCAGCATTAATTAGTTCCCATAATGGGCATTTGGGTCCATGTAAATGTCTCTGCATTTACTTTTGAGGCAGTTTCTTGAAAAAAAAAGAATTGAAACCAACAGAAGACACCTCTCTCAGCATGTGCTCTTTAAAATAAGGTTAGGTGTTCCTTTTGCATTCCTATAATTTATTACTTATTAATAATGTATTACCTATTAATAATTTATTACTTATTATCATTTAATACTTATGGCTGAAGATTATCTTTGTTTTGCATTAAGGTTTTGACAGTGCTGGCACTAATCTGTTTGGGTGAGTTGGCACTACCTGGGATTGAATAATGGATTAAAAATATTTCCTGTCTTTATTCACTGTATCTAGTATAAATAATTTAGAATAAAAGTAAGAAAAAAACCCCACCAAAATTCTATTATGTAACAACACAGGCCAGATAAATTCTCAAGTATTTTTAAAGACCTTATCAAGTAGCATTATAAATTACCATGTTTTAAGGCAAATTAATCTTTCCAGGCCAGGCTATTTTCTCCATGTATGCAGTCTGCCAAAGGGAAATTCTTCATATGAAATTTCCCTGAAAAATTTCTCAAAAGACAGAAAGATCCACAGTGTCCATTTGAGTCTCCATCCTGAACAGATTCATTATGCTGTCCACTAGGGTCTTTAAATTGTTTCCAAGCAAACAGCAAATAGGTTGTTACAATGTGGGCTTTCCTGTTTAATTATTATGGCAAACTCTGAACTCCAAAGGTCTCATGTCTTTTAAGGTTTTCCCTTAAATTCTGGTAACTCACCAGCTTAACAGGTCGAATGGACATGATGGTTCTACTAGATCCTCCCCAGTCAACAAAGCATTTGTATTTTCCTTTCTCCAGTACATATTGTTCCCCACAGAAATATTTCTGCTGATATGCCACCCACCTGGAGAATGACACAAAAATTAAACTGAACACATCACATTTTGCTGAGTAGTTTGACAATAACAGCAAGTCAAGCACAGCAGAATGTCCACCTGGCAGACAGTGCAACATTAAACCTGATGAGAGGCACAAAACTGTCACACATTTGATTTTCTGCTTTTCCCTACTTCAACAAACACAAGATTTTGGTTGTCTGCCTTCCCATCAAATTCATTGTAAGATGATGCCCTGCTCAGAGATTTAGAGGAAAGACATTCAATTGATAACTTTTTGAATTTCTCTTAATTGGATGCTTGTTTGGCATCCCCCTAGACAGGGCTTTCTTACAGCTCTTCCAGTTGGATTTTGGAAAAAAGGTGCAAGAAGAAGGAGAAGTAACTGAGGGAGGCTTGATGAGAGAAAGCAAAAGCCTGGAACAGCTGGCAGTTCAAGCTTCTCCCACCCTGCTTTTCCTGTTGCAATTTAAAAAGACAGAAACTCGCACCTAGAGGGTCCCTCTAATCCTGCAGAGTGGCGGAAGCAGATGGGGACAGTCAGACCAAATTAAATCACCCAATTTTGGTGGGGCATTCCTCTCTCACTCACCCAGCACTGGGACTGTTACATTAGGGATGTAACAGGGCATTTCCTTACCCATTTTACTTTTACCATCCACTGGTGAATCTGTTTGCTGTTAATTTATCTAATGCCTTTTTTTAACCTCCTGGTGCTCTCTGCTACCACAGCAGCAAGTTCCAGAAACTCCCTGCCTCTGGTGTAGGAAAAGCTTTTTTCCTTCCCAAATCAAAATCTGCTTTAAAGCCATCTCCAGTTCTTCAAAGACTTCCCCCCAACTGTTGTCATGCAGGATTCTGGGAACTGCATTAATCTTGTCTTACCTCCTTCAGGATTTTGCAGCTCTCAGTTGTTTCCCTCCTCTCCAAACTGAGTCTCAGCCTTTCACTCTAATCCTCATGAGACACTAATCACCAATCCCTGCATAAGCAGTTCAGGTTCTCCCTTCACACTTCCTGATCCCCATCACCATTAGACTAGTTATGACAATATTAATACTGCATTTTAAAAATTACTTTTAAATGTCTGAAACCCACATGATTCCACAGTGCTCTTTTCCCTTCATGTCTTTTATAGTTTAGTTTTTATAGTTCTATAAAAATTATTTTAATTTTCAGTGCCAGCAGCCTGACTTTATTACACACACAGCACATCTCATCCTTTCTGGACATGCTCTACCTGTGCCAAAAGTTATGCCAGTCCTTAATATATTTAAAATATCTTTCAGTATTACTGCCATGAAACTATAAAGTTATGCCAGTTCTTAATATACTTAAAATATCTTTTCAGTATTACTGCCATGAAACTGTGTGACATCACAAACTTTTTCTGTGAACAAGAACGCTCAGATCCAAATGAAGGTGTAGGCATGAGAGCTACAGAAAATTAAAATTATTATTTCCCTTCCACTCCCCCAGGAAATTTAAAGAAACACTTTTCTTCTCCAAATATGTACCATGTGTACCATGTGGAATGGTGTCAAAAGATGCACCCAAACATGCCCAGAGATATTTCACAGTTCCACCCAAGTATTTGAGAGACTTACACTCCACTTTTCACAAGAATCGACCTTGTCTCGGGGCCAAAGCCAGCCTGCTCCAAATCTGGGATTTCCTCATTGATGATGTCCAGTGCCTTCCCATCTTCATCCTCAGACTGGAAAAGTGCCACTGAAGACTCTATGAAATCCTAAGAGGCAGCACAGAAGATTTACAGCTCAGTGACTCTCCACACCATAAAACATTTTGGGAAGGAGTTGTAGTCAGAAAGGCAGAATTTTATAGGGCTGCCCGGTGTGGATCTTTATGGGATATTTTGGCATTGATGTTCTGGAATAACTGGAATAACCTGACAATCTGATATGGCCTTCAGGGGTTTGCAATGTGGAGAGGAAGAGCCTGCTGTCCCTAAGCACCATCCTTTCCTCTCTGAGGATGGCTCAGAGTGCAAAGATGCCAGTGTGGGAAGGAGAAGAGTTAAAAGAAAAGAGTTTAGCACTGATCTTCCAAAAGCCTCACAAATAACTACTCCAGACATGACCACAACTATAGGTTTTTTACTAAACTTCTCCTTCCTCATCCCTTCCCAGCAACATGGCAATAATTATGGATGGGAAAAGCCTGGGCAAGATCACCTTTCCAGCACAAGGGGTTTGCACTTTCTGGATACATCCACTAAAGCTATAAATAAATCCTGCTTAACACTGTGACATTCTCTCTTGCATAGCTGTGTGACACTGCTTTGTGCTTTCAGCCAGCTCAGTTTCTTGGCCACATTACTTGCACAGCTTCAGATTATTTGAATTTGGGTTTCAACTCTTCAGCTTTTTAACCACTTAGAAATTTTAAATACATAGTTCAGTCGCTGCTTGGGAAAACAAAAAAATATTATTTATTCCTTTAACTTCTAACATAAAGCATGAACTCAATTTCAGTGTTTCTCAATCATTCAGTAGTGGTATAAATTGAAACTAAGTAAGTCTTTAAAACAAGAAACATTTGCTGTCCAGCAAATAATGTGGTTGACAGAGACTCACAAAAATATGATGACTCTACCATGGGTATTATTACATTGAACACTGAGAAAAGAAAGATTTATAACTATCAAAAACCACCTAAAAAATTATGGCCAAACCAAGCATGCAGCCAGATTAATTTGGCCAAGTGACCCTGATCAAACAGGCTCTCTGGAGGACACCCTGTCCTTCTACAGGATACAATCCCAATGAAGAATGGAAACCAATTTTAGAATGAACACTTGATGTGGCTCAACTTCTCTGCACTGTTTACAGGACAGTAAAAGGTGATGGAACAAAATCTGGAGTAAAACTGGTTTTCTTACCAGTGCTGACCACTTCCCTCCTTCATTTATTTACACTGTTAACCTGTTGCAACTATTTGAGGTATACACTAGAAATTAAAGTGCCAGGTCTGGAAAATCATCATGAACAACTGCAGCTTCAGAGTACTTTTTAGGGGAAAAAAAAAAAAGGAAAGAACAACCAAACTAGTGCAGTATTAGTGCAAATGAAAACCAGCTACTCGCAGCAGTCCTAAAGCAAAAGGTTTTAGGATTCTCTTAAGAGTACCCAAAAAGTCATTTAGACCAAATTTACATATAATTTCCTTAACTAAGTTTAAAATACTGAAATATATCCACAGTTGTAATTGAATTTAAAACATCTTTCAAATTCAGCCAACATTCTTTCCTGCCTGAACTTCCACTACAACTTCTCTTACAACAAGCAAGAGGAAAATGTTTTTTAAGAAAAGACTTTCAGAGTCCAGGCTGTGCCTGCCCTCAGGAGCAGGCTCTGCATTTCACTCAGGTATGTCCAACACAGATGCTGACAGGGAGCTGGCAAATCCACAAGAAAACAATTCCACAAGATTTTCTTATCTCTGCTTCCCAAGCACCCCCTGAACCCCCTATCAGGCCTGGTGACTGTTCAGTGCAGGAATATTCAAACCAGCTAGAAGCTCAGAGTGTGCCCCACGTCCCTGCAGATCCTGAGAGGGCTGCAAGCTTTACCTGGCATTCCCTGACAGAATTCCTGAGCTTAGGGAGAACAGCCAGGACATTTGCTGTGCAGTGAGGGGCCTCAAGCACACAGAGTTTGGATTTTTGCCCGGGTCCCTCTTGAAACTCAACTGAAATATTTTCGAACCCTGCCCTTGAGTGGCGTGCAAGGTCCCAGAGGGAGCAGATGGGCACTGAGCACTGCCCTGTGTGCTGCACATCCCTGAGAGGGAGGCAATCTGCCGGTCCAGCCAAAATAACAATGCCAGGGCCATTTCTCATCCCATTGGCAAGCAGCTGGCTGCCTCAGTTATGCAACAAATCCAGGGGAATTACTCCTTTTCACTTCTGTTATCAATAGGCAAATATTTATAAGCCAAGTGGGATGTTTTATGTTGATATATGACTGTGAATGATGTATGTTTTTAAAATGACTTGAGCCTTCTGACAGTTCTAGATGCTGGTTAAATAAAATACATGACATGGAAGGTCATTCTTGCTACCCACATGCATGATTTTGACTTGTATTTATGTCCCTTGTCAAAAGGAAGATCTAAAAAGATCAATTTAGTTTGCTCAAGTATCCTACACACAGCTGGAAAAGAGATAAAAACTAAGATTATTCAGTAATTGAATAGGATTCTGCACACTGAAAATGAGGAATCTGAAGCAATTTCCTACCTACTTTTTTTTTCTCAGAAAACTAAAAATAAATTATTTAGAGAAGGGTATTTTTCTTGAATTCAATTCATTTTCCTATCTTTATTTTGATAGATTCTGATTATAAATACAGCTTTTTCTAGGTGCTTGTCATGAAAAACAAACTTGCAAATTGTGAATTTAAGTATGGCCTTCTTGGGCTCACATTAACTTTTTATTAAAAGAAAAATACTGTTGAGACAGTGAGTTTGTTTTAAATGCCTAACTTCAATTTCCACAGGATTTCTGGCTCAGGAATATCACATCTCCTCAGATGAGGAGATGAGTAATCTGAGTAAACAAAACTGAGTACTACCAGAGTGAACAATCTGAGTCTCAGAAGAATTTACTCTTTGCAGATGTATTTAATGCTCACAGAGTTGCCATTATAATAAAAAACCCTTCAAACCTTTACACAAACAAAAAACCCAAACCAAAACAAAGGAAATGATAAAGAAGTTCTAATCTCATGTTTCCCCAGTTCTAAAAGGTCTAACTTTGCTTCCAATAGTGGACTCTTACCAATAGTTTTTATTATTATTTCATCCTTGCCTCCACTAAACACATTTTAGTAGCACGGATTTTTTTTACCGTGATTATTTTTGCTGCCAAAATTTTCTGGCAGAAAAATCACAGACAGAGGGTAATGCTGTTTTAAGGCTTGCAACATCTGCTGCACTAAAAAGCTATTTTTGTTTTAATCAAGAACCACTTTGTACACTCAGGCACGTTAAGAAAATTCCATTGGAGAGACCCAAATAGCTCGAGGTGCAGGAATGAGGTACCTGGAAAAGCTGGCAGGTACACAAGGAATTCTGCATGATAACATTTTTGTGTGAATTTCACAGAGATTGTTCAGACTTCCTCCTTCTTAGCACAGCCTAGATTTCAGCCAGCAGGAAAAGAATGAGGATGAACATGGGCAAATATTGGGATGGCCAGACCTAGGGCAGGGTACAGAGAATAACCTTGCTCTGGTGGACAGATCTGTGCATGATTTCCATGGGATCTGTGCATGATTTCCATGGGATCTGTGCATGATTTCCATGGGATCTGTGCATGATTTCCATGGGATCTGTGCATGATTTCCATGGGATCTGTGCATGATTTCCATGGGATCTGTGCATGATTTCCATGGGATCTGTGCATGATTTCCAGAGATCCCTGTGAGTACTCACAGCCTGGAGGAAGCGGAAGGACAGCAGGGCACTCTCAGCTCCCCCCCAGGAGTGTCTGTCCTCGTAGTCCCCCTCCTCCAGCAGGAACTGGTGGCCCTTGTAGAGCTCCTGATCATAGGCAACCCATCTGTGGCAGCCCCACAACAAATAAAAACAAAACAAAAAAAAAAACAAAGAGAGAAGTCATAAAGGCAAAAAAACTGCACACACGATTTTCCTTAACAAATAAAGGGAGAAGAGAACACCCCAAAATCACTAAAATCAGTATCACAACAAAGCAGAGCTTGTTTGGGAGAAGAGAACACCCCAAAACCACTAAATGAGTATCACAACAAAGCAGTGCTTGTTTGGAACAACAACAGGCACCCACCAAGGGTTCTTTGTGCATCAAAATCCTGCCATGTGATTTATCCATGGATTTATCCAACAATAGCTGATTTATGGAATGCTTCTCCCTGTACCTCCTCTCAACAGCAATATTTGGTACAGGAGAGCCCAGGATGCAGCCAGATGCCAAAACTTTGAGTGATAAAAAAACAAGCAGTGGATCTCTTCAGTGTGCTAATAAATGATGAGAGCCTACCCTTGCTGGAGCTGGTGACAATATTAACAGATTTCAGCAGAACAAGATTTAACCTGCCTTGTTTTTGTTTTGTTTTGTTTTGTTTTTGTTTTTTTTCTTGAATCTAAAAATGTATACATAAAAACAGACAAGCAAATTGAAGATATAAAGCATACTGCATATGGAATATGTTTTAGCACTAAACAAATATAAATTTTTCAAGTATTTTGAATAAATAGATAAGGTTCAGTTAAAAGAAGGTATTTCCATATCAACTTCAAATCTCTAATGGATGTCAATTTAAAAAAGTGCTTCCCCCTCCTTTTTTCTTGTAAGCATTTCTTTGATTAAAGCTCCTTTGTAAATACTAGAACTGCTGTACAAATTCTGCTGGCAGTGGAATTTGGCAGGCAGGGATAGCTTTACTTTCAGTACCATTTGGTTTACATTAATTCAGCTGCTGAGGTTACCACAGCACTAAAAATAAAAGCTGCCACAGCAGACAGAACAATGATTTTTAATAATCTGAGGCTTCTCAGAAAGCGAGCAGAGGTATTAAAATGCCAAACTGAAGACTGAACACACCTACCCAAGGTCATTGCAGCAAATTAAGTAGAGACTATCAGAAGTATAAAGCAATATAAATTAAAGCAATATAAATTAAAGTGGCCTAATTTATTGGCATCCAAATGGCAAACATTGACCTCACACCTTTCACACATTTAGCTGATAATAAAAGAAATACACACTCCCTTCTTTTAAAAACATTTCATCTTTGGAAGACTCCAAGCATCCTTTAGTCAGCACTTCTAAGCATTTTGTTGTGCTTCCCTGTTTTAAAATAAATAAATATAAATGTGAAATATACTCACACTCCACCAATTACACGTAGTGATCCAATTTCCTGAGACTCCTCTTCACTGCCAAGCAGTGCTGGGACAGAAGTGATGTTTTCTGAAAGCTCTTTGGACCATCCTCCAAAGTGGGCTTTCTCATATATTATTATCTAGAAAACATGAAGTTGAGCTTAATCCTTTAAAAGTAGACAAGAAGCATCTCCCTGTACTTTGCTTGAGTTATTTCCATGATTGCAGTTAACAGCCCCTTCAAATTCCTCATCTGCTGAATCACACAGATCAACAATATATTAACAATATTTGTATCTGTTGCAGCATTTATCAGAAAAACACCCAAGTCATGCATGTATTTGTATAATTAAAAGTTACCTAAAGTGTCAGTGTTTTTACAGAAGGAGGAAAAAGGAGCAAGAGCTTTGGATTAGCTTTCAGCTCCTCAGATCACAGAAGGATGGTGATGGGCTCACTCACAACTCCTGTGCTGGAATAGGGGCCAGGATGGAAGGGTTCTGCTCCTGTCCTCTTCCTCCCTTCCCTCTCCTTTTCTTCTTGAATTTGGTATGTTAAATGGGGAAACCTCCCCCAATCCCTTTATCATTACAGTGACTAATGTGTCAAGTCAGGAAAACTCACTCTACAGAAAATTCACATTCTCCTAATATGTGAGAAACAAACTCACTCAAACAAACAAACTTTTACACCTCATCAAACACTAAGTGAACTTGACAGCATTAGGGAATTTTTCTTCAGCAGCAAGCATTGAATAGTTATCAAAGACCACACACCAAACAAAAGGAAAGCAGCTTGCAGAAAGATTTCATATTCCCAACGTGCTTATATTTTATTCTCAATGCACTCTGTGCTTACCTTGACATTCATTGGCATTTGCACCTTTAGTCCACCCTAAAAACAGATGGGGAGGGAAACAGTTATTTACATTAAACTTCAAGTTCCACTCTGGTGTGTGTTTATAGCACTATCAGAGCACAAAGTCTTGGCAATTATATTCACCACTTTCAGTGCTGGCCATGGATTTCAAAAGGCCAGGCACACTATAAACCTGACCTACAAACAAATCAGTGCACTGACAAACCTCTAAGACTGCAGGCAATTCAAAAAGCTCCCTTCATGGTCCAGAAATCTAAAGTAAATATTTACTACATGTTTTTAAACTAATTGATGCCGACCAGTTTTTAAAATTAAAGCTTTGTTGTATGCATTTCAGATTTCTAAAGCACAAATGGTGCAGCACTAGAAGAGACAGAAAACAGCAGGACAGAGAGAAAATTGAGTCTAACATATTCATGTTTATGGTCAAAGAGCAAACACAACAAATGCATCTTCTCTGGAGATGTGAGTGAATGATGCTCTGTGAGGGAATAAGAGACTGACCTCACTGGAGTGACTAAAGAGAGCTATTAGCTCTTAGTCCTTTATGGCTTTTCCCTGTCTTTCTGTGGGCTTGCTGTGTACACAGGAAAATCTGTGTTATTCCCTTCCCATCTCTCTCCCACATAGATCCAAGTGCTGTCTATAAACACCACAAACAGCTGCACCTCCCCAGATTTGTGTGCCATCTGTGGTCAGAGAAATACCACTGGGTAATAAACTCCTTATCTGGTCTTCCATCCCCAATGGAAAAATATAAAATCCAGAACTTCAGAATGGCTTTTTGGTCAATTAATTGGTGTTGGATGCAATAAAATGAAGAGTCTTTCTGTCTTGACTTCTTCCCAACAACAGCAGCTTCCCAGGAAGATGTTGGGGGGTGTAGAAGCCCAAAAAGTCACAGTGACCAAAGCAAACACCACGGAGGATTAACCCAGAATGAACAACAGAGCCCAAATTGTGTTTAGGTCAAAACCTTTGGGGAAGCAACAACAAAAAAAAAAAAAAAAAAGGAAGGCACACAACTTATCAGGGACCTGTGAAGTCCTCACCATTCTTAAGGGACGCAGAGATTTTACATCTGCTGAAGGGATTTCAGGTGGTGAATCACATTCTTCCAAAACTGTCATCTCTCCCTTGTAATTCAAGTCTGAATAGGCAAGCCATCTAGAACAGTAAGGACAAATTACTCAGTAAGTTCATTATTTAGATTCCAAATACAAAGATCTTATTACAATTATTTTCCTTTTTGTACTCGTAAGAGCTAGATAATGATTTAGACAGCACATCCAAACAAAGCTGTATTTAAATATGCTGGCAACATCACTGCTAGGAAGAGCTCAAATACTTTTTCTTGGCCCAAGCTAAATATGAATGAAAGAGAAGAAAACTACTCATTTGTTCATTTGTTTTTAAAAAAATAGCTTGCTACTCTATGAGTATACAAAAAAAAGTCAGTACTGAGATGTTTGCACTGAATTTTATTTAAGATGACCACCTTATGAATTAAGTCTTCTTACATCAATCCCATGTCATTTTTTCAGTGGAAGTTATTAAAATAGGATTATTTACAACAATCCTTTGGAAAGCAATTGTAATTTTGACGTGATGATTAAAATTGCAGCGAGTCCTTCAGACTGTTTTAAATCAAAAAGAAAGCTGAATGTAGAAGCTGGACACAAGTTTAGGAGATCACATAAGGAATGGGGGAAGAGGCATGGAGCTATATGGAAATTTCCTTAAAACTGCCAAGTTTTGTCAAAACTGAGACAGGATTCTGTTTTTAACCCCTTTATCACCCCAAGCTTCACACACATAATGTGAGAAGGATGAGCTTCCTTTGGGAAGGAGGAGCTGGCTCACATGGAAAGGCAAAACTCTTGTAAGAGAAGAGCTAATGTCATTCTGCAATTATTTATGAGAAGAGCCCCACAACTCCCAGACCTCAGGAACTGAGAGGTTTTGGCCCAGGGAACAAGAGCCCATTCTGCTCAATGCAGGAAGTTCTGTGCTACCCAGGGGCCTGTGTCATTCTGCATCAGCTCCCTCCAGAATGTCAGGATGTGGCTGCAGCCTGAGAAATGCCTGGATGTTGTAACACTCATTCAGCCACACTGTTATGGTTACAACAGGGTGGGTGACTTGGGAGGCAGCATCTATTCTCCAATGAAATAAAAGCTAATTATAGCTGAGCTGCTTCCTCTATTTATAAAGCTGCTCAAATATGGAATTACTGATGACTTCTGCCAGCAACTAGGAAAAAATGCCTTCAAACTAGGAGCCCACAGAGCACAATGCTGACGTGCAGGACTATTAATGGGAATATTAAATGTATATTAAATGTATATTAAATGTATGTTTACTGATTTCTAGCAAAACCCCCTAATTATTGCCCATGTTGAGTTTCCTCCCCTGATATTACCCTTCTACCTGCTGGCAAAATGCTGTTGAAAAGGTTCAGTACTCACACTCCTGATCTAACTCTTATGTAAGGGTATTTCTCAATATCCAGCTCTTCTAAATTGGCAACTGCACCCTGTATGCAGATGGGAAGTCCCTCTGTGCTACCAGCTGCCAGGCAGAATTCCACCTCTGGAATGCCACAGTCCTGTGGAAACAAAGCAAAGGGTAATGTTTATCCACACTTGCAGACTCTGACCCAAAACATTCCCTTTTTTTGCCCTATCTTCTCACCTTCTCCAGGGCTTCACATGATGGAAGGGTTTTATTTTAAAACGGAGGCTGGAATTTTCAGAAAAGCTAAGGGAGGCAAACTTCCAGCTCTCACTAATTTTCAAGGAAGAAATTTATGGCTACTTGCAAAAATGCCAGTTTAAATAGTCTCCAGCCAAAGGACTGAACAGCATTATAATACTGACTTCTTTTTTCAAAGGCAGTACTTCCATAACACAAATGATGCATGCATTAACTAAAACTTTCCAGAAATATCTATCACATTCCCACCTCCATGACAATTAAGTTCTGTAATGCTAAATCCACTACAGTATCAAGCCATACGAGTTCAGGTTTTTTTTGTTGTGCTAAATAAATCTACTGCATTTTAGATCAAGAAAGAAAAAAGATCAGTATTAGAAAACATTTTTCTGCTAAGTAGACACTACAGCAATTTTTCTGTTACCACAAAGCATCAACCTCTGTTTACTGGAGGTTTACTACTGAGAGTAAACTCATGCTGGAGAACAAACTTGTTGACCACATGCTCTTCTCTAGAATTTGCAGGGATTTCACTGAGCCATGCTCATTTTGCAGTGTTTATATAACATGCATTGCCAAAATTTTCTCCCCCAGCACTCAAACACATCCTGAACCAACGAGGATTTTCTGCAAGTCCCCGTTTCAGCAGGGCACTCCAGAACGGCGAAAGGCAGCTGGAAAACTTCACTCCTCAGTGATACCTCCCAGAACACCTCCCCTTCTCCTCCTGACCCACAGCCCATCTGCTTTGGGACAGAGGGCTTGGACAGTGTCCAGAGAGCCCCAAAATCCTACAGGTGGCTGCAGGAGGATGCCCCTGCACGTGCCCCAGAGAAGAAGGATGAGGAGCGGTGTCTGAGGGTGCCCTGCGGGAAGCTCCTGATTTCTGGATTTGGTGAGGAGCCAGGAGGGGCACACCATGACAGAGATCCTGCATGGCCATGGCTTCTGAAAGGAAGGACACAGGAGCTTGCAGAGAAACCCTGCAAAAAGGCACAAAGCCCTGAGCTGCTGTAACCAGCACCTCACATCATGACAATGCCTGCAGTGCTCTCCTTTTGCACGTGGGTTTTTAGCAGGGTTTTCATGGTAAAATCATTTTCATCCCACTTCTTGGTTAGTAGGATTTTTTTCAGTAGCTATTGAACTGTCAGCACTGAGTGTGGCAATCAGAATTCAGGATATTGTTTCACTTTCCTCCTGAGACCTGGGGTAACACAGTAATGCTGCTTTGGCAACTCCCCCTCCTCACAATCACGTTTCCTCTGTATTGTACCTTGCCACAATGCTCACTCTTTGTTTTTAAAACTAAAACTGCAACACCGGAATTTTTGTTTTCAGATTAACAAACCCAGAAAAACTGGGAAAAGAGACTTTCCAGTACAATGCTGCTTCATGGGAAAATGCTAAGGAACTCCATTCCTCAATTCTAAGCGTATTGCTAGACAAGATTTTAAAAAAATAAAATCTCCCCATAATTTTCACATGTATATGTATCTTATTAAATCACAATTGAGAAATATATGAACTCTGTGGGCATTTTCCCCCTAAAAATATCTGATATGTAAGAAGGCTGAAATTCATAAATCCAACAATAAAGCTTGATCCAGAAAATCCCAAGTTGCACCTAGAAGAATTCCACAAATAATGATGCCAGACTCTTACAGTGGCTTCAGATAAATTCTGAAACAAAGTACCTACAAGACCAGACAAGTAGCAAAATAAAAGTATCTAAAATAAAAGTATCTGCCTGCGGGCTCAGACAGAGTATGAGATGGAGTATGTTTAATTTTAATTCAGTAGGAGGCTTTTGTTTTTGTTTTTCATTTAAGATTGAAAGAAGCCAGTCTGTCAGCTCTTTTCAAGTCTGCTCTCCTGACTCTCCAGCTCATGAGGCAGTCTCCAGCTCAAGGGATGACAAATGTACCAGGGTGGGTAAAGAACAAACATTTGTAATAAAGCCTCTCCTATTTATCAATCACCATCTCTCTCCAGCCAGATTTTGAGAGCAATAAAAAAACCTCTGCTCCCTGTGACTGTATTTTTGTGTGTGTTCTGGATTGAGTCCACAAATTTCTTTCATAAAGTGCCACATAGTAAACAGAGGTCTTCATCAAAACCAATTCAAATATTTATTTTTAAAGGTGGTAACGTGTTTGACCAAGTAGTACATCACCTTTTCTAAGCACATTTTTTTAAAGTCACAAATACACATTTTGACTTAAATATGGAGTTCAATTTACCTGTACTAATGCAGAGAGTGCAGGAAGTGGCAACATTTATTATTACAGTATGAGATGAATGCTATATATTTGCAGATGTACAAATGCTGTATATTTGCAGATGCCATTTATTTATACAATTCAAGCATGCAAACTTAGCTTGGTAAATATTGGCCCCGGCATGTTCATATTTGCCTGAGTATATTTAACAGCCCTCACTACTGTCAGAGGCTCCTTTAACATTCCCAATAAAGCCACCATCTTTAGAAACAAAATGAAAACCACACAAATATGACAGCAGTCAGGTGGAGAACTGGATCCTTCAGTCCAAAGCCTGTCATCTGCTAGGTGCTGAGATTTGGAAATAAAATATACACACACAACTATTATCATGCTAAACTGCTACCACAGGGTTTCAGCCCAGACCCCAAACTAGAATGTTTCCTCCCTAAAAAAGCACCATAATCCACCTGCTCCTTCCCTAAACTGTGCCACCCCCACCACAAGCAGTCCAAACTTGTGTCCTACAGTTTTTCCTACAGTCCTACAGTTTGTCCTACAGACAAATGAGGCAAAAATGAATAAAAAGCACAGCAAACAGATCAGGCAGCTGTGCTCATTTCCAGTGATAACACACAACCAGCCAAGGCTGAGGTAGGTCACACCTCCAGGCATCCCTCTGTGCCTCCACACAGCCGCCCTGGAATGCCTCTGCCTCCCTGGTGGTGTGCAGGGAGCTGGGATGTTTCCAAAGCCCTGTCATCTGCTAGGTGCTGAGATTTGGAAATAAGATATACAAACACAACTCTTATCATGCAAAACTGCTACCACAGGGTTTCAGCCCAGACCCCAAACTGGAAGGTTTCCTCCCTAAACTGTGCCACCCCCCACCACAAGCAGTCCAAACTTGTGTCCTACAGTTTTTCCTACAGTCCTACAGTTTGTCCTACAGACAAATGAGGCAAAAATGAATAAAAAGCACAGCAAACAGATCAGGCAGCTGTGCTCATTTCCAGTGATAACACACAACCAGCCAAGGCTGAGGTAGGTCACACCTCCAGGCATCCCTCTGTGCCTCCACACAGTCACCCTGGAATGCCTGTGCCTCCCTGGTGGTGTGCAGGGAGCTGGGATGTTTCCAAAGCCCTGTCATCTGCTAGGTGCTGAGATTTGGAAATAAGATATACAAACACAACTATTATCATGCAAAACTGCTACCACAGGGTTTCAGCCCAGACCCCAAACTGGAAGGTTTCCTCCCTAAACTGTGCCACCCCCCACCACAAGCAGTCCAAACTTGTGTCACTCATTGTCCTACAGACAAATGAGGCAAAAATGAATAAAAAGCACAGCAAACAGATCAGGCAGCTGTGCTCATTTCCAGTGATAACACAACCAGCAAAGGCTGAGGTAGGTCACAGCCTGCAGCCATCCCTCTGTGCCTCACCCTGGAATGTCTGTGCTGCCCTCGTGGTGTGCAGGGAGCTGGGATGTTTCCAAAGCCCTGTCATCTGCTAGGTGCTGAGATTTGGAAATAAGATATACAAACACAACTATTATCATGCAAAACTGCTACCACAGGGTTTCAGCCCAGACCCCAAACTGGAAGGTTTCCTCCCTAAACTGTGCCACCCCCCACCACAAGCAGTCCAAACTTGTGTCACTCATTGTCCTACAGACAAATGAGGCAAAAATGAATAAAAAGCACAGCAAACAGATCAGGCAGCTGTGCTCATTTCCAGTGATAACACAACCAGCAAAGGCTGAGGTAGGTCACAGCCTGCAGCCATCCCTCTGTGCCTCACCCTGGAATGTCTGTGCTGCCCTCGTGGTGTGCAGGGAGCTGGGATGTTCACAAAGCACGTGGAACACTGAGACACCTCCAGAAGAGAAACATGGCCCTCAGAAGAAAGGTGAAAGCTCCTTCAGAAGAGGATTTACACAACCCTTTAGCCTTCAGCACTAAATATTCCTCTTCAGTGGCATCTCTGACGTTTTCTAGCCTGACCAAGATGTCCAGCAAAAGTGACAGAGCTAAAGGCTCCAAGCCCTCAAGGTGGTTTTGGTTGTTCATCCCCTTTGGATCCAGGATTACAGCCCTGAGAGCTCCAGCAGGGCTGAATAAACTCAGGATTGTTAGGTCTTCTCCTTGGGCCTGTCAGTGGTGATCCAAGCTTAACTGGGGTGGTTTAGTGTCACCAACAGCACAAAGAACGACTGAAGTCTGGCTTCTTGAGGGAAATGAAAAATAAAGGATGAGAGAGGAGCCTCCTGAAAACCAAGCCTAATTATTTCTGGTACTCACATGACTGCTTTGTCATACAGTCTAGACACCATTTTACTTTTGACACACATTTTCTCTTTAGGATGCTATCTGCTTCTGAAGCTTTTATTGGTTTTTTTTTACCCATTCATAATTCGTGCTCCCAGTGCTCCAGCACTGTACCACTCCTGCTAGCACCCACCACCACCAAACCCAGAACTCAGCAGGGCTGATAAATAAAATAATACAAAGGAAATAAAATCTTTACTCTCCTGTAAATACCAGCCAGCAAATGAGACCATCTGAAGCTGCTGGGTGTCTTCCTATGGCATCTGACAAAGTAGTCCCTGCTTAAATTATTAGCTTCTTTTCATCTGGCAAACCACACAAACAAAAAATCCTATACCCTTTATATAACAGTGTGAACAATCCCATTACCAAGAGCTTTGCTTAAGGAGACTCCACAAGGAATCCAGTCATTTCCTGCCTAACCATTTGCAGCCAGTGATTATAAACTGCTGTTTCAGACCCCTTGTCACCTTGCACAACAGTGGCTCACAAGACTAATTCAGAATGGAGGTGTCAGGAACTCTTCTTGGCTCTTATTTTTGGGAAGGTAACATTTAGCACCCTCTCTGGGCTTCCAGAAACAGATAGAAAAAAGCCCAGCATGTGCAAAAAGGTCAAAATATGTATTTCCAGTAGGCCAGAGAACAGACCTGGCTGCAGAGCTCATGCTGCCTAGCCTTAGTGGAAATCAGTCTCCACATCATTTCAGACAGGTCTTCATTTTGCTGCTTGCACAATCTGTTTCTTTGGAATCTTCTCCTTCGAACGTTTTTGAAATTAAATACACATAGATGCACCTAATGTATATCCTTGGTGTAGCCAGGCCACAAGCTAACCAAAAGGTTAACAGAATCTTTGCTTTTTGGGGAGGCTTAAAGCCAAATCAAGAGCACAAAGCTACTGGTAGACTCTTCTTCAGTCAATATCCTAGTAAAAAAAAATATTAAATGTACCTCCTACAGTTTCCTTAGTAAAGATCCGTTTTTCCTCTTCTTGGCAAGCTGTTTTCTTCTCAAATATTTAGCCAATGTTCAAATCTGCTAACTCAAGGCAACTGAGCAGCCATTAACCAAAGACCATAAAAAAAATATTTGAAAAACTGGAAGACAAGTCAGACAAACTGGACACAGAGCCAGTATGACCAAACTACCCTGGAGAAAAGACACTGACAGCCTATGACATACAGAATGGCCCTAAAACACACACACGAGCTGCCTGAAAAAGAACCCACTATTTGTCAAATAAAAACAAAAATAAATAATTAAGGTAGCACTTTGGGAAACCACCTTCCAAAAGCAGTTCCATAGCAGCTAAAAAACAACCTAAACAAAGAGAGATACCTTCATGAATGAAGGTTTAGAGGACAAAACCTGCCCTAGTGAGGGCACTAAAATCACCAGCCATACCTGCTGGAGGTTTAACTTACATGAGGACAGTATGGATTACTGAACCAGTGTACAGTAACAGAGCTTTGCATCTGTGTCCTATATAAATGAGCCACAGTCTGGAAGAAGAATAAAAATCAAACCTATTTAGCTGTACTGCAAAGGTTTTTATCAAGCATTTTATCTTTCCTATCCAAGAGCCTTCTTTCATACCTAAGACATATCCAGCTTCCTTTGGCTGTTGTAGTGGAATAATTTCATTTATTTAGTTGTCTTCCATATTACTGACCAACATTCATATTGGTCAAAGGCTTTGAATTTGTTCAGCTCAAAGAAATGTTAACTTCATTATTGTTGCCTTCAATCAGCCTCTTTTGAATAATTAATTAATAATTTCTAAGTCTTTTAAGAGAATGAAAAAGTATTTCTAATTGTTATGACATTATGCCCCTGTACTGATGACAAAAAGGTTATCAATTTTAAAATGACCTCTCCATCAGCAGAAAACACAGAAACCACTTCACTGAAATTCTTTCACATTGTGATACAAATGATAATTCACTCACAGCAAGGGCCTCTGTGAGTAACTGGATTGTTCCACTGAACAACAAGACCACTAAGTCTCCTTAAATCACAAGACCTGGAAAATATATTCCACATTCACTGAATAACAATGGATGCATTATATTTAGTTTTAGACATTTGATTGTTATCCTTTCAACAAAAAGCCTTCTGAACTGATGGCTGTAGGCAGAGCCATGTGCTCTAGGTGCACCACTGGTCCAAGTGGAAATCAAATCCTACAGATGGCACAGGAACTGTAGAGGGAATGGCAGCAGTTTTGGGAGGCTACAGGACTGGAAACTCAGCTACTACAGAAGCAGAAGCCACACACACACAGCAGACAGCTTTAGATAAAAACATCTTCCAAAATATGAATTGATTCAATTTAATGTCAAATAACTGGACAGGTGAACATCTAAAAGCAGGGCAGCCTGTGTCACATGAGGGTGGTGGCAAAGAAACATAATCCATCTGCTCTTTAACTCAAGAAGAAAGGGATTTAATTTAATTTAATTTAGTGCAGCAAAAACTCTGGAATTTATGACCTAGAAAATGAAAAAACTGAGTCCCAGCAAATTTGAATTAAGTCAAGAACACTACACACACATTTTTCCACTGCTGGTAATACATCACTGTGACCAACAAATCCATTATGCATGTGAGAATATTGTGGGGAAAGTCTGTACCTTTGTTACGTGTTTGATTGAACCAACTGTGAGGTTTCTTGGATGATGTTTTATGCCTGGGAGATCCCAGAGGTGATCCAGCACAGCTTCTCCTTCTTCCAGTACGTGTTTTCGACCCTGGAACTTTGGTTTCTCATAAAAAATCCAACTGCAATAATGATAAAATGAACTGAGTCATTGCTGGTAGAGCACACCTGATGGAAAAAACTCTTTTTACCAAGACAAATATCACATCTTTCTTATGCTGTCCCTCACATTCACTTTGGTATTGAAAAGTAAAATGGTTTTTCTCCATGATAAAATATAAAATAAAAATACAGCTAAACTGCAATGTGAATGAACAGCCTTATTTAACCAGGAAAAATATATTAACTGTCACATCAAAACATGTCCTGTTCAGGCAGACACTACAAAAGGCATAATACATACTAATAATGGCATTCAGCATTTCTTAGGATGTGAAAGGGATGTATGCAAAACCCCACAAGGCTGTCTCAAAACTGCATAAATGTGACATGCATGGCTGGCAGTCAGAAACATTCCCTTTAAGCTCCACCAATTAAATTCCAATTTAATTGGAATTACACACAGACCTGGCCCCAGCTTCCCAGAGCAGACCTGAAGCTCCTTGTGCACATCCTTCCACATCCACATTCCTTTCAATGCCACATTCAAACTGGCAGCTAAAAATGTTCATTTGATGGTCCTTTTGCAACAGCTACTGTATAACGAAACTGAACTGTAAAAATCCACTTTTTTTTTTTTCAATAAACATATTCCTAGTCATGATTATGGCTGCACTGGCTCAGCACTTCAGATAAGAGCTCTAAATTCACTTGTGGCTCTATTAGAAACTTTCTGTTTGAAGCTATTTCTCCCAGGAGAAACAATATTTTTTTTAGCCTTTTAAAGCCTTTTTTAATGCTTTTTCATTGGTATCAGTCTAATTATAAAGCACGAAAAAGACACTACTGCAGATTGGACATGTGTCATAAATAAAAGAAATAAAAATACAAGAGGAACATACACACAAGTCTTTTGGAAAGACTCTATTTAAATATGACCTGGATTTCTTACCATCCTCTAATTATCCTAAGTACTGTTCCAATGGGAAAGATCCATGATGAGGCATCTAGCACATCAGAATGAACTTCTTGTTTACTTTTGTTGCCACAAGTATCATAAATAATAATCTGAAACAATACACAATGCATGCAAATGAGGGCCCATTTCAACACAGAGCACAGAGAGTCATTTTTCTGCTTGCAATTTGTGCCCACTCAACTGAGAGGCTACACAGTTCCCTCCTTTATGAAACACTCTACCCAATGAAAGCAACAATTGCTGAGAAAGACAGCAAAATTACTAGTGGCAGGATTTTAAATAATATATTCTCACTATTAGCATGGGGAAGCACATGCTATTAATAACTAAAAATACAGAAAATTAGACTAACAAGTTCAGATGCTTTGCATTCAAAAATTACAGCATGACAAATTATTCCATGCGTCATATGGATTTAAGCGACACAAACTCTGCTTACCTTCCCTGGTCTTGGGTTGCATTTGAGACTTGCCCTGTCAATGAGGTTCTGAAATTAAAAGGACAGAGCAAACAAACATTACAACAGTGGCACAAAGCACAGGCAGATTATTCTGGGTCCACTATTCCTGTACATGGACACAACTGTTAGTAGAAAAAAACCAACATTTGTTTCTCTGCCAGTCAGAGCTGGTGTAAATTATTTAACAGGGTGAACCAGCAGAAAGCAGCATGTGCTACAAACAAAGAGCTGTTATGGAAGTTATAACCTCTACAAATTTATTACCCCTTCCCACCAAACAATAAACTGCATTTCTTAACAGAGGAAAGAACAAAAGATACATCTAACACAGACTGGAGTATTCCCAACATTGTAGAAAGAGTTCTTCAGTTGCACATTTGGTCTGTGTGGCACTTTCCACAACGTGGGAAGAACTGTTTCCATACCCTCATCTGCCATTGATTTAAGCAAACTAAAAAAAGAAATGATAATCTGTGGAAGCAGCAATGTTATTTACTTGCTAACTGAGCTACAGTTTGTAGAAGACACTGTGATGAAACAAAGAGCCCAGTAAGCTGATATATTTATATATATATATATATATATATATATATATATATACAAGACAGCTCTATTAATCTCAGAAGAGAAAGAAATAAAACCCCAATTTTCATATGAAAGGCAATTCCATCATCTTCAGGTTGAAATGTCCTTAACATGGAAAAATCCATCTTGTGCTATTACAGAGACTTTTTATTATGCATACTTCCCTAATTTACCTCCTGTTCACATACTGTTTTACAGTTAAATCACTTTCACCTGTGTGCTGAACCAAGACTGTTATCTTTAAAAATTATTTTATCGGAAGACTTTTTTAAAACCATGACATAAACAAGCCTAATAACTTCTGACAAAAACTTTTGATTACTTTTATGATAAAAAACTTAATTAAAAGGTAGCAAGGAGGATAGGGAGGCAGCAACTTTGACCCTGGGCTAATCACTTTGATTATAAACATTATGTGACAAGGCATCTTACCGCTGACAATTCTCCCAGTTTTGGCTTGGCGCTGTCTCGAAACCAAGGAATCTTTGGCTGCAGCACATCCTGGAGAAAGCTTCCAAACCTGGTGCCCTTCTCAGAAGAGCCTGTTCTGGCAGATTTCAAGTACTGGTAGTATACACTTGTAGGAGGCTGTGTGACAGCAGCATCAGTTCTCTCTGGAGCTGGTTTACAGGGTGTCTGACTGGGAGAAGACACGTTTGGAAACTGTTCTGGTTGCTCCTGTGAGTCAGGCTGCTCTTTTGAAAGAAGAAATGACTGCTCAAGAAAAGATCTGCTTTGGTCATTCGGTTGAGGGCTTGCTTTAAAATTCTCTCTGCACTGACTAGAAAGGCAGCTGTCCTCTCTCTCAACATCAAGAGTATTTTCCTCATATGAAGACTCTTCCTCCTCCTCCTCCTCCTCGTCGCTGAAGCGGGCAGTGAACTGCAAGCGCTCGGACACCGACTGGAGGAGGGAGAGCACAGAGGTGTGCTCAGAGCTGTCTTTGGAGACTCCCCCAGGATGGCTGTCTGGAGACACATCCGTGGACAGCAGATCCTCTTGGGAGCTGTCATCCTCGTAGATGGGGGACAGGGAGAAAGGATAAACCCTGTAGCGCTTGGCCTCCACGCTCAGGAAAGACTCTGAGCCTCTGCTCTCTGCTGCTTCCTTCACCCTGCTGTCCTGCCCATACAGACACACTGACTCCTGCTTATTCCTTGCTCTGTCGTGCCTTAGATGGTCTGTATCAGCTGAAGGAGAAAGAGAACCAGTCTGCACCTCATCAGTTGGGACAGATCTGCTCTCAGTTTGAAGAGCATCTTCATAAATGATGGTAAAAGAACTGTTTTCCCACTGCTCAATCAGTGGAGAAGAGGCCAGAAGTTCTGTTGGTTCCTTCATGTCACTGCTGCACTCCAGGCCATTCTCTTCAAGCTGCTCATTCCTCTCCATGTCTTGACCCTTCATTTGTGCCTGTTTCAGATTCCCATTATTTTGGGCGAAGACTGTGTTGATGCAGTGTTTCCCTTCACTGCCCTCTCCAGGAACAGACAGCTCAGGTACCATGGACTGTGTGTCTGACCCAGTATTAACCTCTGCTCCCTCACCTGCCCCTCCTGCCCATTCCTCTTCACTCTCTGCTAACTTTGAATTCTGTAATGTTGTTTTTACTTGTACAGGTACTTCCTCTGCAGCCTCTTTCCCACAGTGTCCATACAGACTGTCCTCTGCACTGCTTTCCAGAGACATCTGAGGGCTGCTTTCATCTCTGCAGTCACTCTGCAGGCCAACAGGTTCTTCACCACACATAAAAGATGATAAATTAACATTTACAGCTGGCAGCTGCCTGCACTCTGGCATATTTGTATTATTGCATGAACTTTTTAACTGCAATGGCAAAAGCGTTTCTTCAGTCACAGCAGCATCTCTATCTATAAAATGTACAGTTCCATCAGATTTTCTACTTATTGCTGATACTTTGCCAGGCATTTCTACTGCAGCCAGATGGTCACACACCTTTCCATTGTGCCTCTCTTTTGCTGGTGTCAGAAGATCTATTTCTGGCCTTGCTAAACTGCCAGAGGGAAGAAATCCATTTGTTTGACAAGCGATTGCATTATTTGGTACCTTTTCATCTCTTTGGGGCCAACCTGTGCCATTTTCCATACAATTTGGAAGCAAAGGAGGACCTGAGCAATCTGTCTTTTCACAGTCTACAGCTACACTCTGAGTTTCATCCACCTCTGTTGGTTCCTGAGTCTTGGCAGGAAAACTCGTATCTGGAGTTAAAATCTTTGGCATTTCAGCCTCAGGTTTAGGCTGAGCATTTCCAGAAAGCCTTTTCTTCTCAGTGCCTCGATGCTGACTGGATGCCAGTGCTTGTATGGCAGAGTTAATGACCCCATCAACTGTTTCCTTTGCTTTTAGTGCCAGTGCCCTATGTAGCTCACTTTTATCAAGGTTGCAAGAGAGTATCTCTTCATCTTGATTATCTGTACCCACTCTTTCATTGCGTGTGAACAATGATGAGTCTCCTCCCCCAGTCTCATTAAAATCTCCTAATGACTGCACAGCTGACTGGATTTCTCCTGCTGCCAGCTGTACACTTTCAGCCTCCTGATAATCTGCAATATCCGTATTTATTAAACTATCCTTGCTCTCACAAAGCTGGCAGGCATCAAAGCCTTCTTTTGCTATTATTTCTTCTGTAGCCAAGTGTAAAACCAACTCCACTATTTCTTCAGCTTTCTTCAGCAAAACAGCAGCATCTGGGAAGGAAGAACATTCTCGACCCTCCATATCAGTATCTCCCCATCCTTTCCCAGAACAGAGCCCATTTGCCTGGGCAGGTGCAGCAGCTTTTTGGCCAGAAGGAGCTTCCATGGGAGCAGAAGCACCAAGAGCCACCTGTCCCACAGCATCCCTGCACACAGACTCTGAACAGGCTGATGTGGATGCAGCTTCCAAAAAATCCAAGGGACAGATGGGTGATGGCATTGCCACTGCCAGGACACTGCTGTCAGCCTGTTGTGGGGAAGAGGTCTCACCTGCCCCCTCACTAGCTCTGTGGCTGGATGAATTACTGCTCCCCTGAGCAGTGCTGGACATCTCCAAGGCAGGAACAGGAAGGTTGGAGGCTTCTCTGGATACCAGAGGAGGAGAAGTGGGCCTGGAGATGCAAACAACATCTGCAGCTTCTCCATCTGCAGAGCTATCAAGCACAGCAGGAGTAATCTCAGGTTGCAGGGAATTTGCTGGGCACAAAGTTCTCAGGTCTCCTGTGGAAGATGGCCCCTTGGTCATCCTGCTCACAGGGATTATTCTCCCAGATTCTGCAGCTGGAAAAATAAGGCCATCCTTTTCAGAAACAGCACTCTGGCCATTTTCAGAGTTAGTGGCAGAAGGGAGCATTTTCCCTTGTTTGTCAGATGAAGAATCAATTACTGTGGGTGATAGTCCAAGTTTATTACTGTTTTCCTTCTTGGAAGAAAAATCAATACACCTATTCCCAGAAACAGGTGGAGATTTAGAAATTAAGTCTACATCACCTTTTTCACAAGTGAAAGCAGAATGGTTGGTCATAGGCTTTCCCTCAGATCTCAGGGCAGAATGAGGAACCAGTACAGAGGTGGACTCATGGGTTGGAAGCACTGTCAGCTCATCAAAATTTGTTTTCACACCTTGACACCCATGTGCACACGGTGACACGCTGGCAAGGTTTTCCACTGCCACCTCAGACAGAGCCTTCATCATTTCCTCACTCTCCCTTCCTGGACAAGGAAAATCAGTATGTTGTGTGGCAGGATCCTTAGAATTCTCCACATGGATTAGCCTGTGACCATTTTGTACCTGCACTGCTTTCCCTGACTCACTCAGTTCCTCGTTACAAGTCCCCCTGCCCATGACTGCATCTTCATCATGTCCAAAAAATGGCACTGAAGCAATTAGATTGCCTGTGCCCAAGCACTGTCCTCCTTTAGATTCCATGCTGAGTGAAATAGGCATCTGTTCATTAGAAGGAAAAAGAACAGTAGCAGGAAGGTTCTGTGGATTTTGCTCTCTTTCCACAGCTGTCACAATTTTCTGTGCATCACCATCTTTATTGTCACTCCTGGTGTGCTGATCTGCTTTCTGCTGAAATGTAGTGGTACTGAAATGAAGCCTCTGGACATCCAATGTTTGCTCTGAGTGATTATCCACTTGATGATTACAGCAAAATTCTCCCTTCTCCACCTGCAGTTCTTCAGTAACTGTCTTGCTTTTTGACCTGGGTGTATGTAAACAATCATCCTGTACTTCTTTTGGGGATGCTTTATTACCTGCTTTACTACAATCATTTTCTTTATCAAAGTTAGAAGTGGCTTTTTTGTCTGTCTGAAACAAAGTTTCTGCTTCTCCTGGCAGTCCATCTTTTCCAACCAATTCATTTGCAGAACTGACTTTAAGGGAATGAGTACTCTGGGAAGTGGAATTGCTTAGGATCCCACTGTTCCTACCACTAAATGGCAACAATGAATCTAGTGAACACGTCCTTTTAACTTTGGTTGCATTTGTATTTCCTAAGTGTAACTCATGACAGGATTCAGTGGATGAAGCTGTGGCCTTTGCAGTTCTTTCATGTTTGCTTCTGCCCAAGCAATGCTGAGCTTGACCAGACTGTTTTCTTCCCACTCTGACTGCAGAAGAATTGAATACAGCATCATCTTGGTCATCTCCCCCCTCATCTCCTCCATTCTCTTCTACTAGGCATCCTGATTTCACAGACAGAGCTGCTGGGATTTCTCCATTTTCTTTGACTGTTGAAGCACTCCCATTCTCAGGACTTTTTTCCACTTTTCCCCTTTCTGACTGGCTCTTCAGGAGCTGCCTGATCCTCGCAGAACCCCGGTAGGTCGCGTACGTGACCGCAGGCGCCTCCGCCTTCCGCCGTGTGTGCCTGGAACAAGGATCATCAAAATCAGCAAGGACAGACAAAAAATTGCTGGTAGGATAACAAAGCTCAGCACTGGCTTCAGATGATCTAAAATACTGTTTTCTTCCATAAATTAACACAAACTGCAGACTGCACTCAACGCTGTTTTCCTCCTTCCCTTCCTCCTTCCCTATTTTCCTCCTTTCCTCCTTCTTCTGCTAAATACAGGCTCCTGTGACAAACTACATGGACACCACCTTTTACCCCAAAAGCCACCATAAACTAAAAATAAAAAAAGTAGATGTTGGCTCAACCAACTTCTATCATTTATTTTCTGCCAGACAAGGGAATTACTTCTGACAAGAGTCACTGCAAGGTAACACTTGCAGAGACAGAAATAATCATCCTCTTTTGAAGATGTCTGATCCTTCTAAAGCAGGTCTGCAGAGTAAAACTACAGAAAATTTACTGTACTAATGTTCATTAAAATATTGACTTGAAATTTACACTTTTACCCAAGCTTTCAACATATTAAAAAAAAACAGGATGAGGAGAAACAAAACGTGTGGGGAAAAAAAAGAAAGTATATAACAGGGGATGCTTTTCTGAATCACAGGGTACTAAGGAAAGAGACTGAATGGAGAATGGGTAAGAATGAAGACTCTTGGAATGCTGGAGGGAACACCAAAAAGGGAAAACTAGAAATGTGACAAAGAACTGGTGGATCTAGCCATTCCTTAGTCTTAAATTTAGCAGCAAAAACCAGTAAAAGCAATGAAAGAATCACCACAGAGGAACTGTGATCCTGCTCCTTCACTCTTTCTCCTAACACTAAGTTTAGAGCCTGTCACTTTCAATTTTCTGAAGAAGCAGTTTTTCTCCTTTCCTAAGACTAGGAGACATCACAAATACTCACCTTTCCTTCAAGTGGCTTCTCTTTTCCTCCCATTTTTCTGCCTGTTAAATAATTCTTGCAAAAATCAGTCACTGTCAGCTTTACCACTCTTCACCTTAAGACAAAGTAGATGCTCAGACCAGACTTAAACTCCCTTCTGCCTCAGCCTCCACTTAAACAGAGAAGAAACCCTGTAAAAGTCTGCTAACACAGGGAATGCTGGAATCAGCTATTCATCTGTCTGGAAAATTGTCATACTTATTTCAGAAGACTCTCTTGGGCAAAAATAACAACAAGAAAAAAAGTGTTGGCTAAGATTTTGATTTCTAATATAAAAGCATTGCAATATACAAAAATAGCCTAATAGCTTCTAAAAGCTTTTTGCACCTTCCCCAACTCGTTCAATTTGTTTAGAAGTTGTTACAACTCCAGAGTTGAGAGCAAATAATTTAAGTGAGAAAAAAAATTACGAAGGAAAGTGAAACATTTGAGTATCACTGAGTAAATGTAACTTCAAATCTCATCTGTGGATGGATTCTGAGTATATATTCTTCCAAAAGACACATAAGAATATTAAAGTGGAGTGGATTCACCAATCTAAAAATAAAATCTCTTTTCTGTCAAGATTTTAGAGGTCAGTCAAGATTCTTCAGTATTAGTTTTATTTTGAAGAGAGAACTTAATGCCATTTAAAACCACACGTAAAGAATACACAGAGTACAAGTGAACTAAACGTGAAATTATTCATATTCATAAACATTAGAAGAGAGATATAAACAGTCATTTAGATGCATGTTTTACATTGTCAGGTACCTTTAGGCTAATGCCAAAATTCATTAATAGGGGAATTTAGACTTTGTGAGAAGTTGAAAATTCAGTTTGTACTGTGATTAAATTCACTGTCATCTCGGATGGAACAAAATCTCAGTACAGGGTTTGTTGGCCAGGTGTATTAAGCCACAGAGGAAATAGGAAAGTCCTGTATAAATATCATATCTGCCAATTTGCCACGTTAGATGCCCACATTTAGCCTTCCGCAGCACCAGTTTGGTTTCCAGAGATCCCAGCAGTGGTAGCTGCTAACCATCACACAATGCATTTGTTCAAATGCCTGACTTGAGCATTCACAACCCTCCAAAGAAACCTAAACATTTCTGAGTGAAAAAAAACAGAACACAATGGAGAAAAATGGTAGTAAAAAAAAAATCATATATATTTTCCACAGAAAAAAATTATTCTGATGTTTTCTACAACTCCAGAGATCCTAAAAAGGTGAGGGGAAGGATCTGTTGGGTTCTGCAGCACAGTATGTTTACTCAGCATCAGCCATAGTCATACTAAAAATAAGCCTTAAGAATGTAAGACCTGCTCATGCTCTTATTCAGAATTAACCCCACTGACTAACCTTTCCTGCTTGGAATAATCACTATTAAGCTTTTACAAACTCCAGCAGCTCCTCTGTACTTTGGCCAACCTCAAAAATAAAAGTTGGCCTACAAGTGCCCTGCACCCAGATGAAATTTCTGTTAAGTAAACAAGCAGAACACACATTGGCACCATTTCTCAAGAAAAAAAGGGTTTTATGGATTCTTGAACAGATCAACTGTAATGACACATTTGAAGCAAGCATATAAATGGATTTGCAAGATGCCAAACATTCATTTCCACCAAAACCAAGGCATGGTTATGGATAAACAGCTTGACAAGAATGAGCTTTTGTTTGAAGTGTCTTTCTGTGTCATGGTTGATATTGTTGTGTGATGTGCCGTGGGGAGAATTCAGATTTATGTACAAACGTGGTTAGAACCAGTANAAATAAATAAATAAATAAATAAATAAAATATATATATTTCTGTGGAAAATATATATGATTTTTTTTTTACTACCCTCTATTTTCAGTCAGAACCAACCTTTCCTCCACAGACAGTGCAACTTCAGGGTCTCTGACCTTTGATAAAGAATTTGCTGCTCAGGATATTATAAAGAAAAAAATGCCAGCAGATCTTTTAGTCCTAATGCATTTCCTTTCAGAGCACATTCACTCTGAATGCTCCCATGCAACAAGACATTTCAAAAATGAAAACCCATGTTCCTAGGTTCCTACCAGCAACTCAGCTGTAACTCTTATGAAACAAATTTAGAAGCAGGTTATGCCATTAAAAAAAAAAAAAAAAAGCTCTGGAAGTGTCACTAGAGACTTGTTTCATTTCTGATCACCCAAAAATACAGTCAGTTCAAAACTTACCTTAAAACCTCTGCAAAAAATTGTTGTCAGCTCATGTGAGGATGCAGAGGAAAGCCTGATTATACACAGAAGCCAGTGTGCATTGTCACATATTTCAAATAGCAGGAGATTCCTCCTTTCCTGTCCTCACAGGAAGCCATTCAATTCCCCATAAAGCCTTAAATCAGTTCCAACAAAAGACTTTGACAGCAACAAGAGAGGATGTCAGCATGAGTTACATTAAATTGGTCCAAAGTAGGTGCTTGTAGATATTTCTTCTCTTGTGAAAAAGATACAAAAAATTAAAGGGGGAATAACTCAAGGAGGAGAGGGGAACATGTTCTGACATCTCATATGACAGAGCTCTTGTGTAACCTGCCCAAGTGGCAGGGTTGTAAAACAGAGCTGTTGGTTTGGAGGCCAGAAGCAGGAGGAACCCTGGAGAGTTAAACGCCTCATTCCAGTGCACCCATGAGGAACACGTTGTTTGCATTTTTCCAACTGAGATGGCAATCCCTCCTACCCTGTTTGTACCACACAATAATGCACAAAGCACACAGCCCCAGACTGCTACTCTGCTTTGGAAGAGTTTTCTAAGCCTCCTGTAAGGTTCTTCATATTAGAGCCAGAAATGTGTCTTTAGCACACTTGCTACTGTAAACAATGGCCATATTTACAGTCATTATTTTTTAATTAAATATAAATTATTTTTATTTATATAATAATAATTTTATATAATAATTCATATATATAATTACATATATAATAATTTATATATAATATAATAAATATAATAAATATATAATTCTACATAATAATTTATATAATCATAAAATTTAA
>VXBR01006885.1:50215-81423 GCA_013400215.1 Cisticola juncidis
AATTTATATCATAAAAATTAAATAATAATAAATATAAAAATATATTACATATTTACTGTAAATATGGCCATTGTTTACAGTAGCAAGTGTGCTAAAGACACATTTCTGGCTCTAATATGAAGAACCTTACAGAAGGCTTAGAAAACTCTTCCAAAGCAGAGTAGCAGCACACATTTTCCAAAGGTGGAGGCAGAGCCCAGAGGCTGACAGAGCGTCTCGGGCCCCAGCAGCACAGTGCATTGGCACTGCTGCCCAGCCTGCCTCTCCCACAGGATGCCATGGCAAACCTTCCCTCCCACCTCACCTTTCCAGCTATTTTCTATCCAGTGCAGCAGTCTGCTGCATTTACAAGCACATCCATGGATGGTTCCCCCAGTCTCTTCTCACAGACCCCACAGAGGGAGCTACCAGAGGGATGTGCAGGCTGCAGGCTGAAAATCACTGACCCAGATTTGGTACTTGTGGCTCCTGGCTACTCCTCTCAGATCATCTTAAAATTACACTGTTGTTTATTTTCATTTCTTTCTGCTTAGCTTTTATTCCGCTGTATGTTTAACTGACAGCTTCTTAGAAAAATTATGTTATGGTACTTCATCTGGAAACAACTGTCTTCAAGTCACTTTGAAACAGCTTCTGGTGGAATCCAGCTTACTCAGCTGGTTTCTATGCTCATGTAAGAGATTAATAAATGGAAAAAATTAAAGACTTGCTGAATAAAAAGACACTGTGGCATAACTGAATAGTTGCCATACAAAACTTAGATGAAATAAATTTTTTTAGCCAGAGGGGATAGCTTCATGATTTAAATCTGCAGTCTGAAAAACGCAGTGTCCTGGGACGTCACAATGTATGTTTGAAAAGGTCAGAAGTTTGATTGAACAAAGTGATTTACACACAGTTGATTCTGCAGGAAATCTCAAAGCTAATGTTCCATAAGGACAATTAAGAGCCAAGGACAATTTTAATAAAATCAAGTGCAGTCTCTGTGACCTTGGAGGGAATGTTTTTTCTTCCCCTTTAGGATAATAGGTGTTGTAGGGAAAGCAAAGGGTTTGACTCAGTTGAACACATTGCAGAGCTGAACAACACTACTAACAAAAAAAAGTTCAGCAGAGAACACAACCCAGTGAATTAGTTTCTGACTTAATTTATTTAGTTAATTTTGCATCACACAACTGTTAAGAATTACTCCTAAAATCTAAGTTTCACTCTTCAGAAACAGAAAAATCTTTGTTTGGCACCACCACCATTTCCTTTGGACCACATCCCATCTGTGGGTAGGCACCCCTCTCTGGCAGGTATAGAAATCCTTTGGGGTCTGCATTTCTCCCACAGCACAGCCCTGAGAGTGCCCACCCTCCACAGTTCAGCCAAGAAATCAGGGGCAGCATGATCCTGCTCTTTCCCTGGGACAGCTTTCTAATTTTGGGTGGTATTTGGCTGACCTAGCAGGGTGGAGCTGTCCAGGTAATTTCATTCTCAGCAATGGCTCCCTGTCCACTTGAGCACCATCAGCTGAACAAAACTGCATTTCCATGGCCAGAAAGCCACCAAAAATTGACAAATCAACACCAACAAATGCAGGAGCAGCAGCTTCCCACTCCTCCTCAGGAATTACCTGATAAGACCACTGCTTGGAATTAAGTGATGAATTTCCATTCATTTACCCTTGATTTTCTGCCAAAGCCATCTATAGGGAAAGATAAATGCTGCTGCTACTGACTGAAACCCAAACCACAGCACACAACAATCCATCAGACAAATTAAGGGCTGTGTTTTGTTATCACCACCAGCCTGCCTCTGACAAGCAACACAAAGGAGAATTACAAGCTCTGGAACAAACCTATTAACCAGAATTATGTAAACCTAAAGGGTTTTATCAGATGCAGTTCTATCAAAAGGGCAGGATTTGCTGACAGTGGCAAGGTGGGAATTACTTATTGCTAATATCAATGTACATCAATTAGATGTATAGGAACAGGTTTATTTGACTAAGATTTAATAAAAAAAATTCCCTCACAAAACCCAATAGTGTATAACACAGTAGAACTGTAAATAGACTGAAATTTCCTTCTCCTTAGGGTACCTCCCTTCTGAATGAAACTGCTTGCACTGCTCTCACTAAATTATTCCTGTTACATGGCTCTTAGTAGGATGTGAAATGTAATTTGCCTGTTTTGAGCATCTGCTTTTGAAATCACCACCCTCCCCCTTTCACCTACAATTAAAAAATCCTTGCACTTGTGGGGTTCAGAGTTCTTTCTCACTTCCAAGTCTACAAGGTTCATAATACAAGGAAGAGGACAGGATCTTAAAGTACCTTGTTGAACTGGGGTATTAGTGTCTTAACCAGGATTATTTAATCCAAACATTCAGAACAGGTACAATTTTGATTTTTGCCTCTTCAGCCACGTTCAGCAAGGCAACAAAAATAAAACTCCTCTTTGCTGAACTCCAGAACAAGCTGTGCAGTTTCACAGGCACCATTGTTCTGCACACCATTATTTGCAACATCCACTTATTGTTCCTGGATATTACAAAAAAAATCTACTGGAAGATAGACAAATGGCAGGCAGTCAATAGAACAGATCTGGGTCATTAGCCTTTGGGTCAGGAGGAAAGGAAAACACCAAAATTTTATCTCCTGTTACCTGCACAAGCTACCACCCACTACCTTCACTAGGATTCTTGAGAAGATGGCAGGTACTCACTGCAGGAAGTCCATTCTCAAATTTGAAGCCAAATCATTGGTTTTTAGTGAAAGGCAATATATATAGAAGTGGAAGAATCTGATATTACAGGTAAAAAGATAATGGAGCAAATCTGTGCTTTGTATTGTCACTTTATGAAATCATCATCTCTCTCATGTAGAATTTCAGCAATGAGAAATGAGGTGAAGTCCATCCCCACTGTCCCATGGTTTTATTTTTAGGGCTTATTTCATCAGTTAAAGTTGGCTTTTGGCATCATTAAGGAGTACAAAGGCCAAGAATGAACACAAAATTTTAACTTTTATATCTACCTGGTCAGCCACAGGGGGTTATTCCACCCAAATGCTGCCATCTTACCTAGAGTAGTGGGGTTTTTCTATACTAAGTAGGAAAAACATTACTTTGCAATTGTTTGCTCCCCTTCACTTCCTCAAGGCAAAGAAACCTTCACCCACACCAGAGAAATGAAGACTAAAGGATGAAATAACTGGAGACACAGCCCAGCTCTCCTCACCCATCCTCTGTGTAGCAATTACTGTCCCCAGTAATCGTTGTCTAGAGACTGAGCCAAATTTATCATGGTTTTGTCTTTTGTGCTCCTCCTTCACCACTTGCCACTGTTGGGATTAAAGATGCAAAAACCTCTGAGGTAACAATTGCCTCTGGGCCAATCAGCTAGGGGGATGGAGGAATAATGTGACCTACAGATTTTGTCTCCCAAAAACACCAACTCCACAGACTGAGCTCATGAATTCCACATTCCTTGGCTCAAGGCCTGGAAACTCCAGTATTTACCAAATGCCAGACCTCCCACTGAGGGCAAAATTAACCTCAGTTTACAGGTCAGGGCACTCTGATATCCTTGTATTTCACCAAATATTGCTTTAAGGATAGGAGGAGAAGGAGATGTCTGAGTAGAGGCATCTGAGACCATTTGGTAGGTTTTTAAAAACTGAAAGGCTGTTTGGTTTAGGCTTTCTTTTTTATACAGTTCTAATGGGTATTATGCAATCTAACAACCACCCCTCTTCCACTCATCACTGCAACCTCCTCACCAACCACAGGCAGTCCCTAATGCAGCATTTCACTCTAGTTTAGAATTAACAAATTCATTTTCATCTTCCTAATGACAAAGGAAACTGCTGCAAGATTAATAATGCAGTTGGTCACAAGGATTTGTAAAGCTCTCTGCTACATCCTGCCTCTAGAGGAAAAGCTAAAATTGCAGTTTAATGCAACAATCAATGGAATCAATATCTTTAAATGGCTCACTAGCACATCTCGTATGACTTTTAGGACTCAATCACTTTTAGGTTCACAGCATCTTTGCTCTTCATGGTTTCCACACCTTTCTGTTGCTTTGTGCTACATTTTTACCCCTTCTACCCATCATTCCTCATGTGCCTGTAGAACCCACTCTCGAGAAGACTCTTCAGCCAGCTGGCAGCAACCAAGAGCATTTTTACATTTCAGCTATGCTAATTGAATACTAGCTAGTTAATATTTAGTAAAAAACTCAGCTAGTACTGGAAAAAATAAACTACTCTACATCCTTTAAACTTTTATAAACTTCAAGAGAATAAATCCAGCATAACCACTTCCATAAAAGAATAAAGCTAGTTATCCTTACTAAAAAAACAGTTATTCAGAATTTTAGAAAGGTAAACAATGCAAGCCTCTCCTTTCCCTGCAGTCATTCCAATTTTTTCTTTACTAATTGCTTCAGAAGAGCAGTTCACATTGTGTGGTCATGCAGAGAAAAACATAATTAAAGTTACACAGACATTGTCTTACTTGTTAGTAACCCAAGCCAAAATGGGCAGAATGTACACTGCACTTCTGAGAATGAGCTTAAAAGGACACAGATTGGTTTAATGTTTGCCTTAATTTACAGGAGCTACAATGAAAAATATATACTATTTTTCTTCCATTTAAAAAAGTTATTTTCCATAGAAAAGCTGCATTCTGTATATAGGCCAACCCAGCCTTACCTCCAAACTAGCAGCACACATTCTTTCATGCTTGCTTAGCCATGAGACATGTGAACTACACTGAAAAAAATCCACACTGTTTTGCAGAGATTATCTAACAAATACAGGACAATGCCAAAGGATGGTCAATTGAAAAATCCAGCTGTAGCTGTGACTTTGGGAAAACGAAAATAACTCCAAAATTTTTGCACAGAGGTCACATCAGTGAGTTAACCCCCACACTTTCCAAACTCTGCAAACTTCGATAAATGCCTTATTTTATTATTCTACATTTTTGTGAAAAATTCACAAGAAGAAAAAGGAGAATGAGATCCATCTTACCCTGTAAATTGTGCATACACAGTGAAGGACACACTACAGAAACAGCAAATAGCAGCAAGGGAGTGATGCAGCAACCCAGCCTGTCCAACAGGTTTTAGGGAATACAGTTTTTCAGGAATCAGACCCAGTAACACCACGCTCCTGGGCTCTCCTGGGAGCAGCCAAGGGGAGGAGAACTTTCCTCCAGCATTGATCAAAGCAGTTTGGAAAAGCACACTCAGATGGGTGATACCATGATAACAATCTGGGATAAAAAAACAGTCAACCACGTCACAGACCAAACCAGAGTGCTCATGAGAACACAACCACTATTACTATTAATTACTGTATTTTGAAGGTGGAAATGGAGTTTTAACTTCACCTAAATTGGTATCGCATCACTATTCATATCCTGATCAGCCATTGCATTTATAACGTAAAGCTTCAAATCATTATTCTGCCAAATAACAGGTAAGGGCAGAGTGCTGGAGACATTCCCAGTATGGAAATGGAATTCAAGAAACAGCTCTTTTGGCTGTCTCTGACCTCCTACATGGAGATGAAACATTTCACATGCCATCAATAAACAGACTGAGCACAACTACAATTAAAAAAAATTTAAAAGAAAAAGCATGTTTCTTCTGAGTCCATCCTCTCATTTTGTAATGCAAGCAGGAACACTGTGATGACTTATTGGTTACTCCCAATCTCTACTTTCTGCTTAAATTTGAAATAAATATTCTGGGTCATACTGAAAGCCTGAGTCATCATCACTTGCAGATCCACTGCCCACAAACGAGTCCATGTTCTACACACCCATCAAAAACTGGACAGGTACCACAGGCAAACATTCACACCTAACTCCACATCTATGCTGTGCTGATCCACATGCAGCCAAATATTCAACATAACAGCTACCAATTAATTTGGAAAACTAATAGCTATGTTTATGATTGTCACAAAAGGTTTTGTACTACACAATGTTGACCACAGCCAGTTTTTTAACTTTTCTGCTCTGGAAACTTTTCTACCTTTGCCACCACTTTTTTTTTTTTTTAAATCTTCTTTTAAAAATACTACAGGACTATAAAGAATGCTCCATGTTTGGGCTAATTGAAATTGAGTACTTTACTTAACTTTCTTTACATCACAGGAAAACCCCAAAGAACTAGGGGAAAAAAATCACACAAGCAATAATCACCCAGTCAAATAAACTAGGAAAGATAATTTAAAAGTGAGAAAACCTTATTTGCAGAAGTAAAATTATTGAACTACTGAGATATAAAAAGGACAAACATTCAAGCCTTTATACAGGCCATAATATGGATGGAAATAAGTTCTTAACACTTTTTTTTTTCCTTAACATATTTCAAGGGCCACATCTAGTCAGGAAACTTCTGAACAACTTCATTTCAGTTATATTTTGTTGCAGTTGACTTCTCCCCTTGTCATTTGTTTAGGGCAGTTGCTACTGGAGTTTTGCAACAACTCAAGTCAGGGACACCCCAACCACCCTTAGAAATCACAGATATTTCTCACACAGCAGAACTTGGTCAGCATAGTTCTGTAAACACACAAATATCAATACATTTAATAATAAATTATAAAACTTACTTTTCTGTATGCGAGGATTGTTTCCAGCCTCCTCGAGGATCCCGTGTGGTGTCCTTCCCAGCATTATTTAAGATGGCATCATCTTTATTTACAGAATCCTCTCTTTTTCTAGCTGTAGGCTCTTCAGTTTTGGGGTGTTTTGGCTGCATGTCCTTTGGCAAGGTATTTGTGCTCTGTAAATCCTTTTCACATCTGTTGGGTTCATCTTGGAAGGTAGAGGGTTTAGATTCCACCAAAGAAGATTTTGTTGCAATATTAAATAAGCTTCCAAGGAAATGAAAAAAGCCTTCTCGGGGTTGCTTGTCTTTATCTGATGTTTTGATTCCAGGAGTCAAACTAGGAAGGCTGTTAGCCTTTTTCAGCTCCTCCTGCATTTCAGACTTGCTGAGTTCTTCTGTGGAAAGGTTCTTCTCTTCATTTTGACAAGCCTAAGATAAATACAAAAAGCACATAAAGAGGGTGGTTCCTGTCATTTTTGCACAATCCCAAATTCCTTGATTTTAATTTGTGCCTGTACATTGCACTCCTTTCAGGAGATCTGTTATTTAAAAAGGTTAAAGCCACTGCTTGCTGTCTTCTCCTTTTGCACTAAAGAGGTCCCTATTCCATGAAAGTAAAAAGGACTAACATAGTCTAGAACATTCCCAAAACAGATGCAGTGGAAAAAAATACAGGACAGATGGCAACAATCACTTCAACTGGCATTAAAAATATGGGGAAGAAGAAAGGAATAGTTATTTCCCACTTCAGACTAATGCCCTCAGAAAGCACAGCTTCACAAACAAACATATTTTCAGCTTCACAATCTGCAAGTGTTTCTTTTTCCCTGGACTAAAGTTTTCTGGGAAGAACCTCCCCCCATCCCCATCCTTTGTAGTGGGTGCCATAGGTTATTGCTGCCTATTTTATCTTTACAGCACAACCCTTGTAATTTCAATTCCTGATTCAACCCAGTTTATTAACACAGATTAAAGTTACCCCTAACTGCTTTTCTCAGATGAAATCTATCCTGCTCAACAGGAGTGGGAAAGCACATGAACAAAATTCCTATGCAAATTTTAGCTGTGTCAACAATACATTTGGATAAGAGTAATTGTTTCAAATTGGGCAAGACCTACCCATCCAATCTACACAGAAAGCTGCTATTTCCACTAGGTGACCAATCCTATTTCAACCTGAAGTTGTCTTAAATAAGCCAGCAGAGGCTTATTTGTTCATAGGCCATCTAGGATCATGTTGAAGATGCAAAGTGTTTTACTGAACTCAGCTTCATCCTTGGGGAACTGCAATTTCTTAAGAATTTTCATGATACATTTAGTCATACTGGAGCAGTGGTCTTTAAACTTCAAGCAATGTTTTTTCATCCTCTAAACAGCAGATGCAATTGATTAATATTAAAAGATGCATGTGTTGATAACAGAATTATTTATGTGAAGACAGAAATTGAACAGCACTAATTTGTTCTTGAGAAATCTACACCACCTCCATTTTCTCTGAACAGACAAGACACTCATATTACCACACTGAACTTCTAAGTAAACTATGAAAAGTGGGCTAAGTCAAACTCTGGCCTTTTTTAATCCCACCTTCTCCCCTACATACTGCACTGACCAACAGCTGATGCATCACAAAGAGGTATGGTCAGCCCTGTGGGACCAGATTTACCATTTTACACTTCAAATTCTACCCAAATCTACCCCTGGAAATGAAGATGCCAACAGTGCAGCTTGCAGATGTGCCACAGCTCTGGTTGCTGTCTTTGCTTTTTGGACAAGTTACACCAGAGCCTGGAATGAATCTCTTGAATAATTAACTTTATCTCATAGGAGCTGGGTACTTTGCATAAGGAAATACAAGACAGAAACAAGAAAACAAAATAACTTCCAAAATTTGATGAGTGAAAGATTCACCATGTTAGCTTCAAAGTTCTACTGTCATATTTTCTGCCTTAACTTTGACTAACACCTTACAACCCTTCAACATCAGATTTTAACTCTGCTTTAAGTGAAGGAGGGCATTTCTCCATAGTTTTGTGGTTTGTTCAAATTCACACATTTTTGTCTAATCTAAAAGAGTACTTCAGTGCAGGAGATGCACACAAATCTTATTCTTTTCTCTGCACAACCCTTTTAAGCCACAAAAATTTCTACGAACTATTAAAATATCTATGAAGTTAACAACTACATGCATTAAATAAAAAAGAAATTGTTACATTAAAAACTTGACAACAGTTTAGTCTTCTAAGTGTTTTTGTTTGTTGTTGTTTTACCCATTTTTTAAAACCAGAAACTAGTGGAGGGTTTGGGGTTTTTTTTCCTATTAGAACTGGGACATCAAATAAAGTTAAATCTTTACATGTTAAAAGTCTTCTCTGAGCAGCTCTGAGACACAACACTTGTAAAGACTGTGCAGCTTATTTGTGAACATAATTTATGCCCTGCTTGAAAAGCTGTTTTGTAGTCTCTGCTTCCAGAAACAGAAATCTATTTAGGCTTTCCTTCCTCTTTAATCTTCCTTTCTTTACTTAACTTTTGGTAAATCAAAAGAACAGGAAGTTTTAATATGAAAGGGTCCTTCCATACCTTTAACCATAAATAGCGTCTTGCATGAAAAAAAGCCACAGAGAACACTTACACCGTGCTTATTTGAAGATATATGTGGATATTAAATCCTAACACAGAAACTATGCAAATCCTTCTTTCTTCCCTTCAATATAATCAATCCTATCTCCATATATTCTCCCTCCTGCTCCACTCTGCCATAACAGACAGCCTGAGCTATTGGTATTTCATCATTTGCACACAAAATCTCAATTCCAAGTCTCAAGCACTGTTCAGGCATTATACAAACAGCGCTGTTTCTGCTGCAGATTCTGAGGTTTGTACTTTGAGATGGTGCCATATTTAAATTCCTGAGACAAAAGCACATGATTTTACTTTTGGAAAGCCAGTAAGCCTCGAGCACAGCAGGAGCCCTCAGGCACAAGTGCCTGATGAACAGGCAGCAGGGTGGCAATTCCATGAGCCAGTATCACAGAAACTTTCACTGATCGTTCATTCCCCATGCCTCCCTCCCAGTCTGTCTGTGACAGAAGCCCCCAGAGAACACTCAGGGGAAAAAGAAAAAAAGGTAAGGGCACAGGGTGTATATAAAGTAATCCTTTCCATGGTACATCCCATCAGTTTTCCACAGTCAGGGTCTCTAGCTGACCTTGACGGAGTACTTGATTCTGTGTCACAACTAAGCTTGAGCAGTTTGTTATTGACAACACTGCGGGAATACCAGTGACTTGTTTTAGCTACACCTCATGCCATCAGGCAAAGAAAAATAAATTTAAAAAGTCCTCTTACAGGGTGACAGCAGTCTGAACGGTTTCTCAGGCTCACCAAGAAAACAGCAGTTTCTGGATGGAGACCCACCTGCCGGATCACGTTTGAGATCCTTGCTGATGCAAGGAAAAAACCCATTCCTGCTATAGTGTTGTCTTTCTGCTCCTCTTCTAATGAACTGTCACTAGTCTTCCCCTTGCCTCCCCTTTCCCACTCTCTGTGAGCTTTCCTGCTTGTGACATGCTTCATGAAGCTTTAATTAGCTTTTAGTCCTTGGGCAGCTCGCTGCTCCGAGTTTCACTGGGCGAGCCCTGGCTAACCCGGCCTGACCTTGCAGCTGAACCGAGGCTGGGCTGGGTGACATTCCAGGGTCCCTTCAACCTGAATTATCCTGTGGGCCTGTCCCTCACATGCAACCAGGCTGAACTGAGGCTGCACTGGATGACATTCCAGGGTCCCTTCAACCTGAATTATCCTGTGGGCCTGTCCCTCACATGCAACCAGGCTGAACTGAGGCTGCACTGGATGACATTCCAGGGTCCCTTCAACCTGAATTATCCTGTGGGCCTGTCCCTCACATGCAACCAGGCTGGCGTGGCAGGGCGTGAAACAAGACCATGACTGTGATCACGAGGAGACTGAAGTGACAAGGGACACCATGCCTGGGCTCTGTGCTCCCACTCTGCTGCACAGCAGCCTGGCACCCCGGGCTCAGGAGACAAGCCCACGGTGCCAGGGCTCCTTGGCTCCTAGGAATCCTCCTAGGCAGGATTCCTATCTTGCTGATTTATCCAGCAGCAGCCGGGGTGTGTTTTCCAGGCTGTAATCCACTGCTGGCTGCAGCACACACAGTGCCTCGGCTAATTGCCCCTTGGCAGGCCAGGGGCTCGCCAGCAGTGTGAACAATGGCCCGAGGTGGCACTTCTGAGCAGGGAGTGCTGCTCTGCCTCAGTTTCCCTCAACCCCTGTGCCAGCAGGGAACAGCCACGCCTGTAAATCACCTTTTCTCGGCAGCTGCCTGGCTGAAGTTTGAATCGCCGGAGGTTCTCAGCCAGCAAGGGCCAAAAATACAACCTCCTTTATTGGCCTAACAAGCGAAATGAAAACATTACCAGAATTAAAACACCCCATGAACAAAGCTTTAGCTTCCAGCCATGAGTGCCAGACATTTCTGATCTCCCTCATCATGGAGCAGGAGCTCCAGGCGGCCGTGCAGGGACCTCTCAGGCCCTGTCCTGCGGCACTGGAGGTGCCTCTGGAGAACATCCTGGCTCCTGCACCTCCCTCTGCCATCCCACCTCTTCTGCCATCTCTCCTGTTTCTGGGAGAAGATGGGCTGCCATCAGGAATTCAGGATCACCACTAGTTCACCCCAGGGACTTCCAACAAGTCGTTTAACCCCAATATCTCTCAGGCTGCCTGTCCTGCGGCACTGGAGGTGTTGCTGGAGAACATCCTGCCTCCTGCACCTCCCTCTGCCATCCCACCTCCTCTGCCATCTCTCCTGTACTTCTGGGCTGCCATCAGGAATTCAGGATCACCACTAGTTCACCCCAGGGACTTCCAACAAGTCATTTAACCCCAACATTCTGATTTACGCATCTGAGAAAGGGTCACGGCACTGCTCCTGAATTTGTGTTTGCTGGCATTTAGAAATCATTTAAGAGCTTCTGGCTGAACTGCTGGGTGCACAAAATAGCACATTTAGGCACTGCCACCTATAGTACAGGAGAATTAATCTTGTTCCTAGCCTTAGCTTTGACCTTTCAACACAGCCGAGACGGCTGCATTTCATTTAACAATTTCATTTAACAATTATGAGCACCTCACTCAATTTGAACGCTGACACAGGACATAAATTCTGTGTGCTAAGCAAAATCCACAGTGATATAGCTGAGGCTGGAGGCAGCCTAGTTCATCCCCACAGTGAGCCAACTATGCAGGTTTTCCAGCAGATTTTATTTCTCTGGAAGGTTAAAGCATCTTTGGTGTAATCTCCCACTTTTTTTTTTTTTTTTCAGTGAGTGGGACACACTGAGGTGCCTTAAATCCCCATGTGAAATAAGCTGATTCTTTTTCTGTTTCTTTTTTCCTATGGGGAGGAAAATCTTTTAGGCTTCTGCAACCAACAGGAGGCAATACATATGGAAACCAAATGAAAAACTATTGGACATACTGAGATAGCTTAATAGTGACACAGATTGAGAACAAGACTTGTCTAAGGGAATTAGAAAGGCATTAAGAAAAATTCAGGCAAAAGTACTGTCAGACAGTGAAATGCACACTAAGAACCCCTAAAAGTCCACTATTCCTAGTGTTTATGAGACAGGTGGATTGAAAAAAACACATGGTTAAAGTGGGTTTTTCCTATTTAAGCCAATAAATACAATGGTGGTGTAGAAGATGTAAAGGAGGCCCACCATTGTAAAAAACTATTTAATCTTTACCAGAATGTACCTTTCAACTAATGAGAAAAAGCAAAAACCCCCAAAAGAAGCAAAGAGTGGTTTGAGATTTTGGGGTAGTTTAAGTTAAAGATGAACTCACTACCTCTACAAATACTCAATTAACTTGAAAATTTCGGCTTTTTAATACTGTGAAATTTTCCTTCCACATCCTCATTTCTCTGCTTGGTTTGACATGAAAAAAATCAGGTCATGGCAACCCTGGAAGACAAGAGTAACTAGAAAACTAATGAAATCATGGCATCTTCATAATCAGGAGTAAAAGTTAAACAACAGGAAGAGACTTTTAGTTAAACTGCATCAGTTTTGCATTTTTAAAAATAAACCTATTTAAAGTCAATGACTATTTAACATTTGGAAAGACAACTGCATCTGTTCAAAGTTCAGCACTGGGACTTTAAAAATTTGTTTATCCATTTGAATTCTTGAAACAGCAAAGAGTCATCAATGTATATATTAATATATATTTAATTTGTCAGATTAGAAAAGATGAAACAAACATTCTCTGAAACTCTACAGTATTCTCCTAAAATCTGAGGAAGGAAGCAAACATTCTCTGGAACTCCACAGTATTCTCCTAAAATCTGAGGAAGTATCCAGAGATACATTCCTTGACAAGAACAACAGGTAAAATGGTAAGGGTGAACATTTCAAATGGAAAGGTAAAAAAAAGGAGGTACAATTTGCAATAAAGTTACTCTAGGTCACCTTCACAGGGAATTTTAAACTCAGTGAAAGTCTCTAGAATGACAAAATTAACTTTTTAATTTAAAAAATTCTCTTCACACCATTTGCAGAGCTGCTCAAAATTTTTCCCTTCTGAATTTTCTCATGAAATTATTTTAAAGCTGTGATAAGATTAAAAACTGGTATTCACTTCTGAGTATGCAACCATCACCTCATTCCTACAAGGGCTACTGTGGAGCCAGAGAAAACAGAATTACATTGTCTGTCTTACTTTTCTTTCCTCCACAGTCTTCCAGCTCTACCCTTTCATTGCCTTTTAATGAATATGTTTTCACACACATAAACCAAATTCTGTTCTCTTTTATTTGACAATTTCTTGAAGCTTGGGAAGAAAAAAAGGTGAAATTTACCTTTTGAATGGCGAAGGTGACAGTACACTGGGAATGGGGTGAGACAATGTGATTTCCACCTGCACTTACATCCTACTGGCAGATTATAGCACCTGGCATCCCATTTCTGCTTCATCTGTCTGCTGCTTTTCTCAGCTAAACAGACCAGGGTTTAAGCCTTTTTTTTTCCCCATCCATCCTGAAACAAAAGTCCCTGCTCATGATCCCTTCTTTGAAGAACTGAAGTAGTAGAAATCGAAGCACATTTCAAGATCATTCTTTCTAAAAATCTTCAGTATGACAAGGGAATTTACCACAACTTTAGCTTTAGAAATATCTTCCTCAACACATAAAGCTGTTAACACCAATCATCAATTTAACAAAGTGTCCTGGGAAACCAAAAGGTACCACCTATAAAATTCCATTTCAACAGAAGCCTACATCATGGCTGAGGAGAAAAACATCTGCTTTCAGCTTTCACCAGAGAAATCTTGCATGTACAAACTCCAAAACCATTCTTGTTTTATATTTCATTCCTTGCTGTGGGCAGCAACAGCAACAGTTTTTAAAAGTAACCCTCAGGTTTTTCAAAAATTCATGGTTGGCAGCAGTGGTGCATCTCCCTTGACTCCCAAAAGACAAAGCACCCCTCTCTAATTGATTTCTAATTAATAAGTCAGGAATTTAGCAGGAATTCACAGCTTGAGCAAACTTTACTTAGATAATTAGTTAAGAAATTCAAAGTGATGAGAGTTTTGAAGTAAAATCAATACAATATAAAACTATGATAATACAAATCCCCACCCTATGCTATATGGAAAATAGTATGTAGTTAACTAAGACTCTAGGTTTAATTTTGATTTCTAACTTTTTTGTAAAAGAAAAGTTAAAACCCTAGTCAGCATAAGGGATATTCAGTAAGGACAGCAACCCATATTCAGCAAGTTCATGGGCCTTTCAAAAAAGTATTTTGTAAATTGGCACACTGGATGAAAAATTTTGTGACAGAGAATTACAGCACAAATTCGGCTGAAAGGAATGTGGCTGGGGAGGTCATGCAGGCTGTGCTCCTGTACAAAGCAGCTCTGCTTCATCCAGCTTTGTTTTGAGTATTTCCAAGTACAAAGATTCTGCAAATCACTTGGGCAGACTGTTCCAATAGGTGACCACTTTTAAAGTAGAAGGAAAAAAAAAAAAAAAAAAAAAAAAAAAAAAAAGAAAGAAAATTCATATGGGTGACTGGAATTTCCCATGTCCCAACTTGTACCCGTTGCAACTCCAAAAAGAAGCTGGCTCCATCTTATCACATAATTGCAGTCCTTGCCATCAAAATTTAATACCATGTCTCCTGCTTAAATACAGCTATCTTTATGTTACCTTAAAATGAAATTCATGTGAGAAAGCAGAGCTACAGAATAATCTCCTCTCCATGTTCACAGTGTACAGGAGTACTTGTCAGAGCACAATTAGCTCCAGGTTTAATTTGCAGCACAGAAGCTTTAGATGGCATGTTAAGAAAAAGGCTTTTTAATTATAAGGTCTATGGAATTGGTAGAACAGTTGTCTGATGAGGTTGGAGACATCTTAGGAGATCTCCATCCCTGGAGGTCCTTGAGAACAAGTCAGACAAACTTTTATCAGGTATGACACAGATACAGAGATCTCACCTAGGGGCACAGGATCAGACTTCTTAATCTCTGCTGCACTTTCTGCTCCTGAGTTTGGCTGAGACTGTCTCAGGTTAATTCAGCCTTGAGCCTATGGGCCAAACCTGATGCTACTGAAATTTAAATTATACATTTGGTATATCAAACTTGCCCTTACTTTTTGGAACTTTTGGGTTTGCCTGACAGAGCCCACATGGTGGCTCCTGTGCTGAGATACTTAAGGATTCCTTCCTAATGGGTTATGGAAGAATGTGCCATTTTTACACACTTTTTCAGGGAGCACTGTTGCAATATTCCCTTTGAAAACAAAGTCCCTGCAGCACTGAAAGTGAGGTTAATGATATATCAACGTGTCCTGGACACTTTGTAGTGCAGATACTCAGTACACCAAACATGAAGTTCAGGAGCTGTTTACATCCACACAACCATCTGTTCAACAATCACAGCACTCAAATGCAGCATTTACCCAGAAAGGATACCCTTTACAGCCCTAATTCCAAGAAACAGAGGCAAAACAAAATCTGTAAATAAATGTTGGGAGGGAGTGGTGTTCCTTCTGCAATCAATTAACAGCAAATTTGTAACAGCAAATACATTGCAGTAATATTTTCTTGAAAGTGATCAAGTGCTGACTGATAAAGTCCCCCTGGCACACAGAAAAATTAGGCTTAATATCTTCAAAAGGCACATATTAAAATATATTTTCCTCACTTCATGGGTGAAATATTTCATTGTAGGGAAAAAGTAACCAGGGTAAAGGACAGAAGTTGTGTCTGAAGTGCTCAGAGGAGTCAAAGAAGCACCATAGCTCAGCACAATTCCCAGCTCCACTCACCCAGTCAGTTGTAATTTAGACATTTGACTTTTGCTGCTAAATCAGAGACTTGCAGCTCCTCTGCCATTTCGCCCCTGGCCTGAAATGGCCACTGAATATACAAAATCAGAAATATGATGGCTCATTGGCTTGGTGACAGCTAACACAGACACAGCACGATTTCACTTTTAGTCACCATCCACCTGAAATGCTGAGGTAGAAGCACAGCTCAGAGACATGGGCATGCTTGGAAACCTGCCCAAAACTCATCCACACATAGGTTCACACATTCTTCACAAAGCACACTCCCCATAACTATTTTTTTGTCAACCTTGATGATTGGATGAAAAAACCTGAAGCATCTTCTAATAACACAGATCATACCTTTTATAGAATCATTTAGGCTGGAAAGACTCTGAAGATTATCCCAAGACCACAATTAAGACAGCATCAGTTCTTTCCGACTGCTCAGCTGCAGTCTGGTTTATTTACAGAATATTATAGAATATGTTAGTGCAGAACACAGTTTATTTTGGCCAACGTGGTGTTACCAAATTTCAAGTGTGTATTTGAGACAGTAGTGAGAGGAAAAACCAGAAAAATATTTTTCTCAGAAAATGTAGTGGGGGGAGCATCAGAAAACCAATACTTTCTCTACTTCCTCTGAATAAGTTTTTATTATCTAGTTGTAATTTCTGTGCACAGTAAATAAAAAATTAGACTGCTCCAAGTACTCACTACTGTGCATATGAAACTATTCAAGTGTATCACAAAATTACTGAGCAGCTTAAGAAAGAGGAAAATAAGTTAGATAGGAAGCTCTCAGTAAAGCTGAAGAGCCAGCATATTCTAGTAATATGAAAACCACACCTTCTTCCTAAAGCCTATACAAACACCAGATATTATTTCAAAGACAATGTCACAGTTTTAGACTATTTAACATAGGTCTAAAATAGTGTCATGAAATAAAAACTTGTGGCAAGACAAAGAGGAGATCAGATACTTGGAAAAAAGCTTTACAGCTCTAATTTTGGCACAGTATTATAAAAACATGTGTTCTGAGTAAAAGAGTACTGAAACAGATTCAGCAGGAAAGATTCTGAATTGTGACTTCTGTAAATGAAAAAAAAATTAATCAGATCTAGTTTTTGGCAAGAAAGAAATACTCTTAGGTAACTCAAACTTGCTATGCTTGCTTTGGTCCACCTACACATCCTGCTTTTTCCTTGAGACCTAGCCCTATTCATACTTCCTTTTAAGCAATTCCTAGTGCTGAAGTGCTGTGCATGTATGTTGAATTATTCCCCTTCCTCAGTCCAAACCCTCCTCCAAAGGAAAATCTGGTTTGGAATTTTTCAGTGATCTGACACAGAAAAATGAGATTGTTTTAAAACTGAGAAAATTTTCTTACATTACAGTAGATAGAATCTCCTCTGCTTTACCAGAAACTTTTCTGCCTGCATTCCAAGGCATAAAATCAATGATTTATGGGAATAGGAAGCCATGCAGTGGGCATTTTCCAGCAGCTCTGAACTGACAGGCTCAGCTTAAATCCACCTGGCTTCTGAACAAACATCTTCTTCCACCTTGCCACAGACAAACCACAGCCAAAACAGAATTTTCTTCAGCAAATGACTCTGCTGGGATCTTTTAGAGGCAACTGCAAAGTCTCCAACTTTGGTGAAGCCCAAACAAATGGTCCCTGGACACTGAGGATGCAACTACAGAGGGGCTGAGGGCCCTACAGAAGGCAAGCACTTCCCTCTCCATACACCAGGAGTGCTCAATAAATGCAACATGCCACAGGAATCTCAGATTAAGGGTGTTAAGAAGCCTACAAACGAATCTGGCAGATTAGCCAAGCCCCTTTTGGGGAAGCAGCCTCTCTGTTATCTGCACTGAGCTGAAACAGCTCCCAAAAGGAACAGAAATTCAAGCAAAACTGCTTAGTGACTGCATCACTGTGACAGCTCCTTGCAGGGCAAGATGTGACAGGGGCAGAGACAGCTGCTATCACCTGTGCTGTACAGAATTATTGATAATATTTGGCTGAATCTATGCACAACTTCAGGGGTGTGTCTGGTGCCACAGGAGGAGGCCCTGATCACAGAGAAACACTTACAGGACAAGACAAGCATGATTAACACGGGTAACTGCTGAGGAGCACCTGATCTACACACAAATTTCAGCAGAAAGATCTTACAGTGCTCTGGCTGGCAACCAGCAGGCCTTCAGGCAAGCAAAGACTCGTTAGATATTTGTAAAATTTACAGAAATGGTGCTTTAGAGTAATGCCTGAAAACATGGTTTGATAAAAATATTAGTTTTCTTCTTCACTGGCTAACTGCATGTGGAATTAGCATTAGGGCCTAGATTTTCCTTGTAAGTAAATACACGGATTTTGTTTTAAGAATGTGAAGCACAAACAGTTTTTTGTCTTCAGCATGTACTTTGGAGCCCTGGCACAGTGGGCCCTAACCTAGATTATGGCAATCAGGTGCCACACTGCAGTACAGGAGTGCAGCCAACATCAGAACTCCACCAACAGTCACAACCAGAGGTGGCAGGTTTTACCTAAAATAAATATTAGCCAACAAAAGTCTTACCTTCAAGAGTGCAGGCAGAGTTGTGCTTTCCTTTTGGCTGCTCTTTGAATTTATGGCTTCGTTCCCTTTGTTTTCAGAACTGAAAAACAAAAATATTTTGTAATGCTGAGTACTTGCATCATTCAAATCCTCTCAAGAGCCAACACATTCAATTTAAGCACAAGAGAGCTGTAACTTAGAAGGACAGAAAAACATATTTTCCAAACTGTAGTCCATACTCTGCAGATATTGTAACTGAAAAAACCAAGCCCCAAAAAGCTGGAGACAGAACCATAATGACCGTTTCACCTCATACAGAGGTTTTTGAACTCAAGCATTCAGAAACAGCACACGGCATTTCAGCTCTTCCAGCTGAAAAATAACAAGATTTCCATGCCTGTGCATTATTTTTCAGCTGTAAGTGAACAGTGATCTACCACAGCAGCATTCACTGCCGCTGGCACAGCTGGCAGCTCCAAGGCACTCCCCATCCTGAGGGCTGTGAGCAAGTGGAATTCATTCAAATTTTCTTGGGAGTTCATCTTTGGGATGAAGGGAACCAACCCCCTGCCCTCAACCCCAGTTCTTAGAACAATCCTCACACACAATCCAGCAGAGAACATCTTAATCAAAACCTTTATGCTACAAGCAACTTAAAAGCAAAAACATTACCAAGGAAAACATTAGCTGATGTCAATGACAGACATCAGTTCCTGCATTGGGTAGCATTACATGAAGAAAAATAACTTTGTGCTAACATATCACATGAGTATTTTAATTAATTCATAATCACTTTGAATACCCTTCTTCACCAGTCTTAAACATTTAACTTTGCTGTTGAAAAATGCACAAGCCCTTATTTCTGAACTCATGTGAAGAGATGAACTGAAAGCTCTTTAAATAAAAAAGAAATTATGAGCAGTTTGGTGAAATTCTGCCATGAGAAGGAATTAAGGTGCTGCTGTACTCCTACTGCTCCTGACTGTAAACCACAGGTAAGCACATCTCAGCAAGACTCTCAAAATGAAAGTTTTTCTTCCCATTGTGGGTTAGACATATGCTGTATACACTGATATACGCACAAAAAGCAAAAGCCACAATGACTAAATGTAAGTTTCCTCCTCAGCTGCTCAGAGACAGCATTCCCTGAAGAAAAATGACAGTAGAACTCTCCTAAAATTAAGTTTTTCAAGATCTTTCACACCTCAAAAGAAAAGCTTTTTCCTCCTGTTTATAGATCATCTCCAAGTTGAAAACCATGTACTTTCCCATCACCTTAGGTATTCTCTCATAATGCATTCATAAACACAAAGATGCTTTTGCAGGGAGAGCATCAGACAGAAAGTCTTGGCTGTTCTTTGCCTCCCTGGAACACAGAGCAGATGAATTAATATCCTGACCTATTAATTTCATCTGCTGCTAATGCATTTCATGAAGGAGATGTCACAATCACTCTGGGCAGTTTGGCACATTAATAAAAATGTTTCTCTGTAGACAACCTATTTTCTCTCTCCTAGTTTTTGTTTTGTTGTTGGTTAAAAAAAAATAAACTAAAAACCAAAACAGCCTTCTCACATCTACATGGCTTTTCCTGATGCTGATACATTTGACATGAACAGGAAGTCTCTGGAGATAAGAGTGGAATAATGAGGTTGATGTCTACGAGACATTCTTCCTAAATTCAATGTATCACTCTTTATGGAACTGGTCTGCAGATCATATGAGATCCTTGCTTTCTTTAAGTCCTGGCAGGATACATTATCAGTGTCAAATTAATGCATCACTTTGTTTTGCTCATATTCTTTCCTTAACATCATGTAGTTTTTTCCCCAAAAACTTTTTTCATTTTCCCCCTTCTTGTTTATATTTGAAATACATGTCTGTATTACTTTCTTCTAGCTAGCCATAGAAATTCCATAGCATAGATGCCAAAACTGAAAGAATGCAATTCAGCAGATAAGCATCTTAAAATCAACAAGTAAAAAAAAAAAAAGTATCAAACCTTTTCTCTCCACCATAAAATAACCCTAACTCTGGCAACATTTCCCCACACCCTTTCATGGTTTATATTCTAGCGTTTCTACATTCCTTAACCTTTTGCTTTAGGGTGTAGTTCCTCCAACATGCTGACTTTGTCAGCAGAACCAGCTTTAGAAATCTCCACTCCTTCCTCCTCAACCTCAGTTATCTCTACATCCTTAACTCAGCCAAAAAGAGCTCTCAGTAGGGTGACATTTTTTGATAAAATCAAGAATGGGGCGGAAGTTTCCTTGGGGAAAAATCCAGCCTGCGATCCAGTTTATGGTGCAGTGATTTTTAACAGCACAACCAAGGGGCAACAAATGTCACTCAGCAGGAACAAGCAGGACAAGCCCCTCACACCACCACAGAGGCTGCTTGGTGTGAACCTCCTCTCCCCTTGGTTCTAAATGGATCTCTAAACCAAATGGTTTGATTTTTACAGCACAAAAAGCTGTAAGTTTACACTATGAAAGCTTCTTTGCTGCACAAAGGCCTCGTGGGGTGTTCAGGATAAAATGGCTTTGCAAGGTTACCTTGTACAGCCTGAACACCACAGACACAGGTGCCTGGGACTTCCCCTTCACACAATGAAATTTAGCAATCCCCACTGACAACTCCCTACAGATTTTAGGGCTTTCCCTCTTCTCCTCATTGCATCCATCACATCACCTAGGGCTATAGCTGTGTTTATAAAGTTGGGCTCCACAGAATTTTGAGCTTTTCCAGAGCAGTGCCTTTCTGGAGCAGGACAGGTCCCACCATATCATCTCTAGCTGAGCACACTGAAATTTAGGCTTGTGCTTAACCACCCACAGATAGCCCAGCCACCTCTCAGGAGAGTATTTCACACTGGTCCAGTCAGGAAGATGAATTCATCTTCACCTCTGTGCTTCACAAACTACTGCTGTCACAATGTACACCCAGAAATAGGATTCTACCAACCCAAGTTTTGAATCAACTCATCTTTGCTTTTAAGAAATAAAAGAGTAAAGTGTGATCTCAGAAAGAAACACCTCTGCCAACTTGCTTCCATTAGCTTCTTACCTATCCAGGCAGTCATTTTACAAACTGTCACAACCACTTGTTCACATATTTAGACAGACACTACTCTCATTTTATAGATTTAATGGGAAAAAAAAGGCATGGAAATAGTAAATACAAAGACACTGTCACAATAAATTCTAGAAACCCAAGCCTCTCTGATATGGAATCTACTGCCCTTCTGTTGCTATTTCTGCTAGACACTCCTTTTTCTCTTACATGTTAGTGCATCCAACAGAGATGGATTAATCTTTAGCGAAGGTTTAGAGGAAGGTTAGAGGGATTTCTTCTCCTCAGCTGTCTTGCTGCTCTTTCTACTGTCTTGCCAGCATGCCTAACCTGATTAGCATCACTCTTATTCTTTAACTAATCAAGATTAAATTTAAGTTGCAGAATGGTATCGTTTCTATCTTCTGAACAGACCTTTCTTTGTGCCATTTTCTATTGCTTCTTGTTCCTCTGCTGCTGCCTGTGTTTTGACCTTTCTGTAATACTTGGACAGGTGGTGTCTGAACCAGAAACAGGTTTGTGGTCCAAGTTTTCAATTATTATGCTTTGGAAAGAGAGGCTAGAGATTCTTACTAGCAAGACATGTTCCCATTCTGCATTGCTGCTCACACAAAAAAGAGATTACAAGAGGGATTACAGTCAAGAAAAAAAAAGCAATTTAATGGAGCATATTTAAGTACACGGCTTTCAAGGTCTTTTGCAACTGCCTCTAAAAACAGAACAAGACAATTACAAACAATCACATCTTCAAAAGGCCCTCACAGCATCTTTGTGTGGTGTGAGAAGTCTGCTTCCTCCATCCTTGTCCTTCAAAACAATCCCTCAGAACTTCCAAATTAAAAGCCCATCCCCTTCTTCCTTTATTAATCCACCCCACCCATGTTATGCACGCAGCAGATTGTGAATGTGTTGTGACAGATTAAAAAACAGAAATAAACTACAGGAAACATACAAGTAATAAAGCAAAACACACAAGTTTGGATGAGACCGACCACACGCCAAGTTCTTCAAACTCAAAGTAATTGCTGTGACATTTTAGGTTCCTTTTATGAGGAGAAGGCATGGACTGCCTGTTTGGGAAAGGGGAAATTCATGGGCACTCCCTTAAGGAAACGGGGACAGCTGACTAAAGCTGAACCTCAGCTCAGCACAACCACAGCACTTGAGGGTGTTGGCCCTCCCTGCTTCTCCCAGGCTCTCAATCCAATCTCTCCCAATGCAGCAGCTCCAGCATTCCCTTTTCATGCAGTCCACGTGCAAGCAGAGAGGAGAGTGCTCCAGCATTTTGCCATCTTCTCTTTTTTGGGGACAGATGAGTCCCTGAGCAGCCAAACCCTCCCTGTAACCACATCAGGCTGGCATTGCTTGTTTTTAACTGCTTTTCCCCCCAAATTAACTCGGGAACCATTTAATGTGATGACTTGTAATGATAGGAGAAAGTCCCAACTCAAAGATGCCTTCTAGATTTACTTCTTTATTTCTTTATTTCAGCATGCTGGATTATTCAGCATTATTTCAGCTCCTGAGCCTTGCCTTTCCTTACTGTCTGAACAAACCTAACACCCCTCTCTGGGAAATACACCTCATGTGGTTCTGATGACTTCCAATTTTACTTTGTGCCAGCAGTTAGATGTACAGTGCTGATTTTCCAGAAGGATATTTCAATGGAGAAACATTGAAACAAGGATTTCATCACCTAGTACTTTAAAATCCATTTGTGCAAGAGCCTCCCTGAAGAATGTAAATGAGTGGAAATCCACAAGTCTAATAATACCATCAAATATAGATGTGCAAGACCTCAATGAAGTTTCAGCACATTACAGGAATTCTCACACCACATCCAAAAACCAGCAGTAGTAATGAAATTTTTATTATAAAACTGCAAAGAGCCATAGGTTGCTTAGTATTGGTTTCCTCTTTGTCCCAGTTTCCAAGTGGTAATTAAGAAGTTGACTGCAAAAAAATCGGACTTTTAAATTAATATTTATATATATATATATACACATACCAGTTACCCTGCTTGCCATACAGATCCTTATGATTACTGCAGCTGGCCTCCTGCATAATCTTGATTATGAAATTTCACAAGTAACACACAACAAGAAGTTATGAGCTTTGCTTGAAAAACAAACTATGGGAAAACAACTACATGTGTAAATAAGACCATTCCATGTAAACTACTACTAAATTCACTACTTATTAGGCTTAACTATTCAAGCCTCAGCTCTCAATCAATCTACATCTCTGTGGGACAGATTATAAAGGTCTAGGTTTCAAATAACCTCTTGAAGCCACAGGTCTACTATAACATAAAACATTTAAATCTGATTTCCCTTCCAGTTATATTCCTTGAGGCAGAGTCATTCCTCAAACTTTAACGTTGTCATTTCAAAACTAAAAGCCACTGAGCTACTTCACTTCCCTTTATGAGGGAGGTTTCCAGACATCAAATTGTTCTGGAGCTCTTTTCAGAGCCCTTTTCAGTTTGCCAGCATCTTTTCCACAATAAATCATGGACACCAAAACTGGATTCAGTACTGCAGTAACCAAAGGATACACACTATATATATACATATATATATATATATATATATTTTGCTGTTTATACACCCAACAATCATATTGTCTTCTTTGGCAGCTCATGTTTAACTGCCTGTCAACCATGGCAACTTAGTTTGTTTCCAATGTTGTCTACATGGTGATTTTCATACTTTTCACTCCAATCATCTGCAAACTTCACATCTGCTACAGTTTTGTCCTCTTTTAAATTATCTGTGAGGATAGTAAATTGATTCAAAAATACATCCTTTTCATTTTCTTCAAACAGATCAAGTAGAAAATTATTTATTACATCTGTTTTTCTTATATTCCTCTGTATGTTGAGTTTCAGCCTGCTGTTACTGCACTTGCAAATATTTTAAGTAGGGCATCAGTGCCAAGTCTTAAGCATCTAAGGATGATATATTCAGCAGTTTGTCAAGTGCAGCTGTAATCTCATAAAGAAAACTGAGCTTGACAACTCCCATCTTTCAGTGATGTTATAATCAATACCATGTTTATTAACTTCTCAGGTCGCCTGGAGACTTAGTAAACCAATTTTTCCATCCTTCCCCTTTAATCCAACTAAATAAAATAGTCTTTAAAGGGAAACATCTTCCTCTAGGCACTATCACCACACTTGTGAAGTCATTTCTGTGCTGTTCAGCCAGGGGAACTATGAGAACTTAATCTAAAAAGTCAATTTTTTACAAGTCAAACTTCTGGCCTGTACCTTGAGGAATACGAGCAAGTAATCATTTGTTAAATTAACTGAAAGGAAAATATTACTGTAAAGCTCAGTGGCAACAAGATGTGAGGAAATCAACTGAATGCAAAAAATTGGCTTGTGCATCAAGTGAGAGCTAAAATATGTTAGTATTTAACAGCAAATAAAACCACCAGCATTTTAAAAGAAAAGTACCCCAATGAATAAAATTAATTAAAACCTCTTTCCTCTGTTTCCCGCCCTCCCAAAACCACAACGTTGCCTTTTTCCGAAAACCTCAGAAATGAAACATTTCCAGTGAACTTCTCTGCAAGATTCCCAGGCTAACACACTTCTTGGGAAACCAAACAGCAGCAGTGACAAAATCTGCCTCTAGTCCCTGGCAAGGCCGTTGGAGCTGGTCTTAAAGAGAGAGGGACAATTTTGCACAGAAATCTGAATGTGAAATTTCTGGCTGCTGTTTCTGTGCTTAAGCTTAGGCCACACACATAGGGGAGAAGAACTGAAGGCATTAAGACAAATGGCAATTATAAAAACAAGTCACTGAGTTTGAAATTGGAGGGTCAAAGGAAAGCAAAGCTGCTATTTCATTTAAAACAAACACAGAATGGAAACTGAGGAAGAGGAAAAGAAAGCAGAGAAAGGTAAGGAAGGAGAAAATGGAGCCAGGGAACTTAGGCAGAAGACGTGTTACAATTGCTGATTGAAGTGTTGAAATAGCACAAAATGTATTGTATTCAATTAAACCGCTCTCATTTTGAAACTGGTTTGATTACAGGCAGCAATAAGCAATTTAGATTGTTTTAACTGAAACTATTTTTCCTCTCAGACCTGTTTCTGCTGCTGATTTACATACTGTTCTTTGCTTGTGCAGCAAAGCTGGGTCAGCTTCACATTCTGCAATAGCAGTGCTGTTTATAGGGGTGTTTTTTTGGGTTTTGGGGTTTTTTTTGGTAGGGTTTTTTTTGCATGGTTTATATCAGCTACATAAAATGTGTTAGTATTACATGAAGACAAAAACAAGCAACTAAAACTATGATGGAAAACAAATACGTCAGACAAGTCGCAGATAGGCCACACTTGACAATGAAATTTAAATGAAAAAAGTTCAAGAACCAAAACGTGTCATTACACTGAACATGTACCTTTAAGTTCAAAGGCTATGACAAAGTGAAATAAATATGATGACCCTTGCTAAATAACTTAATCCGTTTTACATGAGAGGGAACTGAACAGCCCTACAAAGGCTGGAGAAAGAAATATAAATGTTTGTGAGCAGAGCTTACTCCAGCATCGGGCAGTGTGATTATACCAGATTACATCAAGGTTTTTCTTCTGGCATCTGTCAGGCATAGTAACCAACACTGCTGTGGAATTTGCCAGTCTCATTGGTTAGACAGCTTCCAGCATTCTTATGATATAGATATGTTACAGGGCACTACCAAAAACACTTGGTACAACAGCAGAAACAGATTTACAAACTATTAATTAAGGTCAAATTTATCGAATTAATAACTCTTTTCAAAGGGCACGTTTGCAGGGTGGGGGATCAACAGTGCTATTTACAAAATGGCATAAAAATAGGAGATATTAAAAAAACAAGTAATCCAGGCAGCCTTTAAGCAGCAGCAACTGTTGTACTGATAAACAGGGCATACCAGAATTTCAAAAAGGTTCATTAAGAATAAGCACCCTGAAAAAACAAGCAAGAGGGACTGGTGTCACCAGAAAAATGCAGTGAGGTCTTCTAGTCAGGCTGGAGGAGAAACTTTTGGTAGAGTTACAATGGCAACTATTAAAACCTGAGAAAACACTCTCCAGAACTCTGATTTTTATTCACAAAATACACACAGGGAAGCATCCTACACACACCAAAATTCCCTCTTCTGTTCTGAAGGTGTGCATTTGCCATCCCTACCAAAATCAGCTTTATGGCCAAATTTGCAGCCTGTAACTGATGATTAAAATAAAAGTATGTTATCACTGCAATTCCTTCTGCCTTTTCTGTTTGTGCACTCTTAAGAAATAACTTCTTCCCCCATTTTTTCCCAACACAACACTGTCCGTAGGTGAAGTGCAGATCCCCAAGTTGTTTACACACTTAGGCCTCAAGACCTCCAAACTGCTTAAGCAGTTACATTGCCTTTGGAAAAATATTTTATCAACTTAAGCAGCAGTGCAACACTGAGAAAAACAAGGTTTTATTTCTGAATAAGGCAAGTCATGAAATCACAATAACACAACACCATTGGGGACTGTATCTTGTGTCTGGATACTGACATGAGGAAGTGAAATGAGTAAGGAAGCCAGCATTTCTGACCTTAAGCCTTCAAAAGTGACACTGCACAGCCAGTCAGAACAGATAAAAACTATATTTGAAATGAAAATTAATATATCAGAAGAACTGAGTTAAAGCCTGAGCAACCCAGTGCTGTGCCAGTGTAACAGTATATCCTAACTGAACTGTCTAAAATCCAAAAGCCCCCCAGAAATTAAAAGCAGTAACTGGGCTTCCACCCGTTTAACAAGTTAAAATAATTAGAAATACAATCCCCAAAGCAACACATTTTTGAATCTTAATTTTTTCCCACCTGGGAGCCTTTTGTTCACTAGAGAAGACCAAGGAGTTTTCATCTTTGCAAAACTGTTCCTTAAAACCACAGACTTGTAGCTGTTTTGGAAATATTTTTGCATTAACTCTGGCACTTATGCCAATAACTGGAAAAGGAGACAATGCTGTTAACATTTGAAATAGTGGAAAAATGTGTTGCTTTGTTTCTTCCAAGGAGAGCCCTCTATTATAATTAAGGTTCTACTAACATTTCCTTCAGGAAATGTCTCTCACTTGGCCAGCTGCTGGCCCTGCTCCTCCTGGTCTCAGTCCCATGAGAATCCAAGTTATGTGCCTCATTCTGATCGAGCAGGCAGTCTCTCTAGAGTGCACAGAACTATTTACCTGCTTAATTATAGGCAACCACTTTGGGCCTTTCATACAGTTTTGATTTACCCTGCAATGGAAGCCATAATGGAAAAACCTCAGAAGCAAAAAAGGAAGAACAAGACCCCAAATTATCAAATTTAGAAAATTTTCATAATGCACCTCACTTAGGCAAGTCTAATTTGAATTTTTCTATCTGGTTGAAGTGTTGCCCTTGCTGGTTCCACAGACCACTATCCCTCATGTAGACTCATAAATAAGCTAAATTTTAACAACAAAGAATTCTGCTCTGGCTTTTGAAAGTAAAAGGTTCTTTATTAGAAAGCAGTGATTGATTTTTCCAGCAGACAATGGATTTCTTCAAAGATGCCAATGGTATCTGAATCAAACTCAGCCAGGAGGCAGCAATTTCAGAAAAACTAGGTTTGAAATTTATTACTCCCTTTTCCATCAATTTCCAGCAGTCCCTCAAATGTGGAGTTTTTACAACTACAAAAATACGTGTTCTTTGTAAACAGGAACAATGACTGGCAATCCCAAAGGAAGAAAAAGACTCACTAATCTCTCCTCAAGCAGAATAAACAAAGTTCTTCATCTCTAAAAGCTCTCAGTAAGATACTAATGGATGAATGGAAAACTAATCTCAGCCTGAAAAAAAACCCAACAAACAAATCAGGCCCCCCCCCAAATCCTTCTAAACCAGATAAAAGGTTGCTCTTCCCTGTTTGGTGTCTCTGATACACTTCAGCAATGCAGACAAAATATCCTAACAAACTAAACTTGCACTGGTAATTCTGTGATCAGCCAACAGCACTTGGAGGGGAAAAGAGAAATCCGAAATGAACTAGCTAAACACTGCATGGAATAACTAATAAAATGCACCCATAGTTAAAAGGACATTTTGATGGTACCTCAGTAAAAAGTGTCACACCCCCCCTGAAAGGTCACATTTATTCACAAAAGAACAATTGCTCAGCCACAGGAACCACATATTTCTGAAAGCATCCACAGTGTAAGACTTATCATGTAAAGGTTTTGTCTTCTTCCAGAAGTATTAGTAAAAAAAAAAATAAATTATAAGACTCCTACTACAATAGTAAAAATGCAATTGGGATTTGTCACCCTGGGGATTTAGATTGCTCCAGGACAAACACTGTGGTAACCAATAACTGATTGTGTATTATTGAAAATAACAAATACAGTACAGCATAATGACTGCCTTTGATGAAGTCAATGACAAAAACCTGGGGTGAAGAGCACTGAAGCCATCCAAAGCAGCCCCAAGTCTGCAGAACACACTTAAGGAGTAGCCAAGCACTGGATTGGGAGACGCTTTCAACTTGGCTACGTTTTATGTAAAAGCCAAGTAAACTCTTAAGGCATGTGCTGTGCTCTTTGCTGCCACAGAACTTGCAACTAACCTGTGCAGCTTAATTTTTCCACAAGCAAGCAAGCAAGCCTCCAGCGAGTCTCATGTTCATCAGAGCTACAAACTGCTGCAAGGGCAAGTTATTAACATATGCTTTTTGGCAAATGAGGTTCTCAGAAGAGTCTAAGACACTGATTAACAAACGATGTAACTCCCCCATCCTCTTCCTCCCATTTTAAACCAGACTCACGGCAGGTTTGGCGTTTGGTTCTTGTGGTTTGTACAGGTAAATCTGAACAGGGTCTGGAGCAAGTGAGCAGCTCTGCTCACGGGGGAAGCTGGCAGCTTCCAGCCACCCACCACTGCCTAACTTATAGGAGCAGATAGAGAACGACTTTGGATGGACAGAGGCTCATTTCTGCGTGCTTTAAAAACTTAGGAAACCATCACATTCCGCAGAGGCGTCAAGTGTGATGCACGTCTCAGTGCAGGCACACAGCGTCTGTGATATACTGCTTCCCCCTTTATTTAAGTCTTCTACCTTTTTGAAACCCATCAGTAAGTGAAATATGTCCACAGAAAAGTTCATACACGATACATATCTCTCAAACTCGGTCTGGCTCCCACACATATCCCACCGATAACCTGAAGAGGAACCATGCAGGTGCATAAATTAGACCAAAGCTGCACTCCCCGCTCGCCCACGCACTTCGCACCTTCACAGCACCCAGGGCAACCCTGGTCCCCCTCCTCGCACTGGGCTTTGTCCAGCGCTTCCCTATGCTGCACCCGAGCTGGCTGAACAAACACGGGAGCCAACCTGCGGCACTCATCGAGGCTAATGTATGCAATTACGCTAATCTGCCAAGAAGGCTGCCAGTGGAAACCAAATACGAGAGCGTCAGCATTCCTGACTAGCGTGCCACGCTGCGGCCCGGCACAACAGCGAGAAGCTCCTTAACATACCGAATGCGCCTCGGCACGGCCAGGGCTGTCGCCTGCCTCCGCTTGGGAAGGAGTCAGGGCTCCCACCCTGCAGCGAACCTCGGGAGGGTTCAACAGCGAGGCCAAGGGGCCAGAGCCTGACCGCCCCAGCCTCCGAACGGAGAGAAGGCTCCCGGGGCAGGTAATGAGATCGGCACAAAGATCAGACTGCGGCCCCGAGGGAAGCGGGTAGGTCTGTCCTGAGTGCTACCTACAGATCACTTGGTGCACAAACCACTGAAGTGGCATCGCTCCCCTCCTGACCAAGGGGACCACCAGGCTTTTGTGGTTATCCCAAACCACAGCTGGAGGGAGCTGGCAAGGCGTCATCCCATGAAACCTGTGCTGTTGCCTCTCCAGGTCCTCAGCCAGACCCAAACCTCCACCTTCTCCCATATCTTAACCACCCTAGCCAGACCAAACAGCCAGGCTATCCCAGCAATTGTAAAGATATCCTTGATTCAGCAGCCTCGTTCCCAATGTCTTTTTTCCACGAAATAAGAAAAGCAATGTTTTCTGCTCATAAAAGACCAGTGGATCCTTGACGGTGTATTGGTACGTCAAATGCTTTCAGTAAAACAAACCCGCCAAAGTTAAAAACCCTCACGGTGCATTTACAAGACTGTTTAAGATGGTCAGTGTAAGAGGGAAATAGGGTCTTCTATTTTCCATGAGAATATGTATGCAATGCAAGATCCTAAAGCTTTTCACTGAAAGAACTACTGTGATTGCCACTGGCTATCTGATTAAACTGCATTTACTGTCTGTCAGTGTAAACACTAACCTGTGCCCTATCAAGAATGACTCAGATTAAAACCAACATGTTAAAAGCACAAAATAAATACTACACCCGAGGAAGTAGGGCCTAGGCAGTTAACACCTTTTCACCACAAAAATATGCTCATTAACTTGGGCCGACGATGACGAAGCTGCCTGAGAAACTGAAGGAAACTTAGTTGTGCTTCTTTCCTACTTACAGACAAGAATCAGCCACCAGAAACAGGAAAAAAAAAACAAACAAAAAAAAA
>VXBR01006885.1:82128-233572 GCA_013400215.1 Cisticola juncidis
AGGTAGGGAGGGCCCGGCCCCGGCCCCGCCGAGCACCCGAGCTGCGGCAGGGAAGCGATGGCCGTGAGGGGAGGGCCCGCAGCTCGCTGCCCGCCGCCCCCGCGCGGAGAGAGTGGCGCGTAGTGTTTGGTTTGGGTTCTTTGCTTTTTTTGGTTTGTTTTTAAGTTAATGGGTCATAATTAGTGCCAACAAAGAGAAAAGATCAGAGGTAAAAAAAGCCAAACGAAACACAACACACCAAAACAAAGAGTAAACAAACAAACCAACCCTCTGAAGAAAAATGTTAGGCAGCCTTGAGAATGCACAGTCCTGAGTGACTGCAAACGCCAGTGCCCGCCTCCTGCTCTGTAAGGCGGGCCAGCTGTGAGGTGCCGCACTCATTTGTCCATGCACAGCCAGGAATTGGCTTCGAGCTGTGCCGGGCACAGCGTGGCTGCCACAGCCTCTCTAACACGGGCATCGAACAAAGGTAGCAGGGACCGGGGCTCCACCTCTCCCCTCTCTCTGTCTCTTGGGGTAAGTTCAGACCACGCTTGCTGACAAAAAATGACTTGGAAGAAAGGGGTTCTCCTGCCTTATAAGAAGTTTACTTCCTAGAAAGGAGTTTGGTTTAATTTTTGGCTTGAGTTTGAGATTTTTAATACCAAAGCCTTCTTTTTGCTCCCTCGGGGAGTCGTGGCCACCCTTAACATCAAACTGTACCTACAGATGACCTTGCCATTGCAACAGCACAGTGACCAATATCCTCCTCATTTTATAGACCGAGGTGATGCACAAAACCTTATTGATTCAGAGTGTGAGCTACTGGTGAAACAGACCAACACTAACACAAGAATTTTAAATTCAAAACCACATTTTCTTACCTTTGTGAGCATATCCGCTGTTCTTTGTGACTGCCTCCATCTTACACCTTTCTGTCAGCTCCTTCTTGCTTTGTGCCATCTCACCGAACTGTGGAATGGTTGAGGCTGAAAGAGACTTTAGAAGTCACCTGCTGCAATCCCCTGCCCAACCAGGATCACCTGGAGCAGATTACCCAGGACTTACTGTTTGCTTTTGTGTCCTTTTTTCCTGCCTCAGCTGTGAACAATTGAGAAATGTGCTAACAGCTCTGCTGTGTATAGTGCAAGTCTCATATAGCTTTGATGTGGAATTTAAAAACACAGACACAGCTGGATATTTGACACACACTTAAATTTTTAACCAGTCAGAATTGGGACTAGCTGGTTGGATCACAGGTTACAAAAAAAAGCTTTCTCATGGAATAGTAACCAGTTACAAACCTTATTCAGGTGACAGCAGTTAGCACACAAGGTTCTGTCCAGTTTTCAGTGTCCAGACAAGGAGCAGACACTTCTCTCAGTGATACAGATGCCCCAAGCTTTGCACAAAGCCATGAAATGTTTCAATCCAGAACAGTAGAGAGGAAAACAAGAAACCACATTTTTAGAGTACTTACAGATAGTCACCAATTCTCACAGAAATGGCAATCAAGGTAAAAACTGCAAAATGTAACAGCAGTTCCCAGTGGAACATTATAGAAGAGACACTCCTTCTGACATTCAAAACAGAAGTAATTAGGCTCCAAAACCTAATTAGAAAAGTGGCAATTTATTAGGACTGCACAAACAGGCTGCAGGGAGGCTTAGGCTCTCTGTGACTGTTTATTAATTCTAATTCTTCTTTGCCACATACATCTCACAGCTTCCCTACCTATTGCTTAAGTAAGATCTAATCCCTAAGCTGTAGCAAACCTGAATATAATAATTAGCATTTATAAAGCATCCGGTGTCTTCAAAGGGTTTAAGCATTAATTAATCCTGGTAATCACCTCAGGATGTCGTTAAGTATAACGTGGTGAGTGGTTTGCACAGAGAGGCAGAGGCACTCAGAACACCTTGCTGCATCCAAAGGATGTCCACACCTGCCCAGAGGGGCACCACAGGGCAGCACGAGGCATTACCAGGGCTCTGCTTGTCCCAGAACAAAGAACCAACCTAATCAGAAATGCTAATCCCAAACACTAACATTTTATGCTCAAATCTGTTCCTCCTTTCTTCACTGCATCTAAAAGCAGAAAATACAGGAATGTACCAAATGACAGTTCTACTGCAGGCAAATAATGAAAATATTAAAACTAATCACCATACTAAAACTGTATTAATATAAAAGATGAACATGGCACGGGTTAGAGAATCCCTTTCTGGGTTTTTGATAGCCAGAGTAATTGAGAGTATGACATGACCTAAGAGTAAATAATTTTGACACTATTTTTTAGAAATAACAAAACAGATGGGGCAAACACGTTCCTCTGTGCCTCAGATTAAAGTGCTCACATGTGGCCCACAGGAGGAAACGGGGCAACACCAAAGGCAGGGGAGAAACAATTAAAACACACTTGCAGAGGGATAGAATTGCACAGAAGAGGAAAATGTCAAGCAATAGCTCTCAATACATGTTTTTCGTAATTCATCCTGCCTAGAGTGTCACTTGAATGTCGACCAAGAGAAGAGAGGGTGCTGTGCCTATTCCACATCCACTTAATTTTTCTGCTGCAATTCTGACTATAATGGTTGTGCCCTTTCTCCTTGCTGATTTGGAGTGAGCAGATGGTGAAATTTTAATTGTGCTTTTTGTATTTCCTCCTTTTGATGGGTCCTTAAAATCTTGAGTCAAATCTTTTGCTTTGTTTGGATACCAAAAATGAAAGCAAATTTCCATTATGCTGGTTTAGGAGTAGCCCTCTTTTCACATCCTTCTTTTAAAATTTTCTTGATACATTGAAGTAGCAACTAGGGCAGAAATGTATTCTTAAAACCTCCAAAGGAAACATTTTGCCTGCAAGGACATTTCACACAACTATTAAATGAAAACAACACCCTCAAACTGTTTCCATTGTTGGACCACTACAATAGGAAGTGCTCTTACTTTTTGAGGTGCAACTCTGCTATGCAAAAGCAAAGTTCAGTTTTCCATTTTATACATGTTAATACATTCATCTATCAAACTATTTTATATAGCTCTGCTACTTTTTCTTGTTAATAAGAACTCCCATTTTCCAGGCTCTTACAGAACATGTCTGCAGGTAGATGTGGCCTAAATAGCACAGTATTTTAATAATGAAGAGGCCTGCACCTTTTTCCTTTCCAGTCTATATTATAGCAAGATTTTCAATAGGTGCCATAAACCCATGAATTAATACATACATAAGAGTCATGGTGTGTAATGTTTGCTACTCATTTTTCACAGTGTTGAAAACTGTGTAGCATTTTTCACATTTTTGTGAAATGTGCTGTTGAAACAAAAACTGATTACTTTCAATTCTTTAAAATGAACACGACCAACAGAATGGAAGAGTTGGGTCTTGGCTATGTTATTACACAGATGAAGGATGTTAGCAAGGATTTCTAGGATTATTTTCTATCTAGCCATGACCTCCTGCTGTAAAGTATGTGCTGTGCAGCTTCCAGCAATGCTCATCCTTTAACTGTAAACACACAGTTCCTCCATTTGATTTACTGAAAATGGTTTAAAGGACAGCCACATGGCCAGCTGCTATTGTTCAAATGCCTTCATGTCTGGAGAAGACAGCTGGAAATTACTCATGGGGTTAAACAGCAGCTTCTGAGACCCATAACTGTGTTCTTTATTATTTTGGGTAAGATTTATACACTGTGCTACTTATGGCCAAAGTTCAATCTAGGAATTAAAATCTTTTTCAATTAAATCATCTTTTTGGAAAGCTGCTTCTGTTTGTTTTCCACTCTATTTGTTTTTCACTTAGGAAATTGTGACATTTACACCTAGCCAGTAGCAAAAGTGCTGAATAGGGAAATTCACTGTCAAGTACAAAATAAAAAACCACCAACCCACCTACAGAATCTTTCTTGAAGCAGACTTTTGCTGCACCTGGGCACAGGACAAAAAGCACTCAGAACCCTCATACTGTGGTGGGATGTATGTACCTAATTACAAAAGATTTTACAACCTTCAGTGATTGGCACAGCTTGTCTGGGAGGCTCCCAAGACGTTTTTCACAGCACCTCATAACAAACTTGTGTGAATCCAAATAAAGATTAGGCTCTCTTGTCCTCTTACTAAGTTATTGATTGCAAAGCACCCTTCCCTAATTGGAGCTCAGAAAAGTCTAAACTTTATGTAATGAGGTCTCTGTAAAACCATTCTGCTCACCTGCTAAGACAATCTGTCTCTTCGCCAGCCTTCCACAAAAAATTGTGGTTAAACAAAGTGCTTCTAACATATTCTAACATTCTAACATAACAAATTCTAACATATATTGTAGATAGTGTAAAAAGCAGCACAAATAATGCAGTATTCATAAGAATGCAAGAGCTTTCAAAAGAGGTGCCTTACATGCAAATAAAAGAAATCCATGAAATACATTACCAGCTATTTATACATTGTAATTAATTTAACACTTTTTACACCTAGAATGTCTTTTGAATATCAGATGTGTGGTTAAAAAGGAATATACACCTTCCTGTACAAATCTCCACACTTTCAAATATAAAATCAAATTACTATACTAATGGGCTCACCATATTTCCATGCATGTACATAAAAGAGCATTTTTAAATTTGCAGCTTGCTAGGCAGCTTTAAATTATGGTACAAGCCTATATACAGTAAATTTAAGCTTCTGGACAGCAGACTTGCCTTTCTTAACCACCTTTCAAAGATTTCCTGAAGCAAGGTCCCTGGGCTCCAAGGCTTCCTAGAACCCCTGATTGCAGACACACTGATGCCACTCCTTGTCTTTCCTGCTGGAATTCACAACACAGAATATTTTTTAACCCAATGTTCTGGACTCTTTATAAAATATTATTTAAAATGTTTGAAAATTAGAATATCTATATATTTAGATATAAAGTAACCCCTTATCACATTCATACTGAGCATATGTATAAGCATATTTTGAAAGGAATAAATCATGTTTAGTGTTTGGAGAAATACACTGCAAAATATTCTGATTATAAAAATGACTCAAAGTACACCAGTGTCTAGCAAGCAGAATTCCTATGGATTGAGCCAAACAGGATCATAAGAGCTTTTGGCTGCTAATGTTGCAGAATCCCATCTGGCTTCATGGAACAACTTATTTTCCTCTCCATTTAAGCTTCCAGTAAGAAATTAAAAAGAGAGAGAGAGAGAGAGAGAGAGAGAGAGAAAACAAAGAAGAGATCTTTTCTAACGTATGCAAATTATATCCATAAGTTATTCCAAACAGGGAGAAAATACTTCACTCCTATTACAGAACAAACAGAAAAACTAAGTCTAATTCTTGGCACACAAGTTCCACATAACAGTAAACAGTCTGTGTAACACACAGAAAATGGGTAAGAAAGAAACCTTAGAGGCCAAGTTTGTAAGAATTCAAGAATTGAGGTGACTTCAGTCAGACTTTGCCTGGTGAGCTGGGTAAGTCACAGCATAACTGACCCCTCTCACACACACATTTGTTTTGTGGGTTTTATTTTCTTTTTTCCCTTTTTAAGCCCAACAAAACAAAACCTTTAATACGGGAAAGAAGATTTCTTTTAATACCCCAGAGCAAAAATTCTGAGTAATCCGTGTTTCCTCACTCAAGCATTCATTGTTACTACAGTCAAGGCAGAAAAGCTTTTTCAGCAAAGTCAATGCCATCACAAGGAAATGCCTGGCTATAGGGCATATGAGCCTGAAGAGTCTTTTTATCTGATCTTGTTCTTTACAAATATTTTCTGTATTTAATGCACAGCTCTGGTCCAATAAAATATGACTAAGAAGACTAAAGAGGTTTCTCTACAATGGAAGATGGAATTTTATAGAATGCACTTGGTGCAGTTCATAAATAGTAGAGGTACTCTGTGTTTTCCAATTTTCAGGGTGGGCTGAATTGCTGCTGAAAATAAAGTTCTTTTTTTTCAATAAAAATTAAAAAAAAAAAAAAAAAAGAAAGAAAATAAAGTTCAAATAAATTGAAAATAAAAAATAAATTAAAAAATGCTCACATTATGTCTGTGGTAAATCAATTCTCTGGATAAAGCTGTCAATTTTTCTTTATATTAGGAATTGATTGAAGTATTCCTATTTAGTCTGATCACCTGTTAGGCATTGCTACAGCCTTTAATAAATCACACACATAGTTTGTATTCTGCATAAATTAAGGACTTATTTAAATGCATTACCTGACATGATGATAGAACACAGACCTCAAGGAGAGCATGAGACTTATTACCCACAAAATAGGGGTTTAATGTTTTTTTTCATCATTGCATGACATATCAGAGTAGATAAGAGAACAAAGTAATACTTTAACAGTTATGGAATGGGTAAAAAGCAAATTTGGTACTTAAAAATATTCCTACAACCTGAACAACTTGATTTTGCCTATTTGTCTTTTAATTTCCAGGAACTGTAAAGCTACAACATTCCTTTATTATATTATTTTATGTACTTATAATAATATTGGTAAGTCAGCACTCAAGTGGCTGTTCTGCAATTGTTTTCTAACATAATAGTAATTTATTTTATTTTATGATGGTACCAATAAAAGAAATAGTAAGACTCAAAACTTAATTGCAAAATACAGCAATACTTTCTAACCACTAGATTGGACTGGTTTATAGATCAATTTAGCCTGCTTTGAAACTGCTGCCAAAAATTTTTTAGAGCATTAACTTGCTCTTGACTTATAGCTCAGCAGAGGACTTAGAAAACAATTATGCATAGGTTCTGGGCATCTCAAAACAGAGTAACACTTCCCTGTTGAAAAGTACCTAAGGATGTAAAAGGTCACCTCAAAAAAGGGGGGCTAAGAGGTAATAAAAACAAGTATTACAAGAGAAAAGCACCACCTTTCTCAGCAGCAACATTCACCCTTGAAAAGAAACCCTTCACCAGTCCTTACTCCTCTAAAGTGAGAATTAATGACTGTCAACAATATCACCTCACAGATAAAAATGTTAAATTGGGTCCAAGATGCTTTAATGTAATCCACTGATGATGTAATACATGATGAACAAAATCCTTGGAATATTGCTGTCACTGAAAACAACATCCACTTTCTGGTTCATTGATTCCATTTGTTACTCATTATACCAATTTTTAGACAATTTTTTCCTTTTCAGTTTCTGCTAATAAATGTTGGTGGATAAGCTTAGAACAAAGAGAGATTTTGTTGCAGAGTGATATTTTAAGAAAAAAAAATTGCAAAGTTCTTTTCCTAGTAACACCTTTAAACCTGTGTGATCATAAATACAGATGATGCCCAGAACAGCAGTGATGCCTGAGAGATGACTCTCTTATTACTGACATACAGATTTTAATATTTATTATTATTCACTGCTGCCTGTTTTCACAAGTCACATTATGCCATTTCCTTCAAGTTGGAAGTGTTACCCCTTAATCCCTCTCCAATGGTTATATCCTGTATTTGTGGAATAAACATTCCCAGTTCCAAGTGAAGCATACTGCAAACTCCTATTTTTCTTAAATATGTCACTGGCATTATTCTTGGGGGTTCCTTGGCTCGTGGAGACCTCTTGCCAAGTTCTGCTGTTCTTTCACGTGGTTTCAACCCCATGGTTTGAAAATTTTGGGATTGTTTCCCTCTTACGTTTGCACAGGCATGCCTCCACTCATGCATTAATTCATGCATCCACTTCAATCATTCATCATCATTACCTCACCAAGCCTTATGAGCCTTGAGTATGACCCCAGCCCAAAGAAACTTCCTCCACACATTCCAATTTTCTTGATTTTTTAAATTTTTCCTTACTGTCCTTTCTTCCCTTTATTGAGAACTGCTAGGCAACTCTTCAGCAAACTAAATTTGGTTCAGTTACTATTTTGTTACTTCAATCTACTTCCTGATCTTCAAAGACAACACTGTTTGCCAAAAGACTGCCTGGCACGAAGTTGGTAAATTTACACTTCCTTTACTACACAAGATACAATGTTCTTCAAAGGTAGAAGAATTCCCTGAATCCCAGAGAAACTGCAAACACCCCCTTTCGAGCTGTTGCCTGAATAATATGATTGCAATACAATTAAATCCATCTCCTGGTAAACAGTTTGGAGAACACAAGATCATTTAATGGTAGACAAGAGACATGAAGAGCTTAGCTTTCATTTAAAGGATTGATTTTGAACAAGAGCAGTGGGAGGGGGTTTCATGCTGTCACACTGGCAGAGTGGGAAAAGCAAAGATGTCTGATTTGCATGGTGAGACCCTGCCATCCACTGAAGGAGTACAGTGCATTATCAAGTACATGCTGTACTTGTGAGAGCAAAATTCATATGGCCACGAAAATGCAACCAATTAAGGGGTAAATCCAACTGACTGAACAGTGACAAATTAATTACAAAGTGCTGGTTCACACTAACACAGATGCTTCCCTGATGTAACTTACTGTGACAGGAGCTACAGAGCCTTGAACTAAAGGATGGTTACAAAATATTGCTAAAAACACTTGGCATTTGTTACAACAGAGCATTTAAAGTTCTGAATTCTGATTAACTATTACACACAATACTAGTTTTGCATAGTAACAGTGTCTTAAATTTAAGTAGTGAAAAATGATAAAAAACCTTTGAAAGCAAACTTTCCTGACCTTTCTGACGAGAAGAGTTGGAGACTTTCTTGGTAGTACCATCTATTGCCTTTTTAGTGCTGTCTTCTGTGACCTTCTTCTGTGACCTTCTCTCATTATCTATTTTATTGCTCAAAAAAAAATCACTCCAAACCAAAACAACAGGGAAGGGAGCTGCAAAGTTTCACTAGCAGAGTACTCAGCAAAAGCTAAAAGAAGCAGACAAAAAGTTGAGGATCAAGATTTGTAAGGATTTCTGTAAAATGGAATGAGGAAAGAACTTAATAAATGGATGACAGGAATTAATCATAAAAAGAGAGCTCTTCCCAGTAAAACTTTAAAACCAAGTAAAACTTAAAGCAAACAAACAAAAACTCCCGCCAGCCCCACCCCTTCTGAGATTAAACACCATTTCTTGGCTTAATAAATGTTTGCTTTTAAGGACAAGCATTTTGAATCAGCGTTACTTTTACTTCTCATTACCAAAAAAATGTATTTCCTAGTTAAAGCTGCTAAGAGATAAGCTTCTTTCCAAAACAGTTGCACAGCTGTTGTACAGAAGCCCTGAAGTGCAAGGTTACCATTTTACATATTAGCACATCAGAATGCCTGTCTGCAGACAGCTAAGCCGAGCTCTTATGTCTGGTCTTCCACAGCAGCTTATCTTTCATATTAGTAAATAAAACACCCCAAGGAAACTACAGTTAGAGGGCTGAGATTAAAACTCCTTTTAATTTACATCCTCACACTCAGAACTGCACTTGCTTCATGTGGAGTTGCCCAGGAGTGTTGAGGCAGTGCAGGCTCTCAGCACAGCCACAAACAGTAGTTAAACACAAGGTTCCAATGGATTGGTGTTCTCAGTATTAGAGGCACAGCTAGGAAAATTAGGATTTACACATTTACCTGATAGCCCATGAGACCTAAAAGGCAACACTTTGTATGTGAAAACAACTGCATCATATTTCAGCTGAAAATGCAAGTCTTAAGCCTGACTAGGCACGTTTAAAGGAAATTAATGAATATATAGGTGGGCAGGGTGCTTAGAAGCAACAGCACAAAACACTGAGTGGGGTGGAAAGACCAAATTCCCTGAGTCTCTTTTGGTCACTCTACTGCCCTTCAAGTTGCCATTTAATGCTCACACCTACAATAACATGGATCAAAAAAAAGAAAATTCTCTTGTCTGCTTTGCTCCTCAGGCACAACCAACCTGTCAATGCAAACTGTCTTGGAGTACCCAGATAGAACTCAGGCAATACTTTAACATCCTAAATGTAATGGGAGAATGGCATGGAAGTCTGACAGCCACAAAAACCAACTCCAATGCAGCCTTTTTGCACAGATGCATGAGGATTTTGTGCAATATGTGATCCTTGTACCAAATTCAACATTTTATAGCAACTCAGGGTGCCAGCACCTGTGGATGTAATTCCTTATGCCTATCCACCAAGGTGGGAAGGAGAGCTGAACATACAGAGATCCCCTCAGGAGGTTCTTTGTTCACACAATCATCACAAATGTTCTAAAAGTAAGAGATAATTAATGGCTGAAGCAGTAACAAGGTGGGGGAATAAAAATCCAGCATTTGGCTAATAGGACTGCTCCCATTTCCATTCCTTCCAACAGGTCTTCATTCGGACCAGTGGCCCCACAGGGGAGGAACAGAAAGAGATGTTGCAGAACAAAATCAAACACCAAAAAAACCAAGAAGTACAAATAATATAAAATAATTAAATAATAAAAGTACAAAACTAACTGTTTTCTAAAAGCACTTACTAATCACATTAGAGAGTAAAAAATAAAATATATTAGAGTACTTCCCTCGGATTTGTGGATGGAAGAACAAAGCAGTAAGTTCAAACAGCTTCCATGACAGTAAAGGCAATTCACAAGATAAACCTACCATTTTATGTAGTTCAAAATAAAAAAACAAAAATAATTGGAAAACCATCAAGATCCATACTGTTCAAGGAAATCAGAATTGCAGATGGATTCTATGTAAAAACTTAACTTTTCTTTGTAGAAAAGAAACTGTTAACTTAAAACTAAATGTTTCATTTAAATAAGACATATAAGTGAACCACAATAATTACAAAATACTTATACACAGCAAAACAGTTTTACAAGTATTATTTTCAAAAGAACAGTTTTAGATTAGACATTAGAAGAAATTCTTTACTGAGAGCTTGGTGAGGCACTGGCAGCATTTCCCAAGGAATCTGTGGTGTTCCCACCCCTGGAAGTGTTCAAGGCCAGGCTGGATGGAGCTCTGAGCTCTGGTCTGGTGGAAGGTATCCCTTGTCAAAGAAACTCAATGATCTTTAAGGTCCCTTCCAACCCATTATTTTAATTACTGTATTATCCAAAGCAAAGTAAACCAGAAAATTATCAGCCCACAATTCAGAGGAAAACTTCTCAGAATTATATATTACTGTTTGTCCTTTGTATTTGATTTTTGTAAAGATACTTAGATTCAGAGTTGATAAAAAGCCAACAGTGCCACAGAAAGAGACACGAAAATACTTCCACGACAAACTGAACTGTAAGAACCACAGCATCCTATAAGAAAAAAATCTTACAATGAGATTTCCTTCTGGCACAGCAGAGGAGTTAAATTTAACTATTTAACAAATGAGAGTACATGACACTTCTGCCCTTTCAGCTCCCTTTGCTCCAAATATTCCTCTCTGAGGTGAGGCCTAGAAGGCTGACAGAACATCTGTGTGTTCTAGAAGCTAATGGGTGTGGGGAAAAGCTTTTGCAGGAGCTGGATATTCCTTGTCCCACAGGGATCAGGTAATCACCGAGTTAAATGGACTCTTCAGCACTGCCAGGGTCAGTCTGCTCTTTCCTGAACGAGGGAGGAGGGATTGAAAGGGAAGAGGTGGCAGAACGGAAAGTCCTTAATTTGTTGGCTATGCTACATCACTGGAGCCAGAAAGTTTATTACATTTATTTTTGAAAGTAAAACAGACCTTATACACAACAGAAGTTATAACATTTCCTAATAATGACCTAGTAAACCAGTGAGCTGTCCCTTAACTGTGTTTTCAAATTACAACTTGCAAGAAACTGCTGCACAGGAAGTTCCACTGGACATGAGGAAGAACTTCTTCCCTTTGCAGTGACCACACTGCCCCCACTGTGGTCCCTTCCAGTCTGACCCAATCTGTGATTCATATGCTCCCTAAGAATGTGGAAGAGCAGTCAAATTGACTGGGTAGTGTAAAAAATATACACAATTTAAAAACCCTTGGCAACAGACATACCATTTATTACATATACAGTGCTATATCCACTTGAATATGGATAAACAAATTCCAAGTGAAATAAATAGAAAACCAAAAATCTCTAGGTAAAGACCATTAATGAGCATATAAATTTAAAAAACCCAATCAGGGCATGTCATATATTTGAAGTTTTATTGATGGGGATGCAAATATAACCATGGCAAAATCACAAAAACAATTTGAACATTTCATTAAAAGCAATTCAGTAAAAACATCTGCAATCATCTATAACAAATACAATGAACATTTGAATCCTTGTATCTTTAATCAAAATATTCTTATAGAAGTCTATTAGACATGGATAATAAAAACCCAATGTCAAACTTTAATATAAAAAATGGCAGTAATGCCTAAAACTGGGCATCTAAAATCAGTAGGTATCTTATGTAGCTGGATTTCAAAAAGTGCTGATTATTGTTTCTCTGGAAAACAAATATTCCCATTTGCTCAGAAGGTGTTCCCCTCCCAAAACAGAGGGGCATTTACTGATGGCTAATTATCACCTAAACCTCAAATGAATGCAGATGTTTATTGTTAACACAAATATTATTTTTATACGCTCTCCAGTCACAAGATTCAATTTAATTCATCCATGTGCATACCTGAGGTGCTAGGTTGTCTACATTCAGTTTTCCTGGAAGAGATACTAAACTGAAAGAAGTCAATACAGGATATTTTAGCTGAATTGTTCATCTTCTTTAACTCAGTCTTCCTTTCCAAGGAACTTGTTCACCTACTGACAAAAGGTATAAAAGAATCCCATAGATCCTTTATTTATCTCTCATGTCTTCATTGCTTGCATCTGACCTGTTAATAAAAAGAAACATCTAGTCTTAGCACAAGATGAACTCATGCTAAATTTTGCTTTTTGAAAACATAAAATAGATGTTTTGGTGTAGTTACAAGAATGGGGGACAACGCAGAGTTGTTTTCAGCTTGCTCTCATCCACTTCTGAAATTTCTCTACAGCCAAGTTGTTTTCCCCAAATCTTGCTAATTAAACAGGGAGACTCTTCCACCTAAATTTTTATCTTTTTCAGGCTTATAAGATCACTTTGTTGGCAATAAGACCTGGAAGTTTGTTTTATGACGTATCTATTTCAATTCCTTGTACATATTTTGGCTGCCACTTAACTGAACATGAACACTGTGCCACACTTCTCCATTTTACTGTCTGATTGCCACTTCTCAACTCACTTCAAACATTTTCTTGGTTACCAAAATCATCCAGCATCCCATTACAAAATGTGGCAACCAGCACAATTTCCCCCACTAAGGGGGAATGCTGTGAGACAGGTTTGTTTTACCCTGTGGAGGATGTGCTGTTGCAAAAGCAACCCCATTACAAAATAGGAAAATAGCAAACTCAGCCTTCAGCAGGGAAAAATCCCAGAAAACTTTCTGCGCCCCTGCCACCCCAACTGGGAAATGGGTCTGGAAAGGTAACTAAGGAAAACTAAGGAAAGCCTGGCTGCTGACAAGAACTGTGCACTCATTCACCAGGTGTCATTTCCTCCCCTGAATTTTATGGCATCCCCAGGCTGTGATTTAGGGACTACCATAACTACAGAGTTGTTCCAAATATTTCCATCTAGTGCTCAAGGAATGAGGAGAACCAAGAGTAAAAATCTGTCCTTGAAATAGCAAAGTATTCAGACTTTAAACATAAAATTGCCAAACTGCATGTGCTTAGGTAACAGTACAGTTTAAACTCAACCTTTCTTAAGCTTTTGGGTTCACTGAAACAGGGAGTTAAAGGAAATTTTCAGATAGAGCCCATCCATGAGGATTTTCGGCTCATAAAATTAAAAAGTTTAACACTCCATAAGAAGTGAATAGCTATGAAGAGTGTGAGTGAGTATGTGAGTGACAGCAGAAGTATCTGTTTGCTGTGCTTAAGAAAATCTACATATATAACTTAAATATTTTGTCAGAAAATATTTACACAAGCATTTGAAACCCTTTTAAGCAGTATCAAGCTATGTACCAACCCAAAATTTGGATTGAAACTCTAAGAGTTCCTCCAAGAGAAGCAGAGACCCTGAACATAGCATGAACCTGAGAAGAGACCCTGAAGAGACCCTGAACAAGAAAACATTACTAAGCCAGAACTATGCCTGAAATTAGGAAAAATTGTGATCTGGAATCTGCCTCTATGACGATAGGATACAGGAGAGGAGGAAACCCAATGCCAAGATCCTGTTCCCCACCCTAGAATTATTTTAGCTGGTGGAGGACACACCACTGCTCTTCTGTAGGCAGTAAATCTCTTTCTAAGGACTCTTTTTGAAAGCAGCACCCAATCTGAAAACAGGACCGAATGGTTTTGTACTCTACAATAACTCGGTGGAACAAACCTAGGCCAGTCTGGTGTCCCCAGAGCAGAGGGGCTGAGTTGTCACCCTTTGGAGGAGCTGTGTCCCCGGGCCAGCGCTGACACCCGGTGGCCAGCAGGGCACAGCACAGGCAGGGGCTGCAGCTCAGCCCAGCCCGCACCACCCCGAGGCACTGGGAGCACAAGCAAGGCCAGGCAGGGAGCTAAACTGGGACCAGTCTGCCAAACTATGCCACACTTCACTAATCTAAACACAGAACAGGACAGCAAGGGAGACCAGAGCCTTACCAAAGGAGAAGGAGACACAACATCCGTACCAAGTTTGAAATTACACAACATCTGTACCAAGTGTGTAATTACACAACATCTGTACCAAGTGTGTAATTAAAGATGCTGGATGCCAGACATCATCCAAGTTGGATCTGATATTTTCCATGCAGTTATGAGTGTCTGCATGTTCTGTACTTGTTATAGTGTAAGAAGTTCTTCTTTTGGCTCTGGATTAAAGAGCTGAAGGTGTGTAATTAAAACCAGTGTATCTGTCTGCGTACTTGGCTTATTTTCTTTCACCATTTTTTGATACGTAACATTAAATTACATAAAACAGGACAATAAGAATAAATTAAAGAAGAAACTGAACTACCACAATAAGAAATTGAAGTGTGGCAGCTGGTATTGTTTAAATGAAAGTGCTACACTGTTTGCAATAGTGTGCATTAGTATTTCATAATACACACTTTGGTCAGGGAAGCCCACATGATGTTTTGTGTACATTAAGGAGGTAAATGAAAGGCAAATATGAGATAGAGCTTTAGTACTCACTGTGTAATTTGATCTGACAGCAGAAATGGACAGAAAGAAAACACAGGAAATAATAAAAAAACCTTACAAAATGAAAGAGTTTCACAGAATGAAAACAGAGCAAGAGAATTACATATGATATACCTTGGAGCCAATCCACACCTTCTTGTAATCCTTCTCCTTTAAGAGCATCACTGGCACTGAAAGAAACAACCCAAATTTCAACAACATTGTAAAAATACCAGTTTCAGTTGAGTCACCACCAAACTTGTAATTTAGTTAATTGCAAAGTAGCATCAGGTACAGTTTCCTTCAGTTTTCTTCCCATGGAGAAGACTGCTCCTGAAATGATATAGGGTACCTTCCCCCTAGGGAAACACCATTTCATGATGTCATCTATTTAAATTCCAGTTTCAAGGCACAAGGAATCACTCCTAGAACACGAGGGGCTCTGGGAGAGCTCCCACACTCTGCAGCACCTCCCTCCTAAAACAACGTTTAAAAGATGTTTACTCCCTCTAACAGCAGCCATAAATCACAGCATCATTTAGGCTGGAAAAGACCTTTCAGGTGATCAAGCCCAAATGTCCCCCACGCAGTTCCTACACACAGTGAGAATGCTGGAGTACTGGGAGCAGAAATTATGTGTGTGTGTACACACTTCAGTGTAATAGCAACTCCAGGAGTGCCTGTTCTGCTGTATAAAATGTATATGTATAAAACTGTTCTGCTACACTGACAGCACTGTAAATTCACTTTCTGAATCACTGGGGGATAACAGTTTTAATGCTCTTCATTCTTCAGTTTATGAAAACCAGCACAGCAGTGAATTTGGACTGTAACTGCAGTTCCCTATCTAAACCCTATCTAAAAAGATCTTCCAAGAAGCTTGGAAATTTGTGAGTGAGATTTCTGGACAAAAACAATGTCCGGGTAATCAAGTTTAACATTAAAGGGCCTAAAATGAAAATTGTAGCTTTCAGCAGCATTGAGTTGCTGATTTCACTTTTATTTATAACACCTGAGGACTTTAATAGCACAAAAAACCTAACTTCTATAAAGCACTTCTAATAAAAGGAGAGTTTTTTCCTTGTGAGCACTGAGTAAAGCTTACATCCTTCAAGAAGAAACGACTAGCTCCTACAGCTAAAAATCCCCTCAAACATGACTGGGTACAAAGAGTACAGTGTCCCTCTGAATACAGAACAGAACAGTTTACTAAATGGCCTTTCATCAACAGTGTACTGAAGCATCTGCAGTGGAAAAAAACTCCAAAGGTTTTATTAAAGGTAATCTAGCAGGAGCACTCTGATAACAATTCTACTCCATTTCCCAGCAAAATATAACAACAACTGTTCTTCTGATATCAACCCTGCTTTCTGAAATCCTCCATTCCATTACTTAGCTAACAGTTCTGCTGTGAAAACTTTAAAGACAAAGACTAAATGAATGCATTGTACATTTAAAGTAAGTTTTACCACAAGTATTTTAACATTACTATTGTTTCACATGTGGAATCTGTCTTTTATCTACTCCATTTATTTTATACAGCAGTGAGTGGCACAACAGGGCTAAAATAGGAATGCACAAAGCAATGCCAATAAAAGCATAGAAAAAGAGCACTTTACCAGATGTGCCAGGGCTTGTCTTTGATGTTTTCTAGGGACAGCAGCTGGGACACTTTCACAGATGAGACTGCATCCCTAAGGTCCATCTTGTTAGCAAAGAACAGAATAGGCAGTCGACGGTGCTTAATATCTAGGCAAGAGCAGAGACAGAATCCTCAGGACAGGAGGCAACACTCATTCATCTCTGCATGTAAAAAGGCACAAACAACACACAAAAGCATTTTGCTCACCTGCAATTCTCTGAAGGTTGTGTCCTACCAAGAGGCAGACACTGTTGGGTCACCTGGCCTCTGCTGCATGCTTCCAGAATGCCCACAAACTTCCTTGCAGGTTTTGGAATCTTCCACCCCCTTTCCCCCTACCTTATACCCACATTGCAAGCTGGAGATAAGAATTGCTGGTGAATAAGAGATCAAACCAGTGCCTACAAACACTGCACATCTCTGCTTAGAGAGGACTGGATGTATAAAATGGATGGAAAAAATCATTTGTGTTCATTCATAATGTCACAACAGCAGTTGAGAAAGGTAGTCTGAATTATCCTTTTGAATTATCCTTCATAGAATTTATAAAATTGGAAAAAAATGCACATGTCTGGACATCCTTTATTCTCCCTTCTCTTGAAGGACTTCTTCTCCAGAAGCTCCTTTAGTTAGCAGTGAAAACTGCAGACCAAAGTACTCTGGTAATTTCTGGGATATACACATGGACAAGCTTAAACCTGACAGATTACTCCAAAAGATAAAGTGGTGATTGAAAGGAAACAAAGTATATTCTCTTCCAAGTTATAGATGTAACACTGCCAAAAAATTACCAGCACCAAGACTAACTCAGTTTTTCACATTTATACAAAGGATGATATACAGGATTAGAGAAAATCTAGGTTTTAGTCTATTCATCAGTGCTTGATAAGAAAAGAACTTACACACTATCACCTCAATGAAAACTGCTACACAGGCTCTTTTTAAAACAGTAAAAAGAAAAGGTTCTTTCACACAGGAAACTAGGTAAGGATTTATTTTAAAATGTCAAACATAAGCCATCTGCCCCTGCTGATGGGCAGGAGGATGATAGAACACCCCCCAAAACCCAACAAACTGTCAGTGCTGAAAAGGTTTGAACTTTCCTAATTATGTTCTTTTCCACCTCCCTACTAAACCTTTCCACAGAATCAGTGGGATACAACACGAACCCCCATATTCATTCAGAGATGTAAGTGCTGATCAAAACACTGACAATTTTCACAAACTATTTACCCTGCCTGGAGCTCTTTTGTCCTCTGACATCCATAAACACAAGTCAAAGGCCTCAAAATACAGGCACAGCATAAATAAATCTCTGCTTTGATTCCACAGGTGAACAGCTATTGAGTCTCCTGACTGAAACTTTTAGATTAATTTACAGTAAAATTAAATGAAGCCTGGTACCCACAAGTTGAAGGTCATGAGTAAATTAGAACCACGTAAATTAGGTGACATCATATATGTAAACAGCCAAGTTAATCAAGGAGTTTCCAGTGTTTTCCCAAACAATTAGAAAGGGGTACAACCTACCCACCCAGACTCATAATGCACACCCAAAGATATTTGCTAAATAAAGTCGTGGTCACAGAAATTTGTATTATTTCCTAATGTGCACTATTTCCCTCCCACACTTTTCACAGCTACTAATGGAAAGCAAACATTTTCTAGCTGAAAGTGGTTATGAATTAACACATTAAAAATATTCCAGACACTAGATGTGTGATGTGCAATTTTACACAAAGAATTTCAAGTTCACAAGAATTTCAGTTTAGTTTAGAAGCATGTGCTGGAGGTGAAGTGACCCAAGAGTCATCACCTACTCCAGGTAATCTGTGGCTACCATTTTTCAAAGTGCTGAAGAAGGAAATTTGAGTAAAAAACCAAAATACAGCTATCATTAAACAAGCTGTTATTTGAAGAGTGCATTGTCCATTAATGTAAGAAAAATAATTTCTAGCTCTGATTCACAAAGGAGTCCCAGGTAGTACAACTTTTAACCCATTAATGCTTCACAGGACACATTCCCTCCCCTTTCCCTCAGGCAAAGCCTGGCAAAAAGACAGAGAACTGTTTTACTGTGGGATTGCTAAGGTTTTCAGAGACAGAAATTGATTCAATTCCATTTAAAACTTGGGTAAATACACACATTGAAACCACTCCAGAAGGACGACACAGACAGAAGCATGGATTGGGAGAAAGCAGGGTATGCAGCAAGAAAGGCAGAACACTAATACAAATAAAACCATTGATATAGCAAACCATTGATTCACCTAACAGCCACTTTTATTGAACATTATCCTAAAAGAACTTTTTAAGCTCTTTGGTTCTGTTAGATGTGATATATCAGAACTGATAAATCAGTGACACTGATTTATTTATTTTTTATTTATTTAGCTGTGTTGGAGCTAAGCCACTCCAAGGCAGAAATGCACCACTGCACTCTCTTGGCTCTCAGGGGCCAGAGCCTGCTCTTGTGTAACCTGGAGATGCAAATTCATGAACAACTGAACAGCACTGACCTGCATTAGTGACCTATTAATGCATAAATGAAAAATCCCACCCCTGATTGCTTGTACTCTGAACATTTTCACTCTTCTGCCCTCTATTAAACCAGTCACTTCTTCCAGCAGTCTTTACCTCTAACCCTTGGCTCTGTGGGGTTCCACTTCACTAAGAGAATTGGCTTTTAGTGCTGCAGTTAATTCCTGATTTGGCACAAAGTGCCCTGGCCTCTGTGTAATCCACCTGCAGCCTTTGGCTCACCTCATCCTCCCTGTGACTTTTGTAACACAGCCTGTTCAGTGTCTGCATTTGAAGTACCCTTGAATGAGAAATTAGAGAACGAGAAGGCCCAGTCAGCTCCAGGATCTTTGTTGATGAATTTAAGTGTTTCATACAATCTTCATGGAAAACAAAGTCATGGGAACATATTTGTCCCTATCACAAATTGCTTTCCCTAGAAATGCAACTCAGCTTTTCCTTTCTTATTTTCAGCATGGGAAGCTCACAAGTTAAGGCTCTATCAGTTTAATAAATGATTATGGAATCACAGAATTATTTAACTTTTAAACTTCCTAGATGTAGTTTTATATTCTGGTTAGGCAGAGCAATTACCAGAAGTGCTGAAAGTCAAAATTGCACATTGCTTACAGACACATCCCAGTCATGTTGGATACATGGAAAGGCAAAGAATTGACTGATATCAGAACTTAATTAAGGTAAGTCTCATGTAAAAAAAACAACAAAACAAACTAAACTCCTAAAACCCTGATCACAAATCCTTTCATATCCTCTTCCATAGGGAATTGAAACTGACTGGTGTAATTATCCCTCCTTAATTCTGGGTAAAGCATCAAAAATTACAATGAAGATGACAAAAGAAAGTTAAATGTTACATTAAAGGAATTAGCTGACTTCATGGAAAAAACAAACAAGGAGCCAGTTTTGTCTGTGCTGCTCATCACAAAAAACCTCTCCAGCTTCCAACTCCAAGTCTATTCTTTCTCAAAACAATGTAACTTCTCATCTATATTAATAAGACAATCATCTGATTGATTAATTAATGTGATTATAAGACACCAATCCAACTCAGTGTAGAAAGCTGAAGTGTGACCCATTTCTAAATGTGAATAGGTAAAAAAATCCCACAAGTTTTTCAAGACTGTAATTGTGCTAATATTAATGAATGGTTAAAATATTTGCAAAGTACTCAGAATGTGTCAGATAAGGGCTTTTCTCAAGACAACATAACAAATATGGACACAGAAGGGGAAAAAAGCCTCCTCACCTGGATGATTCAGAAGAGTGTCAAGTTCTTCTTTGGCCACAACCATTCTTAATTTGTCACTGCTATCAATGACAAAAATAATGGCTTGGCCTTCTCTGCATAACATAAAAAGAGCAAAGAGGCAAATTATAGGTTCTCAGACTGTGAATAAGAAAAGGCTTCAGAAGAAACACCACAAAAAAAGCCCAAACAAACCTCATTTTTCCTCTCATTTTTGTCATTGTCATTTACCATTAACATTTGAACCCAGTGTTATTTCTGAAATTCAGTCTTTTGGTAACATGCATCATATTTTCAGACATGAGGTTGTTACCTGCCCCTACAAGGTTCAGTCTCCACACACCTTCCAGAAATTGTATTACCCAGACTGAAAAATGAACTCAAAATGTAACTGCTATTTTGACATTGTGGTCAGGCAGGAAAAAACCCCATCAAGATAGATCTTTACAGAAATTCTGTTTTTCCTGTACTAAAGTTTATTTAGAGAAAGGTCAAATACCTTTTTAGAAAAAACCTGTGTCCACAGCTAGGCAGATGCAGGTCATTTTAACCTTTACATATCCTGCATAAACAGGATCTTTCTTTTTTTTTTTTTCAAATAACAGGTAAAAACTTTCAACTATTTCAAATCATTAGGACATCTTGCTGGCAGCACCATCAGTCACACTTATATACAACTACTTAACTCCTTATTTCAGGATGTTACTGATATTTTATGACTAGATGTTCCATTTATTGAAACTTATTTTGAAAAACCAATTAAAGTCTCATCAATTCATAATTCACCAGTTAAAAACATCCACAGAAAGTACATTACTTTATATTTTAATGTAATATTCACTTCTCCTTCACTTTACATTGTTCTGAGAGACCATTATGAACACATTCTTTAGCCTCCAGCACCATCTACCTTTGTATTTTGATAAGAAACAGTTCTACACCTACTGGACACCAGAAGTAATCTGAGAGCCCACGATTGTATGAGGAGGCCCATTCTTTTCTGGTGTACAGAACCTTTAGTAAATAAAGCTTTTGCATCTTAGCTGAAAATGTCTAGGCAATTCTCATGAGCATAGAGTATTTGGCAGAGGAGTCAAGAGTACTGGCATATATTTACCACCAAAAAATAACTTCACAAAGAAGTAACAGGGGTAAGGACACAACATGACTTTGGGATTATTTAGGATAAATGTACTTAAGAGGAAGACACAGAAGATACTTTCAAGCTAAACAGAAGAAAAGTCCAGACTTGAAGGACTCCAAGGCAACTACTTGGACACTTGTCCAGATTTAATTTCCTGCAAAATTAAATCTTAACTTTATAAACTGGACAGCACATAATTACTTTATTAATATTTCTATTTAATTAATACTAATAATTGGTTTTATACTATTCTTAGAAGTTAATTTTAAACATGTGCCTACTGCACTGGCTCAGGACCAGAGGTGGATACAAGTGCATACTTTATTGTCAGCATAACCTAAAAAACTCTCTTACTGTTAAGATGGAAAAGCCATTTATGCCTCACAAGGGATAAGTTACTGCATTAAATACAGCAATCACAAAAATTATTTGCTTATGAAGCACTCTGCTAGCATTTTGAGAGCAGCCTGAGGGCATCAGTTACTGAAATGCAAATCTAACACACTTCAACAATGAAGATCTCCTAGCCAAATGTTTTCAATGCTAACACAATTTGCCCAGGAAGGAGAGGAAGCATTAATCCTCAATTAAAAAACAATTTAAGCCCTACCACAACTGATATTAATATTTAATCAATATTATAAACTTCAGAATTTCTCCCTTCTATTTCTCCAAGCTACTTCTGCGTGGTTTAGTATTGTTCATGTTATCTAGATCAGGATCAGGCATTACAGAAGAGCAATGAGACAATGCAAACAAAGATTAAGTTTCACTGAAAGCTCCAAAACTAGAGAATGGTGTCCATCTACTACCAAAAGATAACACCAGAGTGTTATAAAGTACAGAGAATAACCTGTTCAATAAATAACATTAAGAATCTTCATTCAGGTTCTTGGTTACAAGTGCCTTATTGTCTGAGGTTCATTTCCCTCGCCTCTAAAAATCTCAGCCATCAGCCAATACCTTGCAGGTTTAAAGTCACTGACTTACAGAAGAACTGAAAATTGGAAATCTAACTCAACTTGAACTTTCTTACAGGATTGGTTTCCATGTTTCAATATTTAAATCTCATCCCTAGTATGTTCCCCCAAGTTGTCCCTGAAAACACAGAAGAATAGCAGATAAAAATTTTTATTTGTTAGAACAAAGTTTTATTTATCCTTGACTAAACCTTCTGTCAAAGACCAGGTATAAGCCTTGTCTGAATCATGTCTAATCACTGGATATTATCATACTTCTGTTTAAATAACCTACACAACAGTTAATATGAACAGCAGTGCTTTAAAATAAATTATAGGCTTACTTGTAGTAGTGTTCCCAGAGGTCTCTGTATTTCCCTTGACCTGACATATCAAACACTGTGAAAGACAAACTGCAAAGAAAAGAAGTGCATGAGGTCCAGAAAAGAGAACAAAACCCAAACTACATCCACTTGCTTTGCTACCTCGACAAAAAAAAAAAACCAACAAAAAAAACCAGATCAATGTGAATCCCAATCAACTGAGAAAAATTCCCAAAGGAACTCTGGTTGCAGTATCTGCCTTCAAATGATCCTACTCAGTTTTGCAGTCTTAAAATAGAAATATTTCACAATGAAAAATGTGTTTATTATCTGAATAAAAGAACTAAACCAATTATTTACATTAAATCAAATGCAAAATAAGTTCCCATCCAGTCTCTGTCTCTGTCATGCTGGTATCAAATACTGTTTATGAGTAAATGAAATTCAGATGAACCATGACTCAAAATCCATAGCCAGTCTTAAATTCTGTCCCTAGACAGGTACAAAAATATGGAAAATAAAAGGTGGTGGGGTTTTTTTAAATAAATAAATTCTACCTTTAGGAAAAGAAAGAAATTACATTTTGGTAAAAATAGGTGAGTTGAGATGACCAAGCTACAATGAGCAGTCTTTGCCACTGTGAGTTTTCACCCAAACACTAAATACAGCAAGACAATTTACAAAACACCACAAAAAGTTCCCATCTGCTCCTGAAATGTTTACAGAGTACAGAATTAGGCTCTCCTTTTTTGGGTAGCCCCAGGTAGCTCCCCAAGTGGGAGCCACACCAAAACAATGAGGTTTTTTAGGAAAAGGAAGCTCTCCAGACATCCTTTCCACTCAGTGTCCAGACAGAGAGTTGTGGGTTTGTCAGTTTGTAGAGTTTGAGGTTTGGGGTGGATTTTTTAGGAGTTGTTTTGGGTTTTTTTTAATCATTCCACATGGTCTATTTACAGGTCATCATTTATCCTACCACAGGATAAGAATTTAAAAACGCAATATAAATTTATTCAATTGATTAAATATAATTGATTTACAAGTCCCAAACTTGTCTGATGTACTTTACTGAGACAGAGCTCAGTTGTGGAATGTCTTAGAGAAATATGAAACCTCCCAGTCTCACACATCAGCTCAAGGAATAAACAATTTTCTTGGATATCTCCCACTCATTGAGGCCACACTGCTTGGTTTGAAAACTATCTGCACACACTAAAAAGTGTGAAAATTCAGTGAAGAGTAAAATTCAGTGAAGACTACAAAATAACAAAATTATGCTGCCTGCTTGAAATATCCTCCTGTCACAACATCCTTAATCTAAATCTTGGTCTTCACTCAACTAATGACTTACGACTGTGTTTCCTGGCCTTTGCTCCTGCCACCTTCACATTGCTAATGCTGCAGCCATCCTTTTGCATTTAATGAGATTACACTGCAATCTGTTCAGAGCACCTCCAGTGAGAGTGCTTAATTTAGGTTACCAGATTGAGAGTGGAATATAGGCTGCCACATCAGCGGCTGTCTCTCCTCCAGTCTGTAACAGTGCCCTATTCTGAAACTCAACAGGCAGGGATCAGGTGTTATACACACCTCTGCAAAAAACCTAAAAAAATTCTTAATTTTTAAAAATAGTTTTATAGCAGCACAGAACACACATTCTATTCTAACACACTCAGTCCTGTATCCTGATTAGGTCTCATGGGTATGACATTTGAACAAACTGCAATGTCATGTTGTTACACACCACACATGATACTCAGTTACAAACCCACAGAAAGAGACAATTAAGTCCAACTGTTATAAAATAATCACTACTGCTAATGAAGAAACAAAGTATTACCTTGAAGTTTTGAACTTCTCTATACTGAATCCTATTGTTGGAACGATGTCCTGAGTTTGAGCCTTGGAAGGAAAGAAAGGACAGATTTTACAATCAAATTAGAAAATGCCAATACTGAAACATATTTGAAACATGAATAAATTACAGATCTATTTTTGCCCCAAACTGTGCAATATTAAAAAAGTTCCCAGAAAAGTAAAGCAATTCAGAATGAAGGGGTTTGTATTTTCTGGGGAACAGCGTGAACACTACAGGAATTTGTGCCAAAACACAAAGCATTACCAAGAGTTCTCTCTGGTAACTGATTTACTGCTGAGCTGGTATCAACATCAGCCAAGTTGATGGGAAAGAACAGCTCCTCCAAGAAGCACCAATATGGAGCAGGAAGAGAGCTCACATCCCTCACATCCCACAGATTACATGGAAGAACACTTGGATTTGCCAGGCCCTAACATATTGCTCCTGAGAAAATCAGCAATTCTTAAGAAGACTGGAGATTCTGACCCAGAGCTCAAAATCACCTGTCCATTGAACTTACTAAAAATAAACCATTTTATTAACTTTGACCTAATGACATTTGTTGCATGCCAGACTGTTTGGTGTGTCTTGCAAGGGTACGACTTACACAAGTTGGATGCAAAGTTATACCCCTATAAATTGTCATTACAATTTTTTTTTATTCTGCTTGTGTAATTTCCCTGAGAGCTTCTCTAATGCCCATTTTTGTGATAAATCTCCAAGTCTGCATTCAACTCCAGTTAGGAATCCTTTACTGCTTAAGACATGACATGAAAACCCTCTATTAAAAAGCCTCAGTAATTACATAAAGATAAAAGTTGCCTGGTACAAATTGTAGCCTTTCTCTTAAACAATTGGCAGCAGACAGTTTATAGTCTTTGTTTATAAATCTACTCAATTTTCAGTGGAAGAATAATTGCCAGGAATGGAAGAGTAGCAGACTCTTTACTAGGCCACACCTTTTAAACGTCCAGTGGACTCATCAGACAAAACTGAATGAAAGTTAATAATAAAAAAAACCTGTGTCCTGATATAAACAGCAGAAACCAGTTTCCAGATGCACACAACCTTTGCACAACCTTTGCCTTTGAACATGCCTACCAAAAGTCATCTATTTCTAGTCCATAAACATATCTAGAAACAAGGTAATCCTACTTTCAGAATATTAGGTGCTCCTAGTGGCCTGAAACACTTTTACTGGATGAATGAACTACAAGTAGTAATGCTACTTACTTTGAAAATTATTCTGCTTTAAAAGCAGTGAAGTCACCCTTAAATGTGCCTCTCCACATTATTACTTATTTTATTATTTCTTATGCGTTTATTATTTTTCAGGAAGCGTTTCAAATGAGCATAAGTTGTTGTACAATTGTATTAAATGTACTAAATGTTCAACATCACTTATAAATTCAATCCTGTGGCAATTATTTAAGAGATTTAAGTGACTGTTTTAGATCCTGATTTCAGCCATCATAAACCCTTGCCTGTTGGGTGATCTTAACCAGTGTGCCACAGTAACAGTGGGGGTTTTTTTGGAAAATAATGTACATGTGAATGCTTATCCTTAGTTTTATTTAGCTGGAAAATCTTACAATATATTTGCTCCACTGTGCTAAATCACATCTTTTCCATGGGCACAGTGTAACAGCATGCTAACCCAGCTCAAACAGAGAACCAAGCAGCCTACTCACATTTGAAGGTTTAAGTTTATTGATGATGGTTGTTTTGCCGCTGTTGTCCAAACCAAGGCACAAGACGTGAACCTCCTTTTTCTTCAGCCCGAGCCATCCTGCCAGCTTGTCAAACAACCCCATGGCTGTGGCTGGAAATCCCGGGGATCACCTGCTGATCAGGGAATCAGAGCTGTTGGAAAAGTGCTCCGTGCAGGGCACTGCTGGGGCTGAGGGTGGGCATGGGGCAGAGCAGCCTCACACCTGGGAGAAGCCCCGCACAAACACTGTCCCAGGGGCTGGCCCTGCACATAAGCACATGGAGGGTAAGCTGATTACAGCCAGGAGGCCTGGATACCAAAGTAGACTGGCTGTTTATAGCCCTGTCTGTATCACAATGCCCTTGATTTGCTGGGCAGAAAACGCTGCCACCGTTCTGAGCAGCCCCAACCGGGGCACAACTGCAGCGCCACCAGGGCTCCCAGCAAGGAGCAAAGGGAGCTCCTTGGAAGGGAGCAAAAACAAAAGGAGGGCCATTGTCTTTACCTCCAATTGTCAGCAGTCCATCATTCAGACAACAAAGCTGCATTTCCCTTCTTCTATATAATTTACTGAACCCTGTATTAAACAAAGCACTCCCTGTTCATTCGATTCCAACTCTAATTCTAACAGGTTTCGCCAATATTGACATGTATGAATTAGGAACTCTTCACTCACCACAAATAGAAACTGATTAAAATAGATCAAACACCACCAAAACATTCACCCACACGTCAGAGAGGTGCCAAACCTCTGCTGCTGCCCAGGCTCTGGCTGAAGTTACCTGGCAGGGCACACTAAAATGAGCTTACATCACGTGTGCCCCTGCAATACCTGGCTAAAAACGCTCTGCAAAGAGGATAACCCCTGTCTGCCCCGAATGAATTCCACTAGAAGCATTTTCAGCCATCAGACAACTGAAACCTTCGAGATGCCTTGAATGATAAAGTATTTCATTCATGTCAGAGGATTCCTGGAGTGGTAAAGGCTGCTTTTTTTGGTAAGAAATTAAAAACACACAGCACTCAGGTTGCAAGCTTAATTACACCAGGAAGCCATAGCAAGAAGAGAAAAAGATAAAACTCCATCAATAACAAATCTTTGATCATACTTTTTCACTAACTGATTACAAAATGATGGTTAACTGGTTTTAATAATTTTAAAGTTTTGCATGTAACGAAGTCACGTAAGTAATCATTCAGGCTAAAGGATGATTCTTCCTTTTTGAATACAGATCTTTTTTAGAGCTGTATCTGGAGCATTTTGATTCAGGACTGGTTGTAATCTACATTACAGCTACACAGAGTTATTACCGAGTTAAAAAAACCCCAACATTAGTTACAGCATGTCTCTCCTTCTAACTCCCTTTATTTTATGCCCCACTCCTTTTCTAATTCATATATATAATTCAAAGAGCAGATTAAAACTTCTTATTGTTTTTTATCAAATCAATTTTATCAAAAAGTTTTTATCAAACTGTTTATTATCAAAATTGACCTGACAAAACCCTGCTCCAAGACACATCACTTTCTTATCCAGTAAAGAGCTTCATCTATATATTCTAGATTATAGGGTCAAAAAAAAAACCAAAACCCAAAACAAAACATTATAGGCATCCTAAAATGAAACAGGAGCAGATAAAAGCCCTTAAAAATACTTTTAGGACTTGACTTTTAAATCCAAAATCCTAAACACACAACATTTCCTAGCAACATTTTAATGAAAACCAAATTTTTCTAGCAAATTTTCCTACCAGTTGGCACAGTCATTATTGAAGAACACAGCGGGAAAGAAACGCACCCTTGACTTCTTGCTCTGCTCCCAGTTTCACGGTTTTCCTCACCTGTAGGGAATTACAGCAATTACAGCTGCCACAGGTGCTTCTCCCCTCTCCTCTTTATTGCCAGCTGATATTTTGCCTACAACGTTACCGAGCATACATCAGACATCTCTGAAAATTATTTAAGATTCTGGTCCAGGAACTTAACAGCAAACTCTAAAAGTTTTTTTTCTAAAGAAAGAAAGGGTGACATTTTTTTCATGTCTGATCTTTGTCTATTTTCAATCCTAATCAACGACAAAGGAGATTTATCCCATGAAACAGAGAGCGGCCAACAAACAAGCTCTAAGTGATTTCCAGGTGTTAGAAAGCCAAAATAATTTTTCCGGTAGAACTGCCTATTGTTTAGGTTTCTGGCTGGATATATTTCAGTGGTCTGAGATTCAAAAGGAGGGAAAGCCTGAGCATACGGACTAATTAGCACGGGAAGCGAGAGAATCCTTAAAGACAGGATACTAATTATTAAGGATACTAATTATTAATGTTTTTGCTTGCTAAAATGCATAGACAGTGAAAAGCTTTGGACGTAGCCGTGCTGGCTTGCTGGATTTGCCTCCCAGCGTCCCTTTCTGCCCAGAACCAGAAATAAATCAAATACCTCGGCTCTGTGCGTGGCTCGGCCTGCGGCACACGGCGAGCAAGGCCCTAACTCGGGACAACGCCTGGCTGCGCGGCACCGCGGCTCCCAGCGCCGGCCTTCCCGCCGGCACCACAAGGCCTGGAGCCGCCCCGGCAGCGGCCGCGGGTCCCTTCTCCAGGCCAGGACAGCGTCTCCTCTCGCAGAGCGGCTCGGGGTCCCCCCGAAGGTCGGCACCGCGCTCCCCTCACCGGGCGCGGCCCGCGACTCCCTGAGGCCGCAGCTCCCACCTGGGCCCGCGAGGCGCCCGCCGGGCCCGCGCGCCGCCGCCGTTGCCGAGGAAACACAGGCCCCGCCCCTTCCCTCCCTCCCCACCAATCCCGTCCCGCCGCCGCCTCTTCCGGCCAATCGCGGGGAGGGCGTTGGGGCGGGGCACGCGCGAGGCCACGCCCCTGCCGCTGTGGGCTCGGTGAGGGCTGAGGGAGGTCCCGTCAATTCCCTCAGGAATTGTTTGTTTCCGACGCCGCCCCTCGTCCTCGCATAGCAGCGAGTGCCTGGAGAAATCCCCTTTGGGGTTGTGATTAACCCGGTAGGAAACCCCTAAGTGAGAATCCGAGGTGTTACAGCTCCTACCGTTCTGTAGCGGGCGCCTTGGCGGAATAGGGAAAATCTCAAATCCACGCGTCCCTGCGGCAGTGGCAGCAACAGCGCTCTGGGAGGGAGGCAGCCTGTCCAGGCCGGGCAAAGAGGCTGCAATACAATTAGGATTTTTTTGGTTTTTTTTGCGTAGCGCAGTCCCGTCAGACTGGTCCAAAGTCCGCTCTTTCCTGTATCAGGAAGGTTCCGACTAAAATATGAGATTCCTTAGCAGTGTCATTATGAGCCGCTAAAGGAAAAGGCAGGTAGCATTAATCCCACAGTGAAACTGTGATGAAGCACTTCCTAAAAGCGAATCAAGTTGAGAGGTATATATTTGGTCGAGGAGGGTGTTTCTATTTGAAATAAGTCCGTATCTGAGGAATAGTTCCAAATCCAGTGGAAAACACAGGCATTTCCCATTGTAACCAGCTCTAAAATGAAATACTCAGTACACTGTGTTAAACCTGACAGTCCTTGGTGAGAAAGCTCTTGCCATGTAAAATAAGCAGGATGTAATGGACTGTGGGCATCTGACACTTATTTCCTATTACTCCACAGCTACTTCTGTTCAACTTGGATTGTATGCATGATTTTACACAATGAAAGGCTCATTATAACTTTAAGCTTTTTGAGGTAGGGTCTGGTTGTTTTATGTGGCATTCACTTCTTTGTGAATCGTCCTGCATTGCCCTGGCATTATTTACATAATATGATCAGGTTTAAGAATGCTTTTGTCAGTGAAAGCTTTGACAAACACTAGAGGAATTGCACGGCTCAGTGGATCACCATGAGGAGGGTGAACAGTACTGCAGAATCTTAATAGTGCATTAAAAGCCATTTAAAATTCAGATTCACAGTATTTCCCCAGAAGGAGAGAGCACGGCTGTTTGCAGCTTTTTACGTGCACAGTTTTTTTCTCTGATGCTGCGAACTGGGTGTGCTTTTTGAGAGTAAATGCTCAGTGGTAAGCACAGAAGAGCATTTTTTAGCTGAAGGAAACAGCAGCACCCGAAAGCATCTCAAGTGTTGGAGTGTATTGCTGGTCTATCTTTATTAGTACACTACCCTACGTTAAGCAGCTGGGTTTTTTTTTTTTTTTTTTTGACTTTTTTTGACAATTTTTATGACAGACTTCACTGTGGATCATTGTATTAGTAACCTAAGGCCAATCAAACACCATTAACTCAAACATAACCACCATTACTGTAACTTTTATTTGCTAATAAATATCTTAATAAACAGGCTTACCCCATCTGTAAGACCTGATAATGCCTCTTAGGAAATCATAGAAAAATAAAATACAATAATAATCAATAACTTGTACTTTGTACAAAAATCTCATTATGTTGCTCAGCAGGTAGTTTTGCCAAACCCCATATTCTTTCTGCAAAGAGATGGCATATGTGATGCAATTCACCTTAAAAACACTCTAATGTTGAGAGCTGAGCATTCTATTACACTATTAACTTGTAGGCATGCCAGCACATGAAAATTTACATGAAACATCATAGTATCATAGGAATAGAATCATAATAATAAAGAAAAGAAGGTAACACCACTTTTCAGTAAATAATAACAACTTCACGTCTAATGTAAATTCCCCTTGGGACTGCAAATCAGTAGGGTGAGCTTTTTATTCCATGGATATTCCTACAGTACCATCATAAACAGAAAGAAAATGCAGTGGGGCATGTATGGGAGAGAGATTAGGTGAATAAAACTAAATTTTGAGGAGTGAGGCAGTCCCAGGGGGAAGCTGTGCAAGGTTCAGTCTCCCAGGAGGAGCAGCTCAGGGCAATGCAGGGGGAGCCTGAGCCTCTGGTACTGCAGCTCCTGCTGGGAGATGAGTGCTGAAAACTGAGCCACAGGGAGTTGTCATTATTCAAATATGTCTTGGTTAAAGAAGCAATGGCAAAACAAACCTTAGCAGGGGTCTTGAAAGAAAAGGTGGGTTCCAGATTACTGGTAAGGATATGAGATCTGTGCTGAGGCCATGGTTTGATTTTGTAAAATAATTTGCGAGTATTATGATTATACCATTGCTTTTGAAGCCATCTACCTCTGAAGTTTTGACATGGCTGCTTAAATATATAATCTAAAGTGTCTGTCATCAAATATTTATTCATATATACACATACATTGATACATTTTATGGCTATGCTAGAACAGCAAACTATGAAGAGCAGTCATATTTAGTTTTGTACAATCTAATTTCACAGAAGAGACAGAGAGTAAAACCCCTTTTAATCCAGATACATTTAAAACCAACACACAGAAATAGATAGAGGCTATCCTGAGAAAACATACCAACCACGTTATCTTCCAAAAGTAAGCCAAAGCTAATGTTTGGAAGGTAGTAAAATATTCTTTTTGTGTATTTTTTTCTGAAAGTCAAAGTGATTTTTTAAAAAAAGCGATGACAAAATTAAAACTGTTAATTCCAACTAGATCAATGAATGTTGCTTAGCTAAAAAATAAACTATTGCCTTTCAGTAAACAGGGTTTCACATGATCTTTTAAAGATTTTTTTTCTTGCTAAATTGCAGGTGCAATCCTGAGAAGTGCAGAGAAGTTCCCGAAGTCAGTAGGATTTATACCACACCAGAAAAGAACGAGCCCTTTTTGTGTCTCTGGGTTTTCAGTCACAGCAGTGCTGTGTGTAACTGATACCACCAGAGAATGTTGATATTGGCCTCAACAGAAGCAGATGGAAGGCTCTAGGTAAGAGCAACAAACACTGAATCCTGTCGCCAGGGTTAATAAAGAAACAGTTTTTCCCACTTTCACTGTGAAATAGACCTCTCAACCTTACTTAGAAAAGCTGGGAGAAGAAACTGCTGCAGAAGAAATGGTACTAAAAATGCTACACTGCCAATTCTACCTCACTGTGTCTTGGGGAGAGGCAGATAAGGAATCATGGCCATTAGGCTGTAAAATGCTTACAGTTTTTCTTATTAGGAATCTTGGAGTGGGATGGTTTTCTTCAGATAGGGAATTAGTGAAAGAATCCAATAAATGGGACCACTAAGAGGGCATTTCTTATTTTATTTGCTATTGTGCCATTCATTAACTGGAAAATCTGAAAACACTCACTGCAGTGCACCAGGAGCATGAAGCAGCTTGTTCAAAGAGGGAATTCATCAGCCAGACTAGTATTATGAAAGGGAGATAATTCTGCATCCTGATTTATGTTTAGGAAAGAAGAAAGATAGGAAAGTCCTATTTGTTTTGGTAAGAAGAAAGATAGAAAAGTCCTATTTGTTTTGGAGTTTCTGTATGTTTGATGGGGCTGGTGGTTTCATCCTGAATTTACATCCAGAAATTTGAGAAATTTCTGGGGAGAAAAACCCCACCAACCCAGACCATTTCTGCTAGATCCCCTATTAGATGTATAGGTCATTTAGTTTACTAATTCCAATGTCAGAATTGACCTGCTATCCAAGAGAAAAGAACAAACACTGCAGTACCCAACTTTTGTACCTTGCATTTTACCTTTTCCATGTTGGAGGTAACCACAGCCTACTTGATCACATCCCTGAGGCAGCTGCCTTGGCTTTTAGGCTCAGTGCACTCTCTTCTCCCCATCTGTTCCAGGAAAATCTGTGGAAACCTTTGATTCAAAACCTGGTTACTCACTTGTCCTCTTCTTATGGATACAACTGACTTTGGCTCATGCCCTGAGGGCCCAACCTACATCTCAAATGCTTCAACAGGGCAATTAAAACCAGTAAAAACTTTTCTTAATCCATTTGAATGACAAGACAGCTCATGTCCCAGGAAGTGCTGGTTCTCTAACAACCAATTTACCCACAAAAATAGTGGGGTGCAGGAAAGGAGAGTCTGTTTGCAGAGCTACCTGCAGAATATATGGACATTGGGCTTCATCCCACCATGGAAGTCAGTAACAAACTCTCATGAATTTAGATTGCAGCAAGACTATTGCCCGCTGACACAGAAACTTTTAATTCCTCACAGTCACATTACCCTCCCAGGAATTAGTCAAGATGTTCATTAAAATCATTCAGCAGGGTTTGGAAATACAGGGTGTTTTAGAGCAGAACTTGTCCAAGACAGAAATGGAACTTCCCAAATTGACAATTAGTGACTAAAATAATCTACAGATTGGAACATTGGCTGCACTTTGTCTTTTCTGGCTAATCCTATTGTACACAAACAGACTGTGATGGTAAGTTATACAGCTCAGACCACACAGCTTCTCAAAGAAAAAAAAAATAATCCTATTATGCTTTTCCTTTTTCCTCCTAATTTTCAGTCAGAGACCAGTCTGAATGAAAGAAAACTGAACCCCCAGTTTCTAAGCCAATATTAACTGGAGACTTCTCCTTTTTACTGTTTATTTAGGTTCCTCTCAATAAAGTCAGTATGTAACTATAAGAACAATTAGTCATTCAGAATTCTGTCTGCTGGACATTCTAATATAAGTTTGACAACTGTACCTTTTTTTTTGTCCTGGGCTGGATCCTGAAAGATCAGAAAATAATTTTTTTTTCTTCATATCACTCAGAGCATTATGTGGTGACGATATTATGAAAACAGTCCCTACACTGGGCACTTTAATTGGGCACTTTTTCATCATGAATATTTGGGTTCCAAAGCAGATTTCTCCCAAACCTGATCTTCCAGATTCCAGATTCAAGGTTACTTTTTCCTGAGTCCCTTGACATCCCAATATTCAGAACGCAAATACCTGGATTTCTCTTTGATTTGTGATTTCCAGTCTCAGGGTTTTGGCTTACCTGCCACTCAACATACAACTGCTCCTGACCAGTTCTTCACTGAATTTTCAGAAATAAAAAGGTGTTAGTATAATATGGCAAAATATGTTAACTCATGCTGTTTTACAGATATTTTATAGGGATTTTGATTTTTGATTATGCCTAACTCTAATCTTGTATAAAGTCCCATTTCAAATCAGCCTTTTTATATTAAGCTGCACAAACTCAGAATTGTTTACAGATTCAGGAGTTTCTGAGGTGGCACTGAGATGTGTGCAGAACAAGTTCTCAGACAGATACAGGTAAAAATTTTGGACAGAAACAAAGTAGAACAGATGTGAAAATTTTAAATTACTTTGAGACTGATCTTTTAAATTCTATTGTTCCCCTCTATCTTCACTGTCAGAACTTGCATATTTTGTTCCAGTTTAATTATTCAGGTATGAAAATATCAGATAATATGCTAAACCTTTCTGGAAAAGATAAGGTACTTGGGAAATCTCTTGCAGGACAGGAAAGGAAGATATGCGGGATATTTAACAAAATATACACACAAATAGATGTCACTGAACTGGTGTTACATTATTTCACATAAAAATATGGAAATATACTTTAATCCATTTTTTTAACCTTAGGTTTTTCATCAGTTGTTGTTGATTTTCCCTTCTAAAATTCAGCATATCTTTTTATACTCTATGTTGGCATATCCTGACTCATATTCCCTTGAAAATTTCCCTCATTTAACCTCCTAGGTGTCTATAAACAGCCATTAAAATAAAATAATTTATATATTCTGCAAACATCTTTGGTGATTTCAGCAGAGAAACTGAAAACTCTTTATAGCATGAACTGCACCTTCCTAGTTTTGCTGTTTCATGGGCACCTTGCTTCCCTTTTGGGATCACTAATTTCTACAGTAATTAGCTGAATGGAAGAGAATTAGCAGGAAGGGGTTGGGTGAGGTGGCAGCTTTCTCCAAGACAGTTTGAAAATGTTTTTTCTACCAGTGGGGGAAAAGAGAGGCTGTCCATTTCCAGCCAACAAGGCAAGGAATTTTGGGAAGAACTATACTCACACTGCATGCCACTAAAAATGTAAATACCAATGGAGCAGATAAACCCCATTAGTGTTGTTGGTAATAGGTAATTAATTCTGTAGGTTTGAAAAATCTGATCTTATGATATACATTCTATTTACAATTCTTTATGTACATATAGACAAATATTTTATAACCACAACATGTTCACCATATCCTGGTCCATAATCTGAGGAATTATATGCAACACTCATGGATGAGCAGTGTGCACTACTAAATATGGGATATAATGGTAGAAAACTTTGTCAGCTGTAAGCACCTGGCACTGTCTTATGCAACTTCTTGGTTTTTGTTAGAGCTCCTCGGCTCAGTATGAACAGTTCTTCCCATTTTACCTTATTGTAGGTTTTAGGGAGTTTTTTTTCCTTTTCGAGAGATGAGATTTCAAGATCTAAGGAGTCCTACTAAGAGTTAGCCCAGCCCAACATATATTTCCTCTCAAAAAATAATTATAGTACTATTATAAAAAAGAAATTATTGTTGCCATTTATTCAGGAAAAATTAATTACAACTGGTGAACAAGGGTGTTCTGGAAGAAAACTGTTTAACGGAATACAGAGTTCTTCAGCCATGTGCAAATGCCACAAGTGTCTCTATGTTTAGTACTTTTCCTGGAACATGCAATGGAAGACAAATTTTCATTGTGATTTTAACTAAAGAAATACTGGACTGGGTTAGAGGCAAGCCCTGCTTTCCACTCTCTGAAGGAATATTCCCAGAGAGAGGGAGCCCATGACAGGATAGTTACAGGTACCCTGTGTTCCTAAGGGAATTCTGAGCTGCCAGAATATGTCCCATAGAACCATTCCACCAGCTGAGGTAAAACAGTTCACTAAATGCTGCAGTTTACAACAGGGCCAGCTGGAAATGAGGAATTGCTCTTCAATACAGGGTCAGGAAGGTTCTGTGCTGCTTTACCTTGGTGGCTGATGTGGTCCCATAGGATCATTCTGACATGGAAATTGCTGTGGCTAATGCAGTCTCACTAGGCACATCCACAGTCCCAGCTATTCCTCATGGAAAATCTCAGCTGTTATGGATAAAGGGGGTCTGTGTGTTACTTACAACCCATCTTTGGATCCTGTAAGAATCTGCATTGAAAAAGAAATTAATGAAGCCCTGTGTTAGGCTCATCATATAAAAAATGGCAAATGGAGAGTCTTAAGTGATGTAAAAATCAAAGTATTGCAGTCTACGAGTTCTGTGTCAGAGTAATCCAAGTAACACCTAATACAATATTGGAAACAGATATTTGGCCAGAATAACTAATTTATTTGAATTTGTTGTTGAGTGCACTATTTGCAAGTAAAGGATTACTTTATGCTGATGTCCTGAAGCATGGCATGTTTCTAAGCTTTCACTGGACAGACAGTGGATTTAAGTTCATGGGAAACAAAAAGGGTAAATTTTGTTCAAGAAAAATTGAAATGACGTGGCTCAATTCTTTTACCTCCTGGCATCTCATTGTTTTGCAGTAATTCCGATGTGCAAACACCTCATGAGTAAATTCCACCAAACCTTCTGCTGTGCCTTGTTCAGTTTTAACACCAGGAAAATCACAAACAAGACTCTCTCTGTTTCCCAGGTTCAGCCAAACGACTGGATGCAGTTAAGGCATGAGATTCAGCTGACCAAGCACAGATGCCTGAATGGATGAGCTACCACTGAATGCAGAGAAACAGGCAAGAATTATTTCTTTGACATCCACATTGTAACACCTTTTTTTTGTTGTTGCTTGCATATCGCACACACTTTTTTCGGTGAACTTTCCATGGATACTTTTAGTCATGAAACACTCTGGGCCAGATTCTCAAAAACAGCCAGTTGAATTTGCTTAAATTTGTCAAATTTAAACTCCAGCTGCAATATGCAGGATAATTTGAGCTCATTTTCTCCAGAAGAAAGAATTTCCTGTAACAAAAACAGTTACTCTAATTTCACATATACATTTGTGGCCTACAAACAATTGGGCTCATGTTTGAAAAACAACACCTAATTAGGGTTGTTTTTTGTCTTGTTTTTAAATCTAAAAAAAAAATTCCTCAAACTAAAGCAAGAATAGACTAGGAATCAGCACAACAGCAAATAAAATATTTCCAAAAACGGGGAAAATGTAAATTTCATCAAGATAACTATTAGAAAAGTGTCATACTGCACCACAACAACAACAGAAAAACAAACTGTATAAACCCACAAAATCCTGGATTTACAATGTTATTAACAAATGTGCTCACTCAAAGAATCCCTTGTTCTTTCCTTTCTGGTTACCCAAACTCTTGTTTATATAAAAAATATATCTGATTAATAAATGTTTTACTTTAGTTATATTTTTTTTCTATTGAAAAAATATTTTCAGTAGTGTGATAAATTTAGAAATTAATTTTCATGAAATATATCCAGGTTGTGTGCATGGAACAATGTCAATTCTGCATTCTCACTACCAGGAATGAAAAAACTGGCAAAAGACAATCTAAAAGTGCACATACACGGTTTGGGCCAGCTATGAATGATTTTGCAACCCCATAAATAAATAAATAAATAAATAAAAGTCTGTTAATAAATAACAGACTCACACCTCCTCAGTAATGGGTTTAATTGTGAGAAAGGCTCATTGCACAGGTGTCCTGTTATTGGCCATAGAAGGCAAAATGGATAATAAGACGGTGAAGCAAAATCCACTTTTAGATTACTCTGTGGTGTGTTAGTATTTTTAGAAAGGCTTCAGGTAAGTGTGGTTTTCTTTCTGTAAGAGCACCTCTACCAAAAAATTATTCAGATGTGGAATTCAGGCAGAATTTTTCAAGTGACAGTCACAGAAAAGAACAAACGTCCTTCTGCCAGACTGGTGAGTTCAGTGGGAATACTCCTGCTGACAAAATTACCTTTGGAGCTACAACAGGACTGAAGCTGCCCTTTTTTAAACAAGCTCATCGAATTGTAGAACACCAGTGTCTCCTGATCTTCAGAAAACTTGCTCTTCAGTTACATCTGCCCTTTTTTTTAATGAAAGAAAGATTTACTTAGTGCATTACTATTATCTCACCTAAATCAATGCAATTATTCCAACATAAATTGACAGCAGTGAATCAGGCCTCACGTGTCTTACTCTGTGATCTGGCTGGAAGCATCACCTTTTCTGCGTTGCTTTCTGATTTTCTTTCTTTGTCACTGACATACAATGGCAGCCTTTTCCAAGACTTAGGAAATACCTTGTGATTTACAAACTGTAAACGAAGCAGTAAATACCATTATGATTATTGATATATGATATATGATTATACCTGCCCCATGCCCAGGAGTGCATCTCCCATGCAAACGTTTGCAAATCTGTGTCAGCTGTCTGAATAAAACATGGAAGCTGCAAGTCTTAGAGAGGTACAAATGTTATGGTAGGCCTTTGCTGACGTTTTCTTGCATGTAAATATGGCTATTGAAGGGTAATGCCTCTAAAGGATGTCCTTTAGAGATCTGTACTAAATGGAGATCTGGCCTGGAATGACCAGAGCTCCATTTCAGCAGAGTTTGCTTTTTAACTTCTAGAAGCAGTCAGAAGTAAACTCAAGGCAACATATTACCACACTGCTGTCCTGCATCTCCTTCTCTGCCTTTGTGTAAGGTCACTGCATCCTGCAGCCTGTAACTTCCAGCAGCAGTGGGGCTGGAGGAGGAGATGGCCGGGCTGCTCCCACGGGAATGATCCCATCACCCAGCCCATGGATGATTCCCTATCCAACAGCAGAGACCTGCATGTTTGAGACAGAAAGCTTTTCTGAAATCTGTGTGCCACAACAGAGCTGACAATTGTGTTTTACACATGGTCGTGGGAACACTACTACCAGTTTTCCAGTAGTAGAAGCAAACACTGAATATTACATTAAAAAAAAAAAAGGGTTGTAGGGTGGTGAGGAATCCCAAGGATAAACAAGTTTTCCGACCTAATCTAAAATTTAAAGCATAAAAAGTGTCGAGTGCTAAAGTAATTGAAAATCAAGAACCTTCCGTAAGATTTCAAACAGATTAGTCTCACCATGTTCCAATTATTCACACAATAAAAACTCTCTACATAAAATCATCAGTCATTTCTGCAAACAATACTAATGTCTTGAGGCACCAGCTTACCAGCATTCAAACAATTAGAAAGTAATATAATGATAGGACACATACATTTGGATTTAATTAAGAGATAAAATAAATAAATATTTATGTTAAACTTCTTTTTGATTGCACATTTGGTGTTGGAAGTTACATGGTCACAGAACATGAAAGAAGTCAAATACTTTTTGATCTACCAGCAAATTCTAAATACATCGATAAAGAAGCCACACCAGGCCAAATAGATTACTACTTTCAAGCAAGTCCGTGAAAGTTTCCCAAATACTGTTATACAAAGTTACACATCCATGCTGAGTTATCCATCAATGTGTAGCAAGAGTCTTGCAGTAGGCCAGGATTTTATCGGCAGAGAACTGGTGGAGGAGCTGTGCAGTGTGATTAAAAATTCCCGTTTGGAAGCATTAACACAGAAGTACTTTGTATAGTCTGAACTGGAGACTGCAGTTCTTGAAGTTGGGAAGAGCAGAAGGGAAGAATGAGAATATTTTTCCATTTTAGAAATGCTGAGGCACAAAACACAGTTGCTTCTATTACTTTCATACATGAAATCCTTTCTCCTGTATGTGCATCATGTGTAACCGCAAAGTCTGTAAACTGCTGACTATTCGTCTCTGGTGTCCAATGAGTGCAACTCCAATTCTTCTAATGTCACTGCAAAATACAAAGTTTCATCTTGGATGCAAACATAATAATGCCTCTGGTGCACAAAAGAATATATCACATTTATGTGATGACTTCTTCTCCAGGACAGTTTACCTTCCTGGCCATGGCATATAAGAAAGCTGCAAATGCTCAATTTTTCTGCATCTGTCAATTTCAATTTTTTAAAAACCAGTCATTTAAGAAATAGAATATAATAAAGAAGTGTATTTAGAGCCCTGGGCTTTTGTGATACTAATGGTCAATTAATCTTTCCAGATCTCAAGAACTAATCAGAGAGGTGAGTTCTAATAGCCCACTTTTAGTAACTGTTTAGCAGCAACCATTTCCCACTCATACTTGAAAAGGACTGGGGCTTATTCGCTCAGTATTGCAGTTCTGAGGCAGAAATAACAGAGCTTCTGATGATTTGGCAAATGTAGTGAGGATGTGAGAGGTGGTCTAAAGATCAAATTAGCAGTGAATTTTCCAGACTGACCCTGATTTCCCTCCTGGTTTCCCTTCATCTCATCTAGCCCTGCACCCCAGAGTGGGTAGCTCGAATCACTTGCAGGGCTCGACTGTGGCAGGAATGAAGTCAACAGCCACCATAGTTCAGCACAATCCAACTTTGTTTTTCTATTAACACCCCCAGCTGCAAGATCTGAGAAAGATCACAGACGTTTCCTGAGGACAGGAAACTTCAGATATACCAGACTGTCAATTATGCAAATCCCACATTGGGACATACATAGAGATTGCCTGTTTATCCTCGAAAACTGTATGATGATACAACCAGTAAAAAAGCTCATGGGATCAGGCACAGCCTTCATGAGTTTCAGATGTGCAGTTCCAGGCATCTGCCTCTGTATCCTCCATCTGAGGAACCACTGGAGAGCTTGCAACTATTGTGTGCTTAGGCTTCACATTCTTGTGGGGCATGATACACAACACTTGAGGTCAGCAAAAATACTGAGCATCTGAGAAGCTAAAAGGAGTCAGTTTAAGAATAAAGCTTTTTTTTTGGTCTTAGAAATGCAAGACTGATGCTTAGCATTTATCAAGGAAGGCCTGATAAAGCACAGAAAGAAGCCAGCAGGTCTTGTGTAACACAAATTGTTTGAAGAGAGAGAGAATCTTTCAAAAAGTTGAAATGGTATCTAAAGGAAGTAGAATGGATGATAACCTTAAATTAGCTGTAAAAGCACAGTAAAGCAGACTAAAAAGGAACCTGAGGAACAAACAGAAAAAAACCCCAACAAGTAAAATAGAAAAAATAAAATTTATAATAAATCATTTGCAAACTCACTGGGTACAAGAAATCTGCCATAAAATATGTCAAGTCTAATGATGATTTGGGCATAAAAGAGCACTGAAAGAGTGGCCATTGTTGGATGACTTAATCATTTGAGTTGACAGTGACTGTGCAAGAAACTGAAATGACTCCTATGCCAGATTCTTTCTGGGGGACTTGCCAGAGTATTTGTCTGAAGTGACTGCAGGAGAGATTATAGGACAAACTGAAAAACAAGCAACAACCCATGTCCAGACAAGATTATATTTAGGCAAAAACTCCAAAAGAAAGTGAAGATGAAATACTGGACTTACAATCAGGGTTGTGAGAGAGGGAGGTACCAGCTGTGCTCCACATGTTAAAAAATTTCACAGTGCAGAGAAAATGTTTCCAGGGAAGATCTAGGGAACCACAGACCCATGAGTCTGTGATCATTACAGGGCATAAGAGATACTACAGAAAAGTACAAAATTACTGAATGCTTGGATAAATGAGCTAGTTGAGTCACCACAGCTTTTGCAAATAGAGTTCTGTTTTATAAAATTACTTGTTTCCAATGGATGGACTTGATCCATTTGATACACCTCACTTGGATTTCCAAAAGCTTTAGAGAATATTCCTCTCAAAAGCTTTATAATGAAAATGAGGAGCAACTTCTGTGTAATATAGGGTATAACATAATATGTAGCATAATGTGGTCTTTGCATGACTAAACAATTGGTTTAAACACAGGATGTTAGCAGTAAATTGTCAGGTTTTACAATGTAGTTATTGATGTAAATCGGCAGGGACCTCTGCTGGGATAATGTTGAATATTATTCTTCGACAAATCAGTGAATGGTCGAGGAAAACAGGTGAGGAAGAGGTGAAAAACTCAGCTGGTGAGGCTGAATTGTTCAAAGTAGGAAGGGAAGGATCTCACAAGACTAAGAGGCTGTGCCATAATGCAGTAGATGGAGTTCAGTGTAGGCAAATATGAAGTGATGCACACGAGGGAAAATCAGCCCTAACTTTACACGTGAATTCCTCAATCTTAATTGGCAGCTACCAGTATTAATACAAGCACTTCCAGGGTCAAATAAAGGATTGGGAATTTCATGGGAAGGAAATAAAGTGCAAAACAGATCCCATCCTCGTGCTATGAGGATATGAATCCATAGTTTGCCCAAACACAAGATAGTGAGTGCAGGGTTTGCACTGGAAAAAAACAATTGGGTGGTGTCAGAGATAATTGGAAAAACTTCCTCATGAGGACCGATGATATTCATATCAAAGTAAGGAAATATTTTTGCCCCTGATTTGATCAAAACTGATTCCCAAGAAACACATTCACTGCCTGGCCTTTGGTTGTGTTTGGTGTGGTCACAGATTGATAGAGCAGATCTATCAATTCTGGGTCACTCCATCATATATTTCTCTGATGTTGTTTTGGTAAATAACTGCATTTGTCTTTTGTTAGCTGAGAGAGGAAAGGAAATGAAAGCACTGTTTCATACTGCACAATATTTGTGTGTCTGCAGCATCCAAATTCAGATTAATTAGTCACTGTAGGGATAACAGATTACATACTTACTCAATATTCATTCTTGAAACCATATCCAAAGTTGTGAAACCTGCTGCCATGAAGTTATTTTTATACTGACCCATTTTTATGGAATCCAGCCAGTCACTGACTGAAACAAACAAAGGATATTCTGGAACTTCACCAGGTGAATCTGGCATTCTGTAAATAAAAAAAATTGCAAAGGTTACCAAGCAATACAAAATATGACACTCAATTTACCCTGGTAGACATAGCTTTTACTAAAAGGCAGGAGGAATGAGAGAAGAGTCTGAGCTGTAGAGGTCAGACGTTAACAGAAGATCTATTTAACCTGTTGTCTAGAACTTATAAATCACATCAGTCTGCCAAGCTGCACTACTTAAACAACACATTTTATTAAAGAACTGCAGCTCAGTAACACACTGAGGAAAAGGCCTCTCCCAGTGCTCTTATTTTTGTTCCACAGAATGTTTCCTTGCAGATGGACATGTTCAGGATTCTAATAATTTGATGATACAGTAGTCAATGTAGGCAACACTGAAAATGGAGCATAAGATGCAATTAAAAAAATTAACCACTATGAGATGATTTTTACATTTATCTACAACCACCCCACCCCAGATGGCTCCTCATTGTGATACCATTATGCTACAGGAACACTTTGATTACAGTAGTCAAAAGCTAAAACTCACCCTAAAAGAAGCAAAAAGAATAAAATGTGATGTCTTTGCTACAGAATTACATAGAGTAGCAAATCAAATTGAAGGAGCTAATTTAGTCACATTTCTTGTTGAGTTCTTTCCCCTAATATTATCACAACTGAAACAGAAAGATGGGGGAAAAAAATACAATTTTGGGGCATTGATTTCCAGTCTTCTGTTGTGTGCCACAGTTGGGAGGGCTCAAAACTTCCACCGCCTTTATGCATTTTGTGTAGAGAAACTGTACAAACAAAATGCAGAAAATGCACACTGCTGTTTGTAAAAGCTTTATGGCAGTCTTTAGGAGAAAGACACAATTCACTGAAAATGAAAATTCTGACACCAAAAGCCAGCCAACATTTACTGATGGAACATGACTGACTTAATGTGTAATGCAGGAAGCAACAGAGCCTCATGTCTTAATGCACCACGTTTCACCCACACACATTCAAATACAGTAAGAACAGTGATTTTCATTCATATTATCAAAATGATAGAGGGAGAAGCTGAAGGACAGGAGAACACTGTTAAGTACAAACTGTAATTAAAGACCTACCATGGTCCCCATCTATGGTTCAATAGAAGAAGGTTACCCAACAACTGCATCAGGAATTCTCAAATGAATGGAAAAGCCTTTCCTGTGCAGGTGAAGTCAATCATAGTTCAATAAAGCCTAAGTTTTTTAGACCCTAAGTTATGATTTAAAATAAAAAGGTAAACGGGATGGTAACAGAATCATCTCTTATTTGGTCACTGCTGCCATTCTGCTGCAGACAAATAAAGATTTAGCAAGCTAAGACACAGCTACTTTCTGCAGGATATTACTCCAAGGCAGTTCAGAAATTGCTTGAGCACTGTCAGATGGAGAGACAAGCTGTTGAATGGAGAAAAAAATTACAAAGAGAAAACAAGTACATAGGAATAACACACCAAAAAAAAAAAAAGAACAGAGATTCACAAAGACTAAGGATAGATAGTGCATAAACAGAAAAGAAAAAGAACAAAGAGATTCACAAAGATTAAGGATAGATAGTGCATAAACAGAACTCAGACAAAAATAATAATAATAATAAAGCCTAATATAATCTGCATGGCTTGATAAAAAAACCTCCTTGTACAACAAGGAGTGCATTAACAATAAGGCAAACCTTAAAAGGGGCTTAAAATTATTTGAACCTGCATGAATGTATGAACTCAGAACTTTGCAGTTCTCCCTACCCTTCTTAATGCCCTAAACCACGCAATGACAGCCACTGTGTGCCAGACAAAACCAGAATACACCAAAAGGAGTCTTACACCAGGACATCCTCCACCAGGGTGTGCAGGGTGCTGGGGTTGCGGATCAGCTTGTCCAGGAAGGTGACAATGTCACTGAACTTGGGCCGGTGGTTCCTCTCCTTCTGCCAGCAGTGCAGCATCAGCTGGTGAAGAGAGGCCGGGCAGCCCATGGGAGCTGGGAGCCTGTAGCCCTCTTCAATGGACAGTATCACCTACACAAATACAGAAACACAGAAATACAGTGTGTGTGAGCACCAGGCATTAATGCTGAAAGGATGGTGTGACACGGACAATTAGGAACCAGGGATGATAAATCATCCATGGCACAGCCACCCTCACTTCATGCACTGCTGGGGCTTCACTGGGGAACCAGGACTGGCAGGGGTGTGGCCAGAGGAGACAGGAAATATTTTGTAGGCATAAGAAACACAGTAGGAACTTTTTTAGGGTGACTGGTCATCCTCTTCAAACATCTAAGAAAGCAGGAGGGGAATAAAGAACTCATCAATACCACCACCATCATTTTCACTCACTTCAGGGGGCCACAAACTCACTGGTATGGACACTGCACCCCACCATGCTCTAATATTTGCATCCTGACACAGTGTTTGCGTGTATTGTATTAATGTATTTAGTTTAGTAATGTATTTTTATCTCTTTTTATTTTAAACCGTAACTTAGCGTCTAAAATACACACAAACCCCAATACAATCAAGCACCACAAATACACATTGTGGCACCTGACAAATGTAATTTGATATTCACATGTTTCTGCTGATCCTTAGAGGAGGATTAATTCTGGCAATGTCTCCCACACCAAGTTACAGCAATGTTATTTTGCATTCTCCCTCAGAAACTTGGATGTCTGAAGTGTTTATGACAAAACAAAATTTAATAACATTATGGTGTTACCCTAAAGTGAGTGAGACCTTCAGATTCATTGTATACAGAAAATGTGTTTGGTAAGGATTCAGAAAGAAACAGATCTGCTGCCACAGGTATGAAAAAATTGCAGTTGATCAGAGTTGAAGGAAAGCTTATTTTTAGTAACAGGAGTAGCAAAACATGAAAAAAAAAAGAAGAGAAGCAGCCTGGCTTGACAGGAGTTAGCAAAAGTAGGTAAGGTCCATGGAAAGCTTCATGGATTCATAACAGCTTACATGGATTCATACTATATAAGATTTAAAAAACAAAAGGAAAGGCCAGGAGGTTCTGCTATGAGTGGTGGTAGCAGTGGAGATGATGTTACAAATTACAGGATTTTTTTTTAGTGTGTGTATGTAAAAAGGAATGCAAAACTCGTCAGTGGCTGATCAAAAACCAAGCTAGGAAAAAGATCTGCCTTACCACACATACATAACCCTCCCACATAAAAATCCAGCCAATGCTAAATGTTTCTAATGTACAAATGATTGCACACAATATTTATAATATTTATAACACTAAGGAGGATCATGCCTGCTGCAGTGATACCCACTGTGCTGCAAGCAGACATTCCTCATTTGCACACAGATGTATGTACATGCTGCAGACACATTAATGCAGCTGCAAGGGCTTACATTAAACTGTTTACAGCAAATCAGTGTTTTACAGCACCAGCTCCAGCTTCAATATATTCCATCTTATTATCCTGGACTATATCCCTGTTCTCTGTTTGAATTCTGAATTAATGCTGGCTCTGCTCAGCAATGCCTAATGCCTATGCTGCATGCATTATGTAAATAAAATAAGAGTAATGAAGCTGTGTTAGGACCCGAGCTCCCCTTGATGGCGTGTCAGGAAATGGAAAGAGGCTTTTGTAGCTGCTCACAGCTGCTTGTGTACGTTTTATAAACACAGGTGAGTTGGTCCTGCAATGTACACGCTGCTGTTACAGGAAAAAATGCCACTGTCACATTGCCAGGGAAGTATTTCCTTCAGAACCTGCCTCCCAGTGACTCAGGAGGGGCAAAACACAACCATCTGCATGGAATTTTGTTCCCACTTATTTTTATAATACATTTGTTGTTAATATATCTCAAGCAGTTTGTTAGAAGTGGGTTCATAAAATGATCCTGACTGAAAGGGGCAGAGCTTATTTGGTCCTGGTCACTGAAGAGGCCGTCCTTAGCAGCCCAGAAATGCAGTAAAAAACCAAATTGTAAAAATTTGGTTTAACCAAATGTAAAAAACCAAAGTTTTTACATTTAACTGTTGCAAATGTGGAGTTTATGAGATATATTTTGTTTTTAAGGCAACAGGGAAGCTGTTCTACTTTTCAGAGACATAGAGCATTTGCTCAGCACAACAATAGAGGGCTGATGAGATTTTGCTGAATTAATTTATTCAGGAAAAACCTAAAAGCAACCATAATTTTCCAGACATTTTCTCTGCCACACTTTATTTTAACGTATCTCTGAAAATGAAGTCACAGTGCATTTTGTCTCCTCTCTTGTTCAAAAGGAACATTTCAGTATGAAGAAAAATGCCAGCTGGTACTGGGATAATTATAATTTCTCATTAATACCAGCACATTTTAAAAATAAACTGGAAATATTGCCTCATTAGTATCCCTTGTGAGGCAAGTAGTATTTTTAGAGTCTAAGAAGCAAGAGTAAAGATGTGATGAGGGTCTAATACTGCAATGGGAATCAAGTCTCAAAGGAAGAATTACAGCATTTTAGTTCCTTATTTATTTATATACTTATTTTCGCTCTTGCCCTGCCATGTGGATAGCACCCATCTCTCTCTGTTCAGAGAAATCAGATATCCATGTACCTAAAAGGGAAGAAGTATTAACTTGTTCTCAGTAATATAAAATGGTGTATTATAAAACATCTAAAGATTTTACACGTTAACTCCTCTCAAATGCCTTTTTCCCTTGTCAGTTTAAGGCTGACAAAGCACCACATCAATCATGAAATCTGCACCTACACCAAGGATACAGCAACAGCTTGTTTGATGTTAGACATAGCTGTGAAGCTGGAATATTAACAGAGTTCATGTTAGATATTGGTTATGATTGCCTGAAGAGTATTTTATGGACTTCTACACAAAATTTTTACATGTTCAATTTCAAACTAATTGGCAATTGGCAAAAATGCCATCTGAAAATGAAGCTGTAATCTTCCTGATAGTTTCATTATTAATAGCAACAGAGATTTTTGCTTTCAAAAGTTAACTGACAGCTTTTTTAATGAGACTGAGACAGAAGAGAGTCCAGAGGGACTCATCCCCGTGTCCTCCTGACATCTGAAAAATCTACCAGGAGGGAGAGGCAGCTGCTCCTGCCTCATGGTACAGAGCCAATCCCAGGCTCCTGCCAAGAGTTTTGATATCTCTGAGTTGAAAGAACTATATTAGGATAAGTTGGGTTTTTTCAGAATTACAAGAAACTTTCAGGAGTGTAAGGAGTTTTATTCTGTTTGCTACAGTAGTTTCCTTGCATACCAATTACAACCCATTAAATATTCTTTTCATTTTTCCTCCCTTCTTTTTGAATGCTGCAGCTCTGCAATGTGCATTAATTTATATGGTGGCCTCTAACAGGTGTCCCAGTAGACTTCACTCACAGCTGTTCTACAAACCAAATGCATGGAATATAAATCTTCCTTCCCTCACATGAGCATTAGCAAGCCAGATTCCTAGCACAATCTGTTCATCAGTACACTAGTTTCCTTGGAAAGTTCAATATCTTGGCTAATGTTTATTAATTAAGCAATAAGACACGACAGACTGTGCAGCAGCCCTAATTAATGGACACCTCTGGTGCCTGCCACACATCTAAGAAGTGCATTAATCAGCACCAACACAGTTTGGAAGTGACTTACCACAATAATAAAATGGTTATTTACTCAAACAAGAGCATTTCTCAAACTTAGCAACATTTTTAAGCTCTGCATTACGCCGTGTACAGTATTAATTTTATAGGAAGCATTTTGCAACTCGGTTTCCTTAAGTTCATCTTCCAAATCCTTGCTGGGGAATATGAACAGAGGATGCTGGATTTGCAGAGGTGTTGGGTCATTCTGGATACCTGTGAGCAGCTGTAGTCTCTGAACACCAGACTGGGTTTATTTAGGTGGTAGGTACCAGTTTAAAACTTCTCTCACCAGCTGAGTTCATCACTTACTTAGCCATGGTCTAAAAAAGTGAGTTTATTTCCCAAAGCTCTATAATTACAAAAGCAATTGGCAAGATGAAATGGGAAAAAAACCCCAAACCCACAAACCAGACCCGGCTCTGCAGAGTTTGTACTTGGAAAACTTCTGGTGATCTACCCAAACCCACCCAATTCAGGAAATACATTAATTGCTATCTAGAGAAAAGTTTTATTATGATCCAGTCTCGTAAGTGTTTAAGGTTAATATTAGCAGACATTTTGATGTGGCAGAACCTCTCACTGTACCCATGCAAGACCTTATTAACTGTCATTAGCATCTTTTATGAATCTGTTTAGTGCACATCCCTCTGTGTTGTTTTCCCTGCCACCTGTACAGGACCAAGGACCTTTCAAAGTCCTATTATTTCTGCAAAATAAGCTCATGTGAATTCAGGGCAATTTATTGTACTAAAAGAACTGTCCTAATAGCCAGTAAAATAAGCTTTACATTATGTCTAATAACTTGAAATTTCCCACTGACACTTAAAGTCACTAAACCTATGTGGAAGGTCACTCACAGGTGCTCACTGCTCACATTCTGGCACTGAAATCCTGTGGGTAGGAGAAAAGGAGTCCTTTGTGCTGGGAACTGCTGAATTGCAGGGAAAGCCCCAACAATGGGCATCATTAGGGCCTACAGAATCATTTTGTATTAACAGGTATTTTTATTTTGGATGCAGGAGTAATTAAACATTGCTGTCTTCGTGCTGTAGCTGATTATTTAATATATTCTAAATGGAGAGATTTGTGATAGTCTTTCTTTTGTTTCTAAAGGATCAGGTTGTTTTTTTTTTCCTTTTCTTTCTGAAACAGTGAAATTACTTTTTTAAATTAAAATCTCTCTCAGATCCTTATCCCCAAATGACCCATCAGCCTTAACAAGCAACCAGACTTGAAGAGCTGAATAACTTAGCAACAATGTAAAAACAGCCATCTGGGAAAGTCTTGTCAATTCTTCAGAACCAACGCAGGAATATTCTAGGCACATACATGAGAGAGGTTAAGGTGGCTTGGCTGATATTCTACATTTTGACACAGAGCTTGATGGCTGGTGTGAAGACTGAGTGTACCAGTCTGAGCTGTCACGGGGATCCATCAAACAAGAGAATTTGTGAAAACTTAAATTGTGGTAGAGAAAAAAACTCCTACCATTTCCACTTTCCCATTTTTCTTTTTCTAAAACAAGCTTTCAATTATACTAAAAGAAAATTTGTTTTTTAAAAAATGGAGATTCCAGCCTAGATAGGAAATAAGACAGCAAAGCAGGGCAGGGAGTGGCAATAACTTTCAAAGCACATTTGAAGAAGTTGCAGATCAGTACTCACATCCTGGTTGGACATCTCCCAGTAGGGCCTCTCCCCATAGGACATCACCTCCCACATGACAATCCCGTAGCTCCAGGCGTCACTGGCTGAGGAGAACTTGCGGTAGGCGATGGCCTCGGGGGCCGTCCACCTGATGGGGATCTTCCCACCCTGGAAACAGGACAAAACTTGTCAGGATCATCAGGATAACAGGAACATATGCTTGAAAGAAAAGGGGAAAAATCACCCTGGATTCTGAGATTTCATGTTCTGACTTCCATCAATTTGCCTTGTCAGTATGCTGAAAGTGGAAAGGGAGAAATGCCTTTTTTTATGGAATTTGAAAAAAATTTGATTTCATATGTAGTCTAATTCACCAATATCTCCACTCTATGAAAAAAAAAAACCAGTTCAAAGAGCAGAAAGCATTTGAGACTTATGAGATTGAGATTAATGTTTGTTCAGTCATATAAATTATCAGAACATGCATTTTGATTGAATACATCCAACCCCTAAATTCCTAGATACCTGAACTCTGTGAAAAAAACCCAGTTCAAAGAGCAGAAAGCATGTGAGATGATTAATGTTTGTTCAGTCATATAAATTATCAGAACATGCATTTTGATTGAATACATCCCAAGCCCTGAATTCCTAGTTCATTGACATTTAAGCCCTAAATGAAACAGAAACATCTATTACAAAATGGAACACTGAAAGCTCTTAATAAAGTTGTATAATCAGGAAAGAAACTATAGGTCTTCTATACAAAGCATTACATTTGAGGGTATCTTTTAATTTTTGTTGTGCCCTTTAAATATCCAAGTAGAAAACCAAGTGTGCTTCTAAATAGGCATTTCCTTAGGATATTTGGCAGTGTCATTCTGCAGCCTACTTCTTAAAATCCAAGCTCTCCCACCAAAAAAAAGTAAGAAATCAATCAATGTAAGAAATCAATCAAGAAACCCAACTTACTGTTTACAAGACCATGGGATGCAGAATTTTTCTCTGACATGACCAATTTACACCACGAAATCCCTTCTTATTCTCTCCTAAGTAGTTTCTATGTCAGAACTACTTTTCCATCTCATAAAAAAAAAAGGCACTTCTTCTCCAGGTACACTGCTCATTTCAAAATTTTTCTTTTCTTTTTTTCTTTTCAAGAGTGTACATTTATTATCACTCTCACTGAACTCTTTGGAGAGAGAAAAGCAGTACAGTGAAGGTGCCACTAGATGGTAGAAAGAGGCAGTCAGTGGAGCTGAGCTCACTCAGCAGTGGTTGCTTTCCACAAGCAGTAATAGATTCTGCTCAGGGTTATAATTGTATTTCTGACTGAAACAAAAGAGGAAATGAACTGGAACAACCATTTGGCAATGAAGAGAGGCCACAGTCAAAAACAAGAATGTAAATCTCTGTTAATTTGCTTTGAATGTATAAAAAATTGTCTGAGAGTTGTTGAGGCCTGACTTCAGTTGTTGAGAAGCTGTTTGTTCTACCAATAAATTGTTCAAAATCCAGCCTCTGTGGGGATGTGCCACTCAGCCAAGCTCTCCTTGCAGATGGAAAAGGCATGGTTAACATTTATGTTGTGTAACAGTGGCCAAGCTGTCCTTTGGACATTTTTACATTTTTTTGCAGCTTTTTCAAAGCCTTTGGTTCCTCACTTACTGACTTAAGCACTAATAAGGTATTTTTTTGTATTTTTGCCCAAGTACCTCCACTATGTGCCTTTTATTTGCACCAGCTCTGTGTGATGCTATTGGTCCCCTCCTGGTGCAGCTGTTCCACTTAAGAAACAATTAAAAATTTTTTGGGTATGCAAATGAAAAACAGGGGGACAAAAGCAAGTTGTAACAGGATAGGCCAGGATGATTTCTTGTCTCTTCTCCAGGAAATATTTATTTATACCTTCCAAAGAAATTGGGTAAGAGCACTTGGTGCTTGATCTCACAGTCTGGTTTCAGTGCTCTTTTCATGCAATGTGCAAGGCCTGGCTTCCTGAGGCAGTGGAAAAATCAGCCAAAAATTCAAGTTCAATGCCACAAATGTGCTCCTTACATTGGCATCTCCAAGCAAAAGGATTTCTGAGAAACAAAAAGTTTTAGGATCTAACAGCAGAGGATATTTCAGAAGTATCTCTTCATATCACAGAGTTATGGGCCTTGTCCTTTCTACTGGAGTGGATTTAGTTCTCCATTTCTAAAGATTTTATCACCACACTTAGGTAATTCCATCCTCAGTTAGATTCCTGTTTTGCAGAGTTTTATAATTTTTTTATAATTTTAAGGAAAATCTTATGTTAATAATTACATATCTACTTGAAGGTAAAACACAAATCTATACATGCGAAGCAAAGGCATTTGGATATTTATAGATTTCACTTTTAATGTATATATTAACATAGTATAGATAACATAACAGGAAAACTATCTTTTTCCTTAAATCTGATTTTGTATTCCCAAATCATGCTCAAAAGAGAGGGCACATCTTGAGCAGCGTTTGCAGCTAGGTTTGTGACTCCTGGCTAAATAAAAATGAGTTTTAAAGAATCTGATCAGACTCTATAACTGCTTTCATGACTGAGCTTCACTGACTGATCCCTTTTGGACTGAAACAGTAGCGGCTCATTGAGTGTGAAAATGAGGATGAAGAACAGAATCTTAACAAAATTCAAGGCAGTTCATGTTCAAGGGCATAAGATGTGTTCACAGCTGTAAAATAAAACACTTTTGTGCTGGCTCTAAAAACCTATAAAATTTTTACAATGGATTCATCTCATGTATGAAGTTGTTATATGCATGAAAATGTGAATTTCAATACTTAATTATGGTTGCAGAATATATTTTTATGCAAAAAAAAGTTGTTCTATTTATTTGAAAGCCATTCAAAAGGTGGAGATTGCAATATGAATACTTTAAGGAGCAGGTATGACTGAACAGCAGTAATAGCTGCTCAGGCATAATAAAAGAACACATAAAGTTTAGAGTGGCTGAAAATACATTTGCTGTTTCTGATTAAAATAATAACCAGTGTTACTGGTATTGGATACGCCTTTTTTATATTTTAATCTAACCAGGGAAATAATAAATGTAATATTTACTGTTTACACACTGCCTCACCTTCAAATTAGAATAATTTATAAATCATTTACATTTTTCTGCTATAGTAATGAGATCTCTCAGAGCTGCCTGCATTAGAAAGCCCTTTTTGCTTTTAGGTTATTCTCTGGGTTTTTTTTTTTTGGGGTGGGGGGGGATTGGGTTGGGGAGGAGGGGGAGAATGAGTGTTAGGAAACAAATTGTTTTTCTGCTTCATCTCATACATTAATAATGATATCAGTGATAACCTAATTTTATTTTCACACAGCGAAATAACACTAACTCCACGGTTCAAATAATTAGAATTCAGCCTTTTTTCCCTGTATGCTGCCAGCTGAGCAGTGCCTATCTCCTGATTTTTTTTGTGATTGCAATTTAATAAGCAATTTTACCACGCAGCATAGGAGTCCCCTTGGAATTATGATATTAGGCTCACATTGCTTAGCTTGTAGAACTGTTCAGAGATGAGCCTTTGAAATGGAATTTACCCCCTCAGCCACACCCATGCTGGCTTTCCCTGCAGAACTGGCAGCTGCATGGTTTGCCACACATGGAAATGCAAGACTGGAATTCTGTGGTGCAGAACACCTCATTCCTTACCCCAGGCCATGCATGAAAAACAGACAATCTTCACAAAGTGCCACCAAAAAGTGCTTGTGATGTCTTGTGCAGCCACACCTGCACTTTTGCTTTCTTCAGTTTGATTTTTTTTTTTCTGTTCTACTTGTTAGACATCTCTTTAAAGCCAGGAGTCATTAACAGTTCCTTTAATGAAAAATCTAACCATGTTTCCAAACTCCAGCAGAACAATGCAGCTACAGCCCATTATTCTACCAAAAAAAGGTCAGGATGCATCAGCAAGCTCAAAAAGTGTGAATAAACAAAGGAGGAAGCCTTTTAGATGCCCAAAACTTCTGGCATACCCTGGTGGCTGATTAAAGTGAGGATTGGTAGCACTGAGAGCCTTTAAGCATTGGACATAATTCATCATTCTGTACAAAAACCTTTTGCCACTTTACTAGAGTGATGCTTTTATTTAATGCTCAGATTTTTCACGTGGAATGCTACAAGTAGTCAGAATTTAACATCCTCAAATCATAATTTAGAACTATTCAGTACTTTCAACAGTCTTCTGTTGTGCCTATTGAAAAGTGTCTATTGAAATATCAAAGAAACTACATGGCAAGATAACAAAACTGCTCTGCAAAAGCATTTCAGAATTTGTGCTCATTATGTCCAATTCCAGTTAGTTCTACCAGTCTCATTTCCCTCAGAATTGAAATGAATAAACCCCCCTGATTTTCAAAAAGCCTAAGTTTGCTTTTTAATTTGCTGGAAAAATATTAATTTTCTTTCAAATGTCCTGATTAACAATACTGAAGTTAAATATGTGGAACTTGATTTTTCCCTCCTAAGTTAGCTATTCAGATTTTCAGAACAAGTTATTTATGGCTTTGAGAGTATGTTAATTTTAGTGGCTGTTAACCCCTACACAGCACATCTACTTGTGTCTTCCAAAAGAGGAAAAACTCTTGATGGATGGAAGGAATCAGCACTGAGGATACTGGCAGAATTAAAGCAGACAAGATAAAATTCACATTAACCAGCAGAGGTGTATGAGGGTGCTTCTCCAAAATCCTCCACACCATCCTGTCATTTTGTCTTTCTAAAGGCCAAGAGATGGATGAATTGAGTAGTGCTGCACATACATGCACACCTCCTGTGAGGCAGATATATCCTTGCCTGTCACCTTTTAGCTCAAAAATCACAGAAATAAAATATTAAACGACTTTGCTAAAATTCAGAGAATCATGAGAACAGAAACACAGTGGAGATTCTCACTAGGAGTGGCAGCAGAATTCACTTCCCTTGAAGCAAAGCCCTTCAGCAGCCCCTTGCCTGCTCTGAGGCACTGATCCTACCTTGGGCTGGGAGACAGTAAGAAGGCTGATAGAAATACATAGTTCTGACACTCAAAATCCACATAAGTGATTGTTTTTGACCATTTACATCTATCCTGCCTCCGTATTTTCTTGACAGGGCAATTTAAGGAACTTTATACAGTGACAAAGAACTCCCAAATACAAATAGTTGATACTGCTGCCTCTTGTTTGTGTAACTAACTGGATTATACATCTTTTCATTAGACAGGATGCCTTGATCTACAAGGTGCTCACTGAAAATAGGTTGATTTTTTTGCCATAAATATTTGTTTTGTTTTTAAATTAATTCCAGGCCAGGCCAGGTTTATGAGGACTGGTGGTGTCCTCACAGCCCTGGTGAGAACCAGTCAAATGTACAAAGGCAGATAAACACAAGTATTTTGTAAAACCTCTCTGAGACTGGTTTTTTGAGAGGTAATGATGAGACTGGAGGAGCCAAGGAGTCTCATACACTTTTACAGAGTGGGACTTCACATTTCCTTAGGATCAAGAATGCATTTTACAGTATTGTGTGCTTGGCTCTTGATCCCACAGAAACCCTCTCCTCTTCTGAAATTAAATATCAGGAGCAAGCATCTCTACCAAATCCAGTTTAGAAACTACAGCACTATTTGACAGTAATGATAGGAAAAAATGTCATTTTTTTCCTTGAAACTAATATTTCTGGCAAAGATCTATCTCTTTTCAAGAGCATCAATTTCAAGCTATCTGCCAGCTGTGTCAGCACAGCTCACATTACAGCTGTAACCAATTTCTTGAGAGTTACTTCTCCAGAGTCCTTCAATCTGCACATCCAGCCCATCCACTTTGCTTACACAAGGAGTCCTACCAAAGTCAATGGAAAAGGTGAAAAAGAATTTTTTTTTTTTGTTCTGAGCTGCTTATTTGAAGGATGCCTTACGTTGCACAACTCTGCAACAAAGCAATTTGCTACGTGGTCTGTTCTTCCAGCAGAACTGAGTTACCAAAAACAAATATTTCTCTAAACTCAAGTAATTTAAATTGAAAAAAAAAACCCAAACAAAACCCCCAAACAGCTTACCAGGCACTATCTTTTCTTAAAAGCATCAAGAAAGGTTCATCTCTGAAATTATGCCCCTGCCTTGTCCAGGGCTTCATGAAGTATTTATTATTGGAAAAAATGAACTGTTACCATGCACTGCTTGAACACTGGATGTTATTATCCATCATTAGCGATTTCACAGCTGGTGATTTCCACACTCATATCTAGCTGACATGCACAGCAAACACTTCCCAAATTCCAGGAATCAAGTGGCCTCTCTGCACTGCCATAGTGCCCAGATCATTCATTCCTCTGCCCTGCCCCTGAACCCTGCCACAATTCCTTCTCTACCACACAATTTGAAGTGGCCAATAAAAACTCAGAAGTATCTGGAAATATGAAAAGGGAGAACAAACTGAATGGATCGTGAATTAACATACAGCTTGTTCTGGGGTACATGAGATTTTATTTACCTAGGGCTTCTTTGAAATTTATTCCACAAACAAGTCGGAAACACCACAAAAATTGGGCTTTTCTTCTGAGAGCTGCAGTGCCACTGCACTCTCACATGATGATCAGAATTATTATGAGGCTGAGCTACTCTGCAAGTATCACTGCTTTAGTTTTCATCCCAGCTGCATCAGGAAGTGCAGAGAAGAATTAATACCTTAGCATCTGATGTAACCGTAGTAATATTTTCTGCTCACATTTTCATGAGGTCACTTCTCATTTTATCCTGAGGGAGTTTACTGGTTATTTAAGTTTCAGTCAATTCATGGATAAGTAGGTGTTTAAAAAATGGGAAATAAACAGTCAGAAAGGAAAGGTCAGTTTCTAGAGTGGAATCCCCCAGAGATCAATGCTCATGTCCTGCTGGCAGTGGATGTGGAATCTATAATACAGGACGAACTGGGAACATCTAAAATTGTACTAGAAATCCAAAGGTATTCATGGTAGTAAAGATGATGAGGATTTACGACTAAAATTTGCCAGAGACCCTTATGATACTGAATTTCAAACCGATAAAACATCACAAAAATCAGTGTTATAGTGATGCACACAGAATAAAACGATCCTAACTTTATATAACAAATAACACGAGTGTACATAGCACAGAGTTGGCTCTATAACAGTATCAACCTCCTGCTCAAAAGCAGAGTAAAGGGGAAAATGGAATGATATTGTAAAAATAATCAGGGAAAGGAGAAAGCACAGCAATGTTGAATCCTAGGATATTCCTGCACATTGCTTACTGATCAGTCTTAATCCCTCATTCCAAAAAGGACACACCAAAACTAACAGACTAGGTGATCAAAGGTACAGAAAAAAAAAAAGTAAAAATGGCCTATAAAACCCTGAATATCATGGATTAGATAATAGATGGAGAAAATAGATCCCAGGTACTTCAAACATAAGTGGCAAGCAGCAGATTAAAAGAACATTAATAAAACCATTTTTTTTTTAAGACATATTTCTACAGGATGTCACAGACTCTAAAAATTCAAACCTTTTCAAAAGTAACTAGGTAAACTTACAGGAGAAATATTTGTGAAGGGTATTACACACCAAGACCTGTCTCTGATTCAAAGGAGTCTTTGAGGCACAGACTGCTGAAAGCTCAATAACCTGGACTGACAATTCATCCTGTGCTCAGCATGTGCACTTCTTGCAGAGAATCTGGAATTCCTCCTTGGAATCTCCTGCTTCTTTGCCTTTTGCATTCATGTTTTGGAGCTCACTGCAGCTGTCTGATTTAGGCCACTGCTCTCTTCCCATCATCTCTGTTTGCAGGTGAAATGTAAACACATTATTAACTGTGTCACTGGAAAAAATGTCAATGATGCACATGTCAACAGCATTTTGGGGGAAAAGAAAGTCTAAAAAAATCAGAAAGTTTAAAAAAATCAGAAAGTTAATTTTAAAGGAAGTCATCCTAAGTGAGGTGTTCTTTGATATGAAAGAGTGGGACTGTAGATGGCTTCTGAAGCATCACTAGGCATTTTTTGATTCTATGCCTACCTTCCTATGTCTCTACCATGTTTACAGATACCTTTTGTGACCAAACCTTTTGACAAAAGGAAAGAAACAATTCTGCTCTTAGTAAATTTTAGCAAAGGAGAAAGCACTGGGTACTAAGGAGAAGAATCTGTAAAAGTATTGCCCTGAGAGAGTGGGGGCTGACTCCTGGATGAGCACGAGGTCTTATGTTTGCTCCATAGAGACACAACACCATCTTGTAAAGATTTTAGTATCGTATCCTTCAGCAGCAATAAAAAAGTTCAGTTAGGAGGAAAAAAATGAATAAAAGTATTCCCAGACTGCTGGGAATCACGCAAGTTTCATGTCTAAATCAGCCCATGCTGCATAAAAATATGGTTTCTATACTGAAAGGGAGATGGGAGAACAGCTGATGATGGTGGTGAAGCAGTGAGTCCAGGGCCATGGATCAGGAAGCACGACAGGGACAGGGATGTGCCAGACCATGAGCACTGTGTCCTGCCTTCCCATCTGGGGACAGAGGGACAGGAAGGGTGGCCCTAGGCAGGGTGGGCAGTGAGGCTCAGCAGAGGAGGGGATGGATCAGCCATTTCTCCCAAAACTGGCCAAAATGCTCCCAGTGCCACCCTGCTGGCTTTGCAAACGGACCAAAGCTGCACCCCCAGCACGTCTGTCTGCCAGCCAAGCCCAGGCTGGGGGCTTGGAACCACTGGGAATTTAAAAAGCATGGATGGGGGGAAGGCAGGATGGGAAAGACATCCAAGGCTAGATCTGTCACCTCAGCACGGTCTCTGGTGTCCCTTTTGGCACTGTCACCTGCTCACCAGCTGTCACTTCAGGAAATACAGGGCTCCCACTGTCCTGTGTCTCTGCAGAGATCTCGGGGACCATTGGGCCTCTACAAACCTGCAGCAGATCCCTGCCTCTTTCCCATGTGTTTAATGAAAACCAGTCCCAAGCACTGCAGAGAGATCCCAGCATTTCCTCTCATGGAAGAGCTCAAGATCCTGCTGGCCTGGGCCAGGCAGCAGCTCAGGGGCCCATCAGGCTGCACAATTCAGGCACAACAAAGCTGCTCAGCTGGCAAACATCTGGGGACACAGGCATAGGGATATGGGAGGCTTATGACTAATTTGGTACTGCATGAGGCCACACGAGCATGGGAGGGATCTAAACTTTACCAGAGAAGAGAAAGAGCACAGCAAGAAGCTGGAGGTGTTCTGAAGATGCCTGGGAGATTTTCTCAGAAGATCAGAAGCTGAGCTATAGAGGTTGCAGAAGGTAGCCTGAGAACCAGGGTAACTGGCATGGAAATGCAGCTGATGTCTGTAACAGAGCACCAGGACACAAGGCTTCATTAAAATTAATAAATGAAATAAAATTTTCCCTCTCCTCTGCCCCCTGGAAGGTATCCCACAGATTTTTCTGAGTAGCAAGAGACACACAAGGGCCTCGGAGTCCAGCAGAAGGTGCAACACAGTGTTGGCAGACTGTAACTGCACAAACACAGATGAAATGTAAAAAAAAAAAGCCAAAGGAATGAACATACAAGAGGAGTTTTCAGCCCAAGCAAGGGCTGCTTCACAGCAGAGCTGCTCTGATGTTTCTATCTGGTGTAGTTTCTCCTGGCCTTTACAGCAGTGAAACTTAGTACTGCACTTCCTAGACTTTTGTACTTCTTCCTGTATCTTGACACACTTTAATTTAGGCTGCTTTTGAATTGTGGCACCTTTTGTGCCGTAAGTCAGCTGAATTTACACCTTGTAATCCCCAGATGGCAGAACACTTTGAGTTTTTCTGATGGTGCATCATAGTAAATCATCATCTGACTGATGAGAATATAATGGGAATAACATATTAACATAATTTATCATTCCTGTACCTTGCTCAGGGGATATTTTACCTTATCATATAATGTATTTGGAAGTTGTCACTTCCATGACATATTGCAGTAAGACATCATCAGAAGGAAACATTTTGATGAACTAGGACTTGGATATCAAGGCCAGGTTGGATGGGGCATGGAACAACCTGGGATAGTGGAAGGTGTCCCTGCCCATGGCAGAGGAGATTGAAACCACAAGATCTTTAAGGTCCCTTCCAACTCAAGCCATTCTCTGATTCTATTATTGTTTTACATCAAACTTCCCACTGGTGCTAGACCAGCTGTGGGTTATCTTACAATGACACCCTGTAACTCTTGCATTACCTTCACAAGTTCACAAAAAACTTCACCAAAGCACCTGAAAACTGACCTTTTAGAGTATCTCTACCAAGAAAAAAAAAATCTTCATTCACTAAAAAAAAAAGAAAAAAAAGAAAAAATCTCTACCTAGTTCATAATCTTGGAAAACAAGGAGGGGTTTTAAGAATTAATATTTTTAATTTAGAAACATTAAATTAGAAGAGGTAGGCTGTCAAATGACAAAGCTTCTTAAACCCTAAATTTGCTGAGAGCCTGCCATTTTAATAATTTTCAACATTCAGGCACAGGTGCATGGCAGTCGTGCTTACATGGAAACTTGCCTAATATATGAGTGCAACCTCTGCAGGAAGAGACTTTCTGTGCTAAAAAATCATAGGCACTGACAGTTTCTTCTTTTTCAATCATCTGAGTTACATTTATATACTGAAAAATGAACATATGAATATATGAATATACAGACAGGAAATGGATTTCCAAATCTCTGGTGGACAAACAAAGAAATGCATTGCAACAGGCAGCCCTAGCACAGCTGTGCCTGCAGCTCTGAAGGCAAACTCCTTCAGGTAATAGCATTGGGGAAGGCAGAATAAATCAAAAACATTCAGCAGAACTTAATGACATTTTAGGAAAACACATTTTTCTGCTCAGTCTCTAGGTAGTTAATGATCTACTCATTTGCTCCCACTTGATTTCTGTACACTTCAGGAAATTAAAGTCAAGCAGATTTGATTGCAACAAAGTTACGGAACTCTAATGCATGGATTTGATTTCTTGTTGTTAAGGTCTTTTGTGTAAAGGGCTAAAGTTCAACTTTATCTTCAAAATCCCTATCACTTGAAAAGAAACCAACCCAGAGTGCTAATCAAGACAATACTTATTTTCTCACCCACACCAAAGTAGGGTGTATTTTATGACAAATGCATTCCTCAGTTGCTTGGTTTTGGTATAGACAGGAAATTCCTGGAGCAGACTGGGGATCATTCCCAGGAATTCCCAACAACCAGTGAAAGAGCTGAAGGAAGAACCTGAGTCTTTCAGAGGATGGGGATGATACTTTCACCCAGTAAAACAGCTGTATCAGGAGGAAAATTCAGTAAAGTCAGTGTCCAGTGACTTACCACCAAAAACAACACTGAAAAGAAGCCACAATCCCTTATCAGCAACTTCCAGAACACTCCTGGATTTATTCCAGGTACCAGAGAACTGAGTGATTACAGCCTTATGAATGTGCTCTGGGAAACTGATACAGATCAATCCTCTCTCCTGAAACTTCCACACCTTCTGGAATAGTCCCTATCCTCATGACTACACCATCAATATCTCTGGGGCATGTGTTCTTCTAACCAATGAAAGGCAGATGATGCTGCCCTTTTGGAAAAACTCAGCCTAATTAAAAAAAAAAATCAAATAACAAAGTAATGCCCCCATCCCCAATCACAGAGGAGTTTATAGAAGCAATGGACCAATTTTTTTTCCTGTATATTGCTTTTTGCAATATACACAGTGTTTCCGTGGACTAATGCCATGGCATTTTATTGCACATTTGATCTTTTTTAGTGCTTCAAAATCTTTCAGTTGTGTAAGATTTTCAGCAGTGGGATACAGGCAATTGCTGCTTCATTAAAAATGTATAGCAAAAATAAGCATGAGTACACTTAAATAATTTTGTTTATTTTGGCATTTGAGGGTTGAAAAGCTCAGTGCTGAAACTGCCTTCTTTAGATTCATGACAATCACAGCAAATGCACCATACAAAAACCTCGAGTCAGATAAACAATCTTGTTTTTGTATTGTTGCTCAATTGTCTTCACAATTCCCTAAAAGCCCATAAAGGCTTTTCTGGAGGCACGCTGACCAATAATGATTTTTCCAAGCACTGTAACCAAATCTGCGGAGTTGTTTTTCACGCTTCGTATTTCATGTGCATTTCCAAAAACCAGAGGTGGTTTTGCTGAAATGATTAAACACGAAAATGGTGCAGGAACACTGCTCAGCCATTTTGCTCCTCAACATCTTTTACAGCTCCCAACTAACAACTCTCATGGCAACCCTTTGAAGAAGCTGCTGTCTCCATTTCACAGTGGGAAAAACAGAGGCAGAAGTTGAGGACCATCAAATATTCTGAATATCTGCAAATCCCACTGGCAATAACTGGATTTCTGGATACTCATTGTTACTGAAACCAGGCTGTAAATGATTTATATGGGTAAAACTGCAAGGCAGAAGAGCAAGAATCTCTGAAATAAAGTTCCAGCTTATGCAGTTGCTGGGTTCCTGGGCTGTGCCTTCATCTCACATGGGACTTATGATAGATTTTGTACTTACAAAAATAGAACAAAATAACAGTCAACTGCTATGAATGCTTATGTGGACACCTTCCTCCTCTGCAGTATGCTCACTTCAATTAAAAATATCCACTCACAGATTTTAAAGAATGAAATAGTTGCAGGAAAAGCAGAACTAGTTCTAATTTGGTATGGAAAAATGACAGTTTTTCTCAGTATGCACCTAACCAGGAAAGGATGAACTATGTGACTCAAAAAAACAATGTTACCTCTAACAATTCCACCTTGGAGCAATCCTTTTAATGCTTACCACTCCTGCATTCTATTCCACATGCAATGGAGAAATATTGCTGAAGTTATTAAGCCACAGAAACGCATATAAATCTCTAGGCTGTTAAATTATGAATCATATTCACTATAACAAATCAAACCTTTTCCTCAGTGCAACACTCTTTGCATGTCCCAAAGTGCAGCAGTGTTGATCTCCTACCTCTGATTTTGTAAACACTACACAACCAGCAGAATGCTATTCAAGCTCTAGGATCACACAATCTGTTCTATATTTTTTATTCAGTTTAGCTCAAAAGATCAAAAAGCAGGCTGGTAATTTCTCTTTTTTCTCTTTATCTGTTATTCAACTTGCACGTGAACTTTCATAATGGAAATTTCGTTTGGGCTTGGATTTGTTTTGAGTGCTGGTGGGTGTTTTTGTAGTTGTGGGTTTTTTTTCTATTTTTTTTTTTTTTTTCTTTTCTATTAAGTCTTATTCCTCTTATATTAATTTGATTAAACACGCATCAGCACTATTAAGCTGCAGGAGCAAAACGTTGGGTTTCTTGTGTTGCCCTGGGACTTGTCAACAAGCCAAACTCACAGATGTTGCAATGAACACACAGCATTTGGTCCATTTCTAGGATAAATATCATAGTTTGCTTTATCCACACTGTCATGACCCTGGATAAGTAAGCAGCAAGATCAGCTAAATCCTCTCACCTACTCTGTACTTTGGATAAGCTGACACAAAGCAGAAAGAAAAAGAGAAAGAGGCAAAATTAGGGAAAAGGGAAAAAAATCCATGCGATTTTCATGCCTCATGCCACAAGACTTTCTTCTTTGAAGACTGGGTTATGGCTTTCCCTGTTGCATCAAGAAGCATATTTTCTTACAAAAAACAAAGAAGCAAGAAAAACTGTGAAATTACATTTAGTAGCTGGGTAGAAATGAGATGAGTGTGTGAATAACCCTCCCAAAATCCTCATGGAGTCTCACCAACTTCTGCTGTGCTCCTGAAAGATACTGGCCTATAAAAACTTAATAAGACAGAAAATTGGGAACTGGTATTTTGAAGGCATCTGACATAAAGGGAACACCACGTGTGCCTACATGAAGGAATTGCTCAGTCCACAGAGACATCAGCAATGCAGCAATTCCAAATGGAAGTGTGGGATGCCAGTGGAAGCTGCAGGAATGCTGAGCAGCTGGGAGGTGCTGTTCACATGGGCCATAAAACACAGCAGGAGTTGTGTGCATATTAACTATGAAAAACAGCTTTTTCCCACAAAAAGAGCTATCAAAATACACATCTCCCTAACACCAGGGTGAGATCTTGGGTGCAGAGAGGTAGGTTCCTCATCACTGCCTGTCCCAGCCTAATCTCCCATGAAAAAAATTATAGCTGGAAAGGTTCCCTGTATTTTGAACAAGTACTTTGAGGGGGAATTTTTAAGAGACACGTTTTTAAGTTTTTTTGTGAAAAGCACCAATATTTCAGTGTCATGATCACTCCAGCAGTTGATGCTTCCCAGACAAAGGTAGCTCAGAGTAAAATCACCTTTTCTGACAAGTGAGATGCCAGCAGTTTGTGGGGCCTGTGTGCCTGCTGTAATTAAATTTGCACACAAATTGAAGCATGAAGTGCTGCTGTTTCTCTTAATGGAACAGACCTGCTGGACAGAACTTTCAGAGCCTGAGGTAGTCATGTCTGTTTGGATGAGTCTTTGGCATGCCATGTCAATCTTTACTTAAAATTTTGTATGAGCTTTAGATATTTCTATTTTACCGCATAGATTAGCAAAGAACATCCCGTCATGTACAGCTGACTAAGACAAATATTTTTTGCAACTTGTTATGCCAGTCATGGAGCAATAATAGGTCTTTTTAGAACAGGAAGAAGGCAGCAATCCTGTAAGAGATGGGTATTTTCATTTTTCTTTGGGTTTTCAGGTGAAAGCCATGGGGGAGACTCCAGGTTTGCTCCAGCTTTACTTCTGAGGCCCCTTTGCTTGGGCTGCCACTGACTCTGCTCAGGGAGAGACATGGGAGAAGGGAAGATGTGGCAGGCAAGAGGAGTTTGTGATGATCTGGCAGCCAAACCTCAGAGAGGAGAGCGAGAACTTCCTAGAGATGAGGAGGGGTTGGCACAATTCATAAATCCCTGACTACCAAAGTCCCTGACTTGGGCTTAGTCCCTGACTAAGCCTAACCTTCAAGCAAGATCTGCAGTTTTTTACCCAAAGTTCTGCTGGCTCAGGGTCCTGTCACAGGCCTTTTCTCCTCCATTTCCAATAGGGACTTAAAGGCCTGCTGAAATTAAAATATTGAACCATGAAACCTGGTATCTTTTGCACGTCAAAATGACCCTGTAGCTGATTCTGTCACCTACACAATGGGATATTATTATTCAGTGGAATAAGTTGTTGCCAAAAATATGTATGAGCCCCCTCACTGTTCTCTCCTAATTAAGAAGCAGATGTTACTTATGGTTCTATTTCTGATGGAGGCCAAATGTTCTGTATGAAACTGGAAAATAAAAACAGATTAAAACCTCAACAAATTACTGAAACTATGGATCCCAGCATAATTCTTTCAAGAAGAGTGTAGCAGATCTGCTAAACAATTTATGAGCATGACAGTTTCATGAACTTTTGGCAGCTCCCATTTAGAAAAGACTGAAAAGAAAGTCTGCACACACAGTGTGCACTCATTTAACTGAATAATTTACAGTGTATTGTGGGTTTTTTCCCCTTTTATTCTATAAACTGAGGAAATCTCAGAGGAAATACTATGCAATGAAATATATTCCTTTTGTTAGTCACAAATGTCAAGTGTATCTTTATATTTGCTCTCTTTTTTCTATACCTGCTTTTATTTTGACACTGCTGAACCATGAAAAAAATCCAGAGAATTTGATCAAGAGACCAAATGAATCCCAGAAAGTTTTCAATCTTTCTGATTAAAAAAATAAAGAAGAAGAAGAAAAGAAAAGAAAAGAAAAAAGGCCTAGTCCAGGAAAGTTATTGCTCACAAGAAATAATCAATTTATATGGTATAAAGCATGCCCTCCTGTTTTAGTGGAAATAGCCAGCATCAGCCTGTCTCCAGCAGAAAGGAACAAAGTGCAGAGATGAAATCTTGAGAAGCAGACAGGCAAATCCACAAGGCCAGACCCACAACAAAAACATGAGCAGAAATGCTGTTGACTTCCTCTAGGGCAAGTACAAGAGTTATTTCAATTAGCACATGGAATAAAGCCCCAGTTTAACTGGGCAATTCAATGCCTATCTCTGATCCTAAAGCCAGGGGAGGCTGTGGCTCTCCTGTTTCCATTCCCATCCAGAAGAGCTGGCTATAGGAATGTCTTTTATATGACATATTAAACTGAAAATTCTGCAAAACAAAATTTTAAGGCTGCACGGTTGAGCACACAAAATTAATAAAAGGCGGAATTAAATGTGTGTAATTACACAGTGTTAATCAGAGATGCAGGAATAGGGATCCTTGACTTCCCTGGACGACTTGTAGGGTGCTCTACTGACATCCTCCCCTTTTTACAACTCACTGAGCAAATCTAGACCAGTATATGATACACTCTTTCAATTTAGAACAATAAAACTGAATCATTGTTACTCAAGGCAGATACACACATGCTCTCTCTCAACTCCTGGGAATACATTTTCATCCCTAATCAGCATCTGCACATTTTAAAAGTATCCTGAGCAAACCACAGCCCCAGCACAGGAGCTGTTTACTTCTAAAACACATTTGAGTTACTTCACTCCTGTAATGAACTATGCTCAACTTACCAGGAAAAGATCAATCAGAGAGCTGTTTCTGAGAAAATTGTATCAAAAATCAGGCCAAGGGAACAAAGACCAAATTAAACTTCATAACAAGAACATTTACTTAAAGATGTTGTGGAACACATTATTTGGCAACTTGAATTATTCTAGCTTGTTAGAAAAATGGCTGAAGAGAGTCTCTTCCTTACTTTCACCAAGTCAACAATTTCATTATTAATTTGCCGAAAAGTTCAGTGATCAATTCAGAGAAATGCATTTAAGTACATTAAGCATGATACAAAAGTGACACTACAATGATTGTGCAAGGCTTATTCAGTGATACAGAATTAAATCAGTGCCAGGCTGATGGACACTCCATGCTTCTGCAGGAAAAAATGGCTTTGAACAGTGTGTCTGCCTACTTATTTAATCAACAGTGCTGCTCCTGTAATTCTGGAGTGCATCAGCATTGAAAAGCCTCTCTGTGTTTAAAAATAAAATAAATTAATCCATAATCATGACATTGCTAAATAGGCTGAAATAAGAGGAATGGCTAAGTGTGGTGGCTGACTCACAGGATTTGGGCATGAAATGAATATTTTCTTGGAGTTCCCTGTGTATGTTATAATGATGAATTTAAGGGAGGCTGTGTAAAGAGAGGCAAATATTTCATAATTATTCCCAGCTTCCTCATTTTGAAGAAATGGTTCTAGAATGTTTTTCCTGGGGTGCAACTGGTTGTTTACCAAGTGTTCTTTTGTACAGCTACAGTGGGAGAAGGAGCTGATGCTCTCAAGGTAATTGTTCATGCTGCGTAACACCTTATCCACATCCAGGAGTATTTATTTCAGGAGAAACTCCAAAATTTGGGAGTTATTTAGCCTGATTAAGGATAAGCAAGCTTCTAAGGAGATGTGCAACACATTTATGATGTGATTTACCCTAGAGCTTTTTTTTTAAAAATAAAGAGTAAGGTGACTGCATTTTTATTCAAAAGGGTTTGTAGTAAATCCTCAGATGTGGATCTTCAACAGGGAATTCAAATGAAAAGCAGAGTGCCTGATGGAAAAACAAGGGATAGCTCCAGAGGGTCTGATATAAAACAAGACACAATCAAAAGAGGAAAGGGGAAGCACTAATAGGTAATGCAGTGAGAGAAGACAGAGGCAGATAGAAAACAGAGTAGAAAACAAAGCACAGTCAGTGATGTGGTGCTATAGGGGAGGATGAGAAATCTCATCTCAAAATGCACTTCAGCTAATTTTAGAAGAACAACAAAAAATCATAACATTAAGCACAGTCATATTACTAAGAAGAAAATGAAATCTTCCATGTGGGTTCAAGTCTTTATACATCCTTGTTTATAGCAAAATATCACACATTTTTCACCAATATTTCTTTGTCAGGGCAGTTATGCACGTTCATCTAATGTCTTACTTGCAAACAAAACTATTTTGAGATAGGGGTGAATTTGGTTTGCCTCATCTATTTCTCCACAAAACTGACCCTGGTCCTCACTGAATGAATTTCTGGCATTTGAACTGTGAACCAAAAGCCTCAATGGGACAGACAGTGATATGAACCTGTGATATTTTATAGGAGACAGCAAAAAGCAGTGAGACTCCTTAAGAGTAAAGATTTTTTCCCCCCACAAGTCATCACAACTAAAAACAAAATTCTGCAGTTCTAGAGCAGAAAAAAGTGGAACAAGAGTCCAGAATACAAAATATAATTTCTTTTCATGTACTAATACACACAATTACTGCACATGGATTTAGGAATTACTTTAAATATAATAAATATGAAATTGTGAAGGGCCTTTTTTTTTGTTGTTGTTTTTGTTTTTTTAATATTCTGTCAATGAAGGGATGTTTAATATTAGGAGGCACCAGAACCTGCAACCCTTTAAGCTGATAAGGATACAGCCACAGTGGGGCAGTCAAGGACAAGCCACAAGCTTTGCCTCTAGAGCACTTCCAGAAGCGCAGGGAGCAGATCAAATATTACAGATACTAAGGGAAAATCCCACAGTGCTTAGTCAGGCAAAGCTCCCACTGGCCTCAACAGGAGTTCTGCCTGAGTAAGTACTGAGCACAGACTGTGATGTCTGACCCAGATTTATCAGTCACACCAATCTAACACGTTTTTCAGACAGAGGAGCACCGTGCTGCAATATTCCTGTGACATTCTGCTTGAAGGGAAAAACAGGGATGGCAAACTGGGAATCCTCCTCCCCTCCCAAACCCCCCTCATAACCAAAACAGCTGGGCAAGGAGCTGCTGTCCTGAAAGTCTGCCAAAGAGCAGACTAAAAAGAATTCTATTAAGACTAAAAAGAATGCAAGGAAATACAGGTTTACCACTGCAAAGTTTTGAAAATCTGATAGATAAGGAAATTGCACAAGTGATATTCCCAAGGTTTGTGTATGACTGAAGATAATCTAGCTTTTCATTCCTGTAAGTAAACAGGCAACAGTGAAAAACTTCTTGCTGCAGTTACCCTTTTGATTTAGGGCAAATCACGATTGCTCCATGGTCAGTGAAAATTCCTCTGCTTGATTTCACTGGGGATTAATTTAGGTGAATAACTAGGCCAGTCTTGTTCCCAAGTTAACATTTCTGTTACAGAAATACGAAAGTAGATTAAGTTTAACACATGTGTCTACCTTGCTTCAGAAACTTCCTTCTGTACTTACAGAATCTCATTTACAACAACTTTGATATCATGTACAGGAGAAATATTAGAATTAGTATCAAAGTGAGCAGAAAAATTCATCAGCATGTGAGACATGCATTTTTTTTTTTTACTTCTGTCTAGCTGAAATGAATACCAAAACCTTGACACAACAGCAACCAGGCCACAGGTTCCCCCAGGAGAGATGATGAAACATCAGTACTGCACATCTAAACACAAAAGCAAAGAATCATACTAGGCTAGAACTGCCCCCTTTCATATTTCACTGGATCCACCCTTGGCCAGATTCTTTATATAAAGAGTAGTTGAACAATATGGAAAGATAACTCCTTTTTTATATGTGAACTCTTCCATCATTAATGCATCCTAAACCCTCCCAGATGTGCAATATTGCCCAGAGAAGCAGGCAGAATCATGGCATTAATTAGTTTGGGAAACACCTCCAAGTTCATCAGGTCCACTCATTACCCCATCACCACTGTGTTCATCACTAAAACACATCCACAGATCTTTTAAACACCTCCAGGGATGGTGACTCCACATATCCATAATGCTGATATTTGCTCCCCAAAAGTCCCCACTTGCTCTCTTCACATAAGTAAAAGAAGAACAAGAATCCTGTATTTCCCACATTTTCCTGTGTTTTGAAGACTGGATATCAGAATTCCACGCTAAAATCAATCAGGATCAAGTCCTTGCTAAATTGACAGAATTTGCTTTCTGTGTTACCATTTATTTTCACAGAACATGAACATAAATAGTGTATCTGAAATTTTAATGCCTCTTTCTCATTTGATAAATTTGAAATTGATGACAGTCACTAAGAAACATAGGCCTGGCAATGTAGGGCAAATAAAATGTAGGGCAGTTCCTCAGGAGGCAGTCAGAAAACCCTTGACCCCTTAGAAGACAGTGCCAAAGTCTGTCAGATCTTTAGCACCCAGGAATTTTTTTTTTTTTTTTTTTACTAGAGTCAAGAATTCATTTAATTATACTCATGGACATAACACATCCTGCTGTGTAATATGCCAAGATTTAATTATGAACCTTTACAAAAGCCTGGTGAAGCCAAGTGCTTTGAATTTTCAACCCAGAAGTTTTATGTGCCTTTATGCAGTGCAGTTACTTTTTACAGTGGTATTTAATGTGGCTCATAAATTCCCATTGAGAGTGGTACAACAAATGAAAACAAAAAATCATCCAGATCTTATTTCCTTTCACCTACCAATAACTAAATAAAGGAGTTAGAGCTGAGCTGTTTGGCTCACTGGTGCTGAATGGTTTTCTTTTCCCAGTGAATTACTTACCTCTTGTAAGCACACAGTAAACAAATTTTATAATAGTTTCTTAACTCATCTTTGAAAGGTACCAGTAGTTTTTAATGAGAAAAAAAGCCCAAAACCCACCTACATGAATAAGCTACATTCTTTTTCAAGGCTTTCAAGAGATTGTTCTGTTCTATATATCAAAATACCATAACCTATGGGAATTACTGTCAGCTGATATGTCCTGAAAGCAACTGCTTTGACCTTCATGAGCCTTGAAGCTCATTGAACATTTAGGGCTGTGCATGGTGCAGGTGTGTTCCAGCACAGGAAAGGTATTTTATGATTTACTGCACCTTGGTTGATACACTGAATACCAAAATCCTAAGTGAGCTGTGATCCTTCATTTGCAATGAACAAAACAGGATTTCAAGATTACATTCATTCACAGAATTAGCAACAGAGCTTTGGTTTTAAGCCAGTGCACCTACTTTTTTACTCCTAAGTCTGGATATTGTTGTTCTGAGTGAATAAAGATCTCACTAAAAATGTATAAGCATGTTCTGCATGTTTACAACTGCTCCTTCAATTGCAGTTTGAAAATGGCAATTCTCATTAAATATTATGAATGTGTGCAATCAAATCCATATGGGGCTAAAACCCCAGCTGTGTCTGAAATGAGATTAATATTCTAAATATTGTTAGCTTTAAAATAACTAGTAACAGTATGAAGAATTAACAAAATGACTGCTGTGCATGTATACACATACATGGAAGTGTATGGTTTGCATTTTTTGGGCTGCTTTCCAAGGAGAAGAGTGTGCACAGACCATTTTTCAGTTTGGAAAATGTAATTTGTCAGTAACTTTGGTGCCTTGGTCAGCCCCATGACTTTTCAAGAACTCCTGTAGCTTTCTGAGATTCATAATCCCCTTTTAACTCCTGACATTATTCGTGAGTGCACTCACTTTTTCCACCTCCTCTGTCCTTGCACAGCTACTTAAGGTTTGCTAAGAGATGTAACATTGCCTCTTTGTGTGGACTGAATACTGATAATTTTTGAATTTTACACCAAAGAGAGACTTGACACTTGTGACTCTCTGTGAGGGGAAAAAAAGCAATCACAAACTAATTTATCAATTATCTCCTAAGATGCAAAGATCTCCCAGAGCACCAGCACTACAGATCTGTAAGCAGCTCATTCCCAATCCTATAAAACATTTTAAATAAAACCACTGAGAGATGTTCATAGAGTCAACCTGAGAAACAGCAAAAGCACATACATGTAGGGTTCAAAACTCAAATTTGTTAATATGAAAATGGGAGGAGCCAGAGAGACAAAAAGCTGAAATCCAAGCTAAAAGAATGGCAGAGCTTGCAAATCTTCAAAGGCAGCGTGCTTTAGATTGATTACAATATATTCTAATTTGAAATTAAATGGGTTTACAATGAATGATGGATGTTGCTTTGAAAACCACATTAGGAATGAAGTACAAAATACCACCCTTTTTACAGCCAAAATCTTAGGACAAACTTGTGTGGAATTCATCAACATCATAATTTTGGGAATGAAAAACTGAAATGCAAATTTCCAACTGTATTTCTCTGCCAAATCCATATTTGGAGTTCTTACTTGGAGTGGCGTGGAAGAACAAAGCAGGGATGAGATTAAGTTTTATAATTAAATTCAACCATTAAGCTTCTTTTTAATTTCTGCACATCTAAATGCAAATTTGCATGCTTTTTGGTATGCATCCTCAATGAACTCCCATGACTGTGGAAGTGAGTACTCACAGAAGGACAAGGTTTGACAAAACATGGAGAGAGTTTAATTTTAGTTTTATGTTTCACTCCTGTCCTGGGACCTTCCTCCTAAGGTACTGCTTTTGTTGTGGTCTTTTATAAATTGTTTCTTTCTACAACTAAATTTAAGGAGGGTTAAATAAAGAAAAGGTTTTCATCTAGAAAAACTCTTAGATGAACTTGCAGTCACAGCTGGATAAAAGCTGAAAAGAGAGTTTGAAAAGGAACGTTTCCAAATGTTTAAATTTCGTCATATTTTCATCTTCAGAGGCATCTGATATCAATGTCTCATCCTCATCCCCCCCAAGTTTTGCTTCTTCCTAGTTTTTATAAAGATTACTGGCATCAATCCTTGCTCCTCTAATGAATCTAATAACTCTGAAATCTTCCTGGATTGAATATTTCACCTAAATGCTTGAGAAGAGTCAGACCCATAAAGTTTACAAAGTGATTCGGGAAATACAATGCAATAAATGAATTCTCTAACTGCTATTAAGGAAAGAAGAAAATATTTCACATAGCAAGGTTGAATGAATGAATTCACAATGGATTCAGAAATAAAGCTGATAAAAGAAATCTAAAATACATTTCATTATCATATAATTCCATTTGTAGCAGCTTTTGGTCTCACTAAAAATCAGATTTAATGCAGACTATTAAGATGTCACGTGTCACCTGTATGGGAAATATCAGTTTTGCAGTGGTGCCAGAAATTCCATTTTGATTATAAATACTTTGCTACATGTTAAGAGTTGTTCTGGGGCCATGTGGCTCCTTTAAAATACATGTGAACCCTGATCCTGTTTTAAACTAAATGAATCTACAACATCTAACACAGTCTATCTAAAAGCAGGGATGCAGGAGCCTAGATGTCCTCTGCATTGACAGAAATGCTTGTTTATATACTAGAAATGTCTTTTTATGGCTAATTGTTGCCTTGCAAACCACTACTAAAAATTAAAGTTTTGTCTCCAAGGCAAAACCCACATAGCACTCAGTTATCACGGAGTTTGCCTTATCTTTCCCTGATCAATCCAGAACACAAAGATTTGCAGTCTAATGTTCCTGGCTTTTAATTCCTCCATCCCTTTCTAAAATTATATCTTGCTGTAAATTTTTTGATTCTAGGTAACCAACAGGAATCAATATTTTATTTCCTAAAACCCCTCTCACCAAAGACATATTTACATCCCTTGTCTCAGCAGGCTGGAAGACAAAAGAAATACATTCACACAATAATTGACCACTGCATCAATAGACACAGAAGTCTGGTTTTGGCTTACAGTGTATTGTAGATAATTTCCAAAGAAAACATCCAATTGTACCATTCAGTTTCTGACACCAGGACTGAGACAGAAAGGGGAAGATAAAATAATCAGTTTCCTCTGAGCACTGACAGTGCTGTACTGGGAGATATGAGGCTACAAATGCCACTATTCAACATGCAGACCCACTCTAAGGATTTCTTGCAGTTACAGGTGCAGGGCTGTTATCAATAAAAATCTCTGTGGAGATGAAACATGAATTCTAAAAGCACCAGAACCTTTGAGAGAACACTGAGGGTTTAACCTTCATGTGGTGAAAACACAGCGTGGAACTAAAGGGATGCTTTAAAATCCTCTAGTAACACACATGGCCTGCTGCTGGGAAGATGTTCATGAGGGGGAAAGAGGTCAGTGCCAAAATGATGGGCAGGGAAAGCTGCAGGGGGATTGGGCACCCAGTGTGGGCTTCCAGTCCCTCCTGTTACCATGAAAGCCTTCCCTGAGTCCTCACAGCCATTGTGACAAATCTTTCCTTCTTTGGAAAGATTTCTTCCTTTCCCACCCCATATTGGTCAGGGTTGTGCTGTGACCTTTTACAAACTGACAGGGCTTTTGACTTCCTGCTGAGTGTTCCTACAGAGAAATCTGCTGCACTTGCTCAGGGGGAGCCAGACCTCAAGGGTGGAGTCCCTGTAAGGCAGGGCACCCACAGAAACCTGGCTGTCCCCTGTTCATGCAGAGAGAGGGTGACACAGAACATGGGCAGCTTCAGTCTGTCCTGAGGAACGAGGGAAGGACTTCCCAAGGACCAGGGGTGACACAGAACATGGGCAGCTTCAGTCTGCCCTGAGGAACGAGGGAAGGACTTCCCAAGGACTAGGGGTGACACAAAGAACTGGGCAGGCTGTGCCATAGTGGGTGAAACAGTCAGTGTGTGAGGACCCACATGAAAGGACATGAAAGGTGCAGTTGAAGGAATAAATAATTTGAAATAATTTTCATTTCCTTTATACCTGACTAGGTTGCTTCGAATTCTTCCCATTTACAAAACTTTTAGTTCATATCATAACGGTACATAGCATTTCCCCACCTTTCTATGATTTTTGATCTTCTTTGGGAGGTTCATGGTCAAAACAGATTCACTCTGGATGCCTGGCTGACACAGGGACTGCCACTGGCCATCAGCCTCTGTGACACCCCTCCTGCTGGACATGCTCCAGGTGCCTGCTCAGCAGCACTTGGTGCTTCAGCACCTGCACGCAGCCTTGGCAGGCTGGAGCAGAGGCAAGGAGGCACTTCTGAGTTCTACACCTAAAACAGGCTCTCCTATCAAGCAGCTGGGTGAACTGAAAGGAAAACCGAGCATTTCAACAAAGCCTCTTCCTTTCAAGGAAGCCTTCCTTCCTTTCAAGAAAGTCCTTAAGCAAAGACAAAGGAAAAAGGGAATATGTCATGGCACTATTGGCTTTTTCACAACATAGTACTTCCTGATTAAAAGCAGCTCTAGCCATGAGGAACAGGACAGGCACTAACTGCTCTGTAAAACGAAATGTTTTGTTTGGGTATCCAACAGCAAACTACAGGATAATTTATATAAAATACAGGAGCTGAGAGCCTCTGATTATCATTTGGTGCCTTTCCTGAAGCTCACTGGGAGAGGGCCATTCCCAGTGCCCTGCACCAGCTGGGCCCATTAGCCTGGGCTCAGAGCTGTGACTGTCACTGACCCCTGGCACTGGGGCACTCGGTGCCAGCTGAGCTCCTCACACAAGGCTCAGCCCTCATGTGGGAACCTGTTAAGCTGCAGAGATGTTTATTTTCCCTTTCAAGCCTCTTACTAAGAAGCAGTGTGAAGCAAAAGAGAACTGAATGAAGGAAATCTTTGCTATAAAGTAAAATCTGAGGTCCTTTTTGCCCAGTTTGCACATTAAAACAAACAGAAAACCTTGCAAAGTAACTTGTTTTCCTCTTAGTCAGCTTGCAGTTCTGTATAGAACTTCTAAGAAATGGAAGCTGCAGCAAAATTATCAGAACACCTCTACTTTAGGCCTAAACTGAAAGTAAATATATATTCTACATATATAAATACATATCCACAATCTCATTACAGTATCTACATTGTAATCAGCAGATGCACCCCAATACTCATTGCAGTATAGAGAAATTAAATGAGTTCTTTATTTTGGCCATACATCAGTTTTTAAAGTGAAATAGAAAAAAAAAAAGGGTGAATCAATTATTTGATGTTCATTTATCTTCTCTATTACAATTCTGTCACAGTGCCCTATCATGGGAATATACAAATTCTGCACATTTTTGAAAGTAGCACTGAGAATGCACTCTGCCTCTGAAATTGTTTTTGTTTAGATGATAGATATGAAAGTTACTCAAAGATCAGCTAGCAATTAGCTGTTGTGATAATAATCGGAAGTGACATGTAGTTTGGTATTGGGAAAAAATGGTGTATTGGGACTTGTCATTTGAACAAGCTTCTTCCTGTTCAAGGATTTTTCACTTCACTGGAACCCTCTACAACACCAGAACCCAAAAAACCCCACCCCAACTCCCCTCACCCAAATCCCATTTGCCATTTTAACAGTTCATTTGCATCACATAAGGAATTAAATATTAACAAACTGAGACTTAAACCATGCAAGGAAGGTCCTACATGTCCTGCTAGAAGGCAAACTTCAGTGAAATAAAACTAAAATTCTGATTTAGGAATGCAAGGCTTAACAGCATGCTTCCAACAGTGAAGCTGGTAAGATCCTCCTCTCCTCCTCCTCCAACTCCTCCTCCAACTCCTCCTTCTCCTTCTCCTTCTTTTTCCTCCTCCTCCTCCTCCTCCTCCTCCTCCTCCTCCTTCTCCTCCTTCTCCTTCTCCTTCTTTCTCCTCTCTCTTTTACAAACTTCTTTTTGTAAATTACCACAAATTGCCAGAAGAGAAAACAACATGGGAAAAGAGCCTCCACAGCCAACAAAACCACAAAGAATGAAAAAGGTCTCCCACTTACACTTTCACATTTGTTTAAAATAAACTTTTGCCAAAAAGTTTAGCCAAAAACCAAAACAACTTCCCTTAGCACTGCCAGTGTGTTTACTGTGTCTGAGACGGGAACAAAGCCAATTCCAACTGCTCTTCCTACAGCACAGACAAATCCAAAACTGGAGCACAAGAGGCACCAGTTTTGATTAAAATCAGGCAATCAGCTGTTTAAATTAAAGAAGAGACTCACACTTGTGGTGTAGGCGGCCTCGGGGTCATCCTCCAGCACACGGGACAGCCCAAAATCAGAGACCTTGCACATGAGGTTGCTGTTGACCAGGATGTTGCGCGCTGCCAGGTCCCGGTGCACGTAGCCCATGTCCGACAGGTACTTCATGCCAGAGGCAATGCCCCGCAGCATCCCCACCAGCTGGATCACTGTGAAGTGCCCGTCGTGCTTCTGCAGGGGAAGAAACAGCACAGACACTTCCCATGTGTTTCACTCCAGGGACAGGAACCACAGCTCTTTTTAAAACCGCTTTTGTCACCCATCCAGCAAGGCTGCCCGCTTGCAAGCCTGTTTTTTCAAGGACTTTATGCATGCCATCACATCTCTCACTGTGCAGCTTATCCCCCTTCCCTCCACATTTTCACACATTTCACAATCTTCCTACTGACAACATTTAATTGCTTCCATACTTGGTTGCTACAAACGCCTTCCCCCAGCACTATTTTTAGTACAAGAATGAGAAAGGACACAAAACTCTCCACCTATTACTCCTCAGGAAACAAGGAACCCTCTTTTTATTGTCTCAGCCTCGAGGTACTGCTGCTACCTCACTTTGATGGTATTTTCTGGGGGAAGTTATTTTTGTTAAAAAAAAATCCCAAAATAACCTGAGAAAAGTTTGGGGCTTTAGTGCACCTAACACTTAATCTCTGAAGACTAGATTAAAAAGAAGATTTGGGATGGAATTCAGGGGTTATGCAGCTTTGCCAAAATCTTCCTGGCTGATTAAGGTTAAGATCAGACCCATGAATGTATTAAAATGCTTAACACCTTCTGAAATCTATTGGATTTGAACATGTAAATAAGAATTATGCTATTAACTGGGCTTGCTGGGCCTCAGTTTTTCCTCTGCAGCATCAGAGCTAACACTCCTTTATGTCCTGCATCAGACAGCTCCTGAGTTATGTGGCAGAGGGGAATAGAAATGTGATTGCAGGCTCTTTGCCTTGGTTAGGCCTGCCCTCTCTATCCTTCACAGCAGGCTGTTTGCAGGAGTATTTCTGTGACCTCAACCAGCAGACATTTAACTTCTCGTGGATTATTCAGTGACCCAGGCTTTTAATGTGAGCAGGAACAGCCAAACCAAAACAACTCCTGCAAACAAGTAAACTTTCTATTTTCTCTTTCAACACTTTCAGCACTGGGCCACAGACAAACAGAAAATTCTGATCAGCATTCAGGACACTTCTGTTTCCTAGTTCATGCATTTAAGCAAGGTGATTTTTATAGGGGTGAAGCTTATAGGAAGTTCAGCAAATTCATTACATTCAGCAAAGCAACAGGCTGAACTATGCTTAGCTTTATCCCTGGTCAGCAAAGTATTTCAGCATTGAATGATTTGGGGCCTACACCCAGCTAGTCAGGATATGAACATTTAAAGACTGTGACAAAAAACAGTAAGAAAATGGTAAAAGGAAGACACCATCACATCTTGTCAGCTAAAAGACCTCACTGTCTTATTAGACTTCTCAGCAACACTCACATTTAAGGAGCCACGGGAATTCTAGCCAATGTTTTTGTAGTGAGAATACATGAGATTTCTGGGTTTGCCTGTTATTTAATAATTCTAATTGTTCAGTGGATTAAAAAACTACGAAGCTAGTTGCCAACAGTTAATGCTCTTCACACTTACCATGTACAGGTTACATTTTTTAGCTAACTGTAGAATTAGGATTTGGAACGAAGTGCCAGCACCTGACTTTTTGCAAAAGACCATTGAAGCCCCTCTCTATCCCCACAACAAAGCACCAAACTAAACCAGCCCCTCAAACCTCTAGATTTTTCCTCCTTAACAGCTCCATTTCTATAACAAACCTCAGAATCATCTGCAGCACCTCCCTTAACCTTTTGTCTTCTTGGATTCAAGCATTCTTTCCTTCCTTTTTTAATTTCTGCTCTTTCAAATCTACACCATGCTTGGCTGATTTTTCATAAAACATAACCTTTTGTCCTCTCTTTCCAAGTCTCAGTACTTGCCTTACCAGTACAGCTGTAATGCCTCAGTTTAAAACAATCTCATGCTTTTGCCACTCTCTCCATCCTTCTTTCAAGTTTTTTTTGGGCTTCTGCCTTGACACAAGAAGTTAAAGCTTCTTATCTTCACTGTTAAAGAAATGACAGACCTGCTAACGTACCAGCTGCAATTTTATTCTGTCCTCCTTCTCCCTCTGTGTATTTCTCAGAATCCTCTACTGCATCTGTTCTCCTCTCTCTTTTCTCATGCTTGGTTTTGTATTTTTTCACTGCCAGCCTTGCAGTTGAACCAACTCCATTTTTACAGTCAGCAGAAGAGTCTTTTCTCAATCAAGTCTCTTTGTAATCACTTTTGCATCAGTTTCCATGCCAGCTGTATCCCCTTACAAACTATCAACTGTTCTCTTTCAATACATCAAATTTTTTTTTTTTTGATGTAAGCTGATCTAGATACAGACTATAAGCTATATTTAATCTTTGGAAAATTCAAGTAGGTTGATGAAATTATAGCAGGTAGAACCTGGCCTCAAATTTCAGCATTTTTTAAGCCCCCAGGTACAACCCTTTGGCAACTTTCCACTTCCTTGTTTCATTCACTTGGTATAAAGGGAAATAAAACACTCATCTGACTGATGGGATGGTTGTTACCTAGGGCTTTATTCTGATTCCTATGGCTTAGATTTGAAATATGTTTTTGATAGGATTCCCACTGGGCTGTTAAGGGTGTTAATCAATACTGGCAGCAATTCAGACCTCAGTGGACTCACCACATTTATCCTATCATCCCATTAAATTTTAATCAAGCTTTGATGGCTTTGCTAAATAAACTTTTCTCAACAGCTGGGTATAGATGCAATACCTGAGTAGTTGCTCTTGCTGAGAATTTCTGCAGCCCTTAAAAATGCTCTGAAAAATGATTTTTGTTCAGCTACAGTTTGCTTTTGAGAACCTTATGTAAGTGAAAAATTCTCCTCATGTTACAGACCTTTCAAGAGCACTAACACATAATGGGCTGCTGAAGAGGTTCAGTTACTGTAGGAGAGGAAGGAGGATATCCAGAGTTTCTCTCATTGCATTTTGCCCTTTTCAACAAGCCCGTGGAATTTTTCTTCTTCAGAAGGTTTTTTCCATTTCACTCCACAGTAATCTTTTGGAGGTGTGGCCACTGGATTTTTCTGTATTCTGGATTTTCATATTTGCCAAAGGAGTCAGAACACTTTTAGGCCTCCATCCTCTGTGCAGGATTTGCTACAGGTCTAGAAATTTCACCCCAGATTATTTAGACCTCATTTTAGATGGAGAACAGCACTGAAAATGGTGTATCTGTGTCTAACTTAGATCATATTCACCACTGACAGTTCCTACTGGTCACTGGGTGAAACATGCAGTTTTTGCTAAGCATTTATTGTTACAGTTTCACTGTGCAAAGTAAATGGTAGAACTCTGTCAAGCTGAATCTTCCAAAATTCAAGTTGCAGCTCGTTATTTCTTGGAATTGTAGCTCATGCTTCAGACTATCATGTGTGTCACACTTAAGTTTGTATTTTTGGTACTAAATGAGGTCAGTTGATAATTTCTTCTTCATTCAACTGTTGACAGAATTCCATGCAGACTTAATTATTATTGATAAATTCCATTAATTCAATTAAATATAATTAGTTAGTTTAAATGCTAATGAGTGATGCGACGCAGAGTGCAGAACAGCCCTTCCCCGTACTTCTTCTAATCCAAATTCCATTCCCTCCACACAGGACGCAGCCAATACTGCAGAAATTTCATGAAGATCATAAATCTCTGCTCACAGGGATCTCATGTGAGAGTTTTAGAGCCTTACTGAAGCCAAAGTTTACAAGATCAGCTGCTGCTCCCACAGCCACAAAGCCTGAGCCCTGCTACAAAAGGAAAACAGATCTGTTTGACAGAATCAGTTTTTGACAAATCCCTGTTGGCTCACACTTATCTCACTGTTGTCTTTAAGGTGCTTAGACTTTGTTTGATTTGTTCCAGAAATCTTGACATTAAGCTGACTGGCCTGTAATTTCTTGGCTTCTTTTTTTCCTCTCTTTCAAAAGACATTCAGAATACCTTCATTTAAAAGACACTGGCTCTGTTCTGATCTTCTGATTTCTCATTCTCAACAAATTCACAAAGAGCACACTGAGAAAGTCCACATCACCTCTCAAATTCTTTTTTTCTTCAAATACAAGACAGTTGGTAAAAAAATTATTATTGCTTGGTACTAAGAATATCTATGGTATTCAATGTCTAAGTAAGAATATCAACATATTATAAATGCCCAGCATTTCCAAATGAGCTTCTACCAGCAGCATCAGAAATGATGTTTTATACCTCATTTAGGAGGGTAAAACATTGCTTGAGAAGAAATGCTGGCTCTAGCATCAGTGACTGCTTCTCAGTGCAGTCTTGGATCACTTAAATAGGTGCTGCTTACAACTTCATTGTTAAGGGAATGCATTCTTTCAAATTCACTTTCTAATTGCTCAATCTGATTTTGGTTTAAAAAAAAACTAAAGAGGAAAATAAATTGCTGTCAGCAGTTTCCAGGTTTCCAGTGCAGCTTTTCTCTTTTACAGACTGATTTTTGAAAGCAAAATGCCACCTTTATCCTGCCAGGAAACAAAGTGCTTCCAATAAATTAAAGTGCACATGAATGCTGCATGGGAAAGCAAAAGAGGGAATATTAGTTAGGAGCTCCAGTGGTGCTGCTTCTCTGAATGCAAATAAATAATAACAAAAACCATTAAACTTAGAAAAGGCCACCTGGCTTCTCTCCCCCTCAGCTTACTCTGCCTAGTGAGGCCATGTTAGATGGATATAAAACACACACTTTACAACATGGTTTTGTAGAATTTGCTCCAAGAGTTCATTTTTGTCTTCTCTCCCTTTCCCCCAAGCTTGCTAAATGTGCCTGCCACAGCATCTAAACTGTAGCTGAGAAAAGGGTGAGTGTGATAGCAAAGCTGCTCTGAGAGTAACTTCATAACGATTACTGCAGGAAAGAGCAATATATCACAATATTTTCTCCATCTAGTAACACTTATCTTAGCCTCTGCTAGGCCAGCCTCGAGGGATTAAAACTTGGAGCTGAATCCCAGGGTTTCATTTGCTGTGCAGTCTGCTGCAGTTGGTGCTCTAAGGCAATTAAGCATATTTCTTAAAGAGTATTCAAAAGAAAAAAAATACGTGTGGCAGCATTTTCACTTACTGTGCCTGCCTGTAGATAAATCTAACTTTTTTCCCACAAGTATTTGAATTTTCTGAAGTGAATGGAACTATATCAGTACCAGCTTTTGAGCAGGAAGAAGAGAATTACAATGGCAAATAGCAACAATGAGGAAAGGTGGTGCTGTGATTAGCCCAGGAAAATAACATCTTTTCCTTTTCCAGCTCTGAAATTCACAAAACTGGGGAAGACTGGAGCATCTTTCAAACCTAAATACCTATCTGTTCAGCACACCTTGGGCACTGAGCAGGAGCAAGGCTCTGGCAGTCTGCAGCTGCAGAAAAATACTGAAAGCAGTTCTGGTGATATTCTTTGGTTCCTTTTACATGATTCTGTGCAGCCAAGCACAAACCTCCTCCAAAAAGCAGCCCCCAGCCATGTTCCTTTTCTGTGTTTAGATCCATTTAGATCCATTTCTAGATCCACTTAGATCCATTTCCCACCCTGCCTGATCCCTCAGGAGGTGAGCACAGACCACAGCCAGCACAGAGCTCTCCAGGGATTATCCTTCCCAAGAAGCCACCTTGCCTCCTAATCACCCTGTTCCTCTCCATGTGCTGCTAAATCCAATTATTTTAGCCAAGAATGACCCCTTAAATGGAGCTGTGAGAACAGAATGGAGCAGATGAGATTTTAATCTGAATGGCCCCATGAATCTGTGAGGCACAGGCTTGGAGAGTGGGGTATGGTGTGTCAGGGTGAAAAGACCAAACTCAGGAAAGGACTTTTGTAGGAATTATTGCAATCACCTCACAGGCTTGGGTCCAACAGCCATCTCCAACCCACAGCAGGGCAAGCTGCCAAACTGCCTGCTAAAAAGGTTTTGTGGGTTTTCAGCTTTTTCTGTCTGGTTTGTGGTTATGATGCATCTCTCCTGGTTGTCTTTCTTGTCGTCTCTTCTGCAGCCTGTGTCCACAAGCCTAAGCAAACACATCAATCCTGTCTAATCACCAACAGCTTTCTATCAATACAGAGAGCTGCCCTTTCAACCCTTCTTGCCTTTAATATTTGCCTCACAAGCCTGGAGAATAAGCGATTGCTGAGATCTCCATGACACAGGCAGGTGACTAAAATCTAACAATGAGCCTCATTCAAAGTCTGTCTGAATTTGGTAACAGGAAATTTTACCTGGGTCTCCTCAGTTCCCAAGGGTTAGCCACTTTCTTTCCAAGCACAGATTTCCTCTGGCTGCAAGCTGTTGGTGTAATGCTGGAAGAGGCTTCTAGCCCCTGAGGAAATTCTTAGCTGAAAACCCACATCCTTTTTCAGAGAAATCTCTCCAAGTGTTACCAGAAATGAAGCCACGTGAATCTCATTTCTGGTCAGACAATTGTCTCGTTGATGGCAAATTCCAGGTATACTTTTGTGGGGTGATTAACCTACACCTCACAATCTTATATGATAAAAAACTCCCAAACAACACCACAAAAAACTGAGTTTCATCTTTTGTAAATGGGTTTTATGTAATTGCGAAAATAATGCGGTATTTCTGAGGAAAATTCAGGGTCAAGTGCATCCAGCAATTTAGGATGTCTGATGATGCACAACCACTGAAATTAATTACCATCATCTCACAAAATTGGTTCTAATTAGCTGATGCCTTCCCACTAGAATATCTCTGAATATTGCAAATCCACGCCAATTTTTTTTACCCAAAAGCTCAAAGTTAGCAGCCAGCACACAGTGTGTGGTGGGGAAGACATAATTCAGCTGAGTTTACAGTTAAATTCATACAAATAGCAGAAAGGGGACACCACTATCTGTAAAGCAAGGAAGGAAGGGCCATGAAGATTTTAGGGGTGAGAGATAAAAGGGTGGGCACAACCTGTACTGGTGTGAAAGCAAAAATCCCACCACGGCTGTGAGGAGGGCGATGGCAAATGGAATTTTTCCTCTGGAATACCCTCCCATGGGTCACCACAGAACCTCCCTTTGAATGTGTAAGACTGACCCATTTTTGCAGGCTTTGGGAGAAAGATAGATGGAGGGAGATGCTAGGCAATTTTTGCTGGTTGTGGCATGTGGGGAATTATTTCTTATGGTGAGAAATGGACTTTTTTTTCCCCTCTGTGTAAAAACACTTTGCACTGGAACAATTGATTCCTTTAAATAATAAGGACAGACTATGTGATAAGCCCTTCCAAATCCCACCACATTTGTTACAGTCACTGAACGCCTTTCATTAGGATTGCTAAAGATAAAACCTCTCTGCTTCTTTGTATCATCACAAAAGCTTTTAAAAATGTGGAAACAACTATTATTAATGAAGCAGCTGGATTTCGTTTAGAATAGGTTACTTTGCAGCCATTTTCTCTGCTAATTATAAACAGAAATGCTGACATATATCTACAGTGCTTTGGGATGTTCAATATTATCTAAAGTACATTTAAAAAGCATTTTAGAAGAATAACCCATATCTGAAGTGTGAATTGAAGCTGTAAAATAATATACATGAAAAACAGCTGCAGAAATTATTAGCTCAGATTTCCCCCCAGCAGTTGTGCTTCCAAATATATCCAGTGCAATGTGAGAAGCTTTGCTGCACAGTAACATCATAATTCTGCCGATGCCACTTTCTATTAAAGTATCCTAATAAGTAGTAACTGCTCTGATACATGAATGCATGTGAAATAAGCCTGGAATATAGATATCACACCAGAGCAGTTCAGAGAAAAGTAATTCACTCTCATTAATTATTTCTGGACTTGGTTCTATTCTCTTCTGTGAAATTCTCCACACACACACACACGTGCACAGGACAATGTTTCAGGCCCAGACAAATCTTCCTGGAAAATTACAGAGCAGGGAAGCTGCAGGTACTCAAATCAGAGGCAGTTCCTGTGCTGCAGATGGATAGGGAGATAAGCCAGAAAGGAAAGGGGAGTGATTTTTAAAAACTACCTTGTGTACATGACATGCATGACATCAAACGCTCCATAAAAATAATTTGACTTTGAGAAATCAGCAAATTCTCATGGGAAACTGCTGGTATCTGTCATATGTCTTTGGAAATGGAAAATAAATTATTTGGGAGAGTTGGTGAGAAGGACAAAAAAGAAATGTCAGAGAAAAATTACTCTGGAATAATCAAACCCCAAAGGTAAAGACAATCAGAGCTCTGGAGGTATCTGTGACAAAGGCTCAGGGCTGTATCCCTTGCTCCAAATTCTCTTCTCTTGTGGCTGTCCCTCTTCCCAACAAGCATTGCCCACATGACTTTCTCCCCTCTCATGTAAATCTTTCTGAAGTGCTGGCTGCTTTTCCCTCCTGCTTATTCACCTTTTTTTTTCTCAAACCAGTTCCTTCTTCCTTGCTACCAAACAACAGCCTTCAAGCACCATCACCAAGATTTTCACGCCAGTATTTCCACAGCTCCCTGCTGAAGGTCTCTCTTTTGGGATACCCTTTCAAACAAGTTCCCAAACCCACAGGCCCCTGACTTCCCACAAACTCAGATTTACCATTCTGCAGGATGGAAATGGGAAGGCAGTGGGGCTACTGAAGGCTGGTGTTTGCTTTGGAAGACAAATCTGAAATATTTGACATTACAATTATTCACACAGGGTCTTAGCTCAGTGGGTCTCTGGAGAATTTCCAGGGGTTGTGTTAAAAAAGAGACTATTTTAGGACAACTTTAGGACCTTTAGGACCATCCTTTCCTTTTTCATTTCTAAAAAGAATTAAATACAATTTTGCCATCATATTATTCCCATTTTCTGTAGCCCTTCTTTAATGCTTACTAAGGACCTTTGGGGGTTAATTAATGCCAGGACTTTTCACGCGTGCACTGTTTTCTAATTCAATTTGTTAAATGCAAGTAGCCATAAATATTATAAATCAGTTACTGAGTATATTCTACGCTTCACCAACCAAAAAAATCATAACAGAGTATTTTTGAAGGTGATTGAGAAAAATGAGCCCCTTCCATAAGGCCAGGCATTTGTGCTTCAATTTATCTTTTCTTTCACAAAAACACAATTTGAAATACATTTTGCTAAATACAGGAACTACTTTTGCAGAAGAAATCAATTATATTCTGAAGTTTAAATCTTCTTTTTTTCCAGACGTGCTCTAATGTATTACTGTACCTCAGAAACGTACCCTGGGGAAAAGGCTTCTATTCTTCACTAAAAATCCATGAATAACATTATGTAGAAATTAATCTGTGATAAATGATTTAAAATCTTAACCTGGAATGGTTTCTGATTCAAAATGTCATCAGAAAATGGCACCTCACCCGCAGGAAGGAGTCAAGGGATCCGTTCTCCATGTATTCAACCACAATCATTACTGGTCTGCCTGCAAAACAGCAGAGACACATCAGGGTTTAGATTACAAAAATATGTGCAAAAATAGGCTTTTACAATTCCAGCTGTTCTGTAGAGGTTATTCACAGTAGCTGAATACATAAAATATTTCCAGAATTCTCATTTGTATCACAAATACAATTCCCCGAGTGACTCCCAAAGAATTATTTTCTATGCTCTTTAAACTTGATTTTATTTTATTTTTTGTTCTTACTGGATTAGCTGAATGCACATCATTCACTTTGTTGGACTTTCCCTTAAAAATGGTCAAAGAAGAACCTGCTATCTCCAAACAGCAAAGCTTGCTGTGTAGTATTTCGGATTGTATCTGAATTAGGCAAAACCCAAATATTCATAAGCCATGTCCAAGTCATAACAAACTGAGGGTCAACATTTTCCTCTCAAGGAAAAATATCTCAGTGATTTAAGAACATAGGAGACTGAGAGAATGGGTCACAAATAAAGCTCTCTCAGATGTGCTGTGTGAATTGGGTGTATTTAATCCAGCAAAACTCTGAATTCAGATGTTTTTAAATACGTAAAATACACACTGTGTTACTTAAATCGAGGTTTTGCTCAACCAGCAAGAGCCCCAGGGTGGTACCATATCCAAATTTAGTTTCTATCAATATTCCCTCATTTCCTCTAATAAAATTTATGATTATTTCCATACTGACTCTCACGTTCACATCTTCAATGGATAAAACCCTTCTTAGTGTTGTCACAGTACTACAATTTTTTGTGTGTGTGTGAAAATTCCCAGATGCCTTGATAGTCTTTTTGCATAGTCCTTGGAAGAATAACCAGCTTCTTTCTTTTTCACTGAATGTTTATTCTCAGCTGCTGATGTGCATCTGCCACCAAATCAATGATATTCATCTGCACCCACTGGTTATATCCCAGTTTTGCATTATAAAGTTAAAAGATACATCACTTTTAAACTCTTAGAGATCAGAGTCCTTTAAAAATTCATGTTTCCTTTAGTTCAGTTTGCTAATGATGACAACTTGTACAGCCCATTCTCTCTAGTTTCAAGCACATGAATGCCCCAGATTCCCTCACCTTTATCATTTCCTTACTGTCACAGGGCTGACACCTCCACATGAAAGGAAAATCCTATAATCTAGAGAAATAAACAAACTGCAGCCTGAGGCTGGAGAATCTTACACCATGCCAAACCCTCTCCAGCAAGTAGTAATTTCTGAACTGGGGCAGACAATAGCATTTTTCAATAAATAGGGGTGTAAAGTTGGCATTTATAGGGCATATTTGGTTGGGTAGAAGTTACCCAGAAATTTCTCTTTCTGGGTAAATCAACAACTCAAGCAGCTGTATGGAAAATTAGAAGGGAAGGACAAAAGGAGCTTTAAACCAGCACCCCTGGTCTCCTGTGGGCCATCCTTGGGCACGCTACACTTTCCAGAAGCTGTAATGTTCTCTAGAGGCTCACAGGCTCTCATTGCAGCTTTTATGCTCCTTAGATTCATTAATCCTTCAACACACATTATTTTTTATATGTGCTAAACAGAACTATTAATTCTTCCACATTCTCTCACAAAATATTCCTCCCTCCAAAAAAAATCCCCACCTGTACTTCCTTTTGCTCAGACCCTCTGCTGCTAGGCTAAAGTATCTATGAAATATATTTCTATTCATTAATCTGTGGATTTAAAGAAGAGATTTCAGTACTTTTTTACTGGACAATGAGGTTTTAAACCACTCAAATGATTTGAAACTAAATGCCTTAACACAAAACCAGCTCTTCCAAGTGATAGCACAGGAATGGCACTAAATACACCCAAAAAAGCAGCATTTTCCTTCTAGCAGGTTGCTGCATATCAGAAAATCAGCATATCATCAACAAATTTAGTCACTCAGGCTAATAGCTTCCCACTGACTCAGTCTGTATCACTTGCCATGCTACCTAAATTTCAAATGAAACTGAGGTGAGATTGTGTCAAGACACCACAATGTGTCATGACACCATGAAAATAAACCTGGCTCCATCATTTGATTATCTCAAGCAAAAATCTTTAATCTGGTCACAAACCTAAATTTTCAAATAATTCAGTCTTTATTGTGACAGCACTTGATAAAAGCCACCTGATTTTGGCTGCAAGTTTAATGTAACTCTGGAGTTATTTATGTCTTCCAAGCCAGACTGTGACAGTGACATTTTTAGTCAGCACAGTATTTGTCTTTGGGGACCTGTGGATTTAAAATGTCTCAGCTGTTGTTAGGGTGGCTTGAAGATGGAGTAACAAACTCTGGTGCAACACTAGAATCCTGTTATCCTTTATAGAGTAGTGCAATTTGAGTCCAGAAAAAGTTGTATGTGCTAGACCCCTGTATGTGCTGCTTTAGTTTTAAAGGGGGCTACAAAACTGACTTCAAAAATAATACTGGGAGATTTCTAAATTAGTGCAGTGTTTGCACCTAAATAAATTTTAAGAAAAGCCTATTATTTAGATAACAAAAATTCATGTTGTTTTCATGGTACTTAAGAAATCTTCATCCTCCAAACAAGAACAGGAAGGAATAAGTGGGAGTGGGGCAGAGAAATCTTTGAGATAGAGAAGCAATCTTTGATTATTTTATCAAGGGGTAGGCTAATACAATGCCAGAAGGTATTGAATTATTTTCCCAGGATTGCTTACAGCAGAAAAGATGGAGAATAAACAGGTTTAAGGACAAAGAGCAGCAGGAACACACCTAATGTCCAATCCAAAGAATTGCCCAGTTCAGGGAGGAGTTTCCACAAGGATACAGGAACAGGTACAGGAGAAGGATTGGAAGAACTGAGTTAATTTTACAGTCAAGAGCCACACAAGAAAAGGAATGGGAAAAGGACACTGGAAAAGTGTCAGCTGAGGGCTTGGGACCAAGGATGGGGCAGGATGAAATAAAAATGCTTGAAGACAGGTTCAGTGATCAAACCAGTCAAACAAATCAGATTTGCAGCAGTTTTAGATGCTTAGCACTGATGGAGGGGGAGTACTGTGAGAAAACAGATTTTTTAAAGCAGAGGAATTTGTAGTGTGTCCTGAGGAAAAAGGTTTGAACCCTAAATACAGATTTTAAACACCACATATATCACATTTATAATGTGCAGCACATTATAACAAGTCAGCTTCTTGTCACAAGGTGGGAGTTGCCTCAAAACTGTGAACAGCCTCTGCACCTTCTATAGATTCATTGTGATAAATTAAATTTCTGTCCTTTTCCTGCATCCTGCCAAGCCCCAGTACCGCTCTTGTGTGTTCATTTTACTACATAGTTAAGATAACAAATGAAATATTAACTGTATTTATACATGACACCACACTGATACCATCCCCACATTCTCTGTTCTGCCATTTTTTGTGAAAGCATAAATATTCCTGTCCCAGACACATGTGGGATATTGTGCAAAGCAGTTTTCCCTCCTTGCACTGTGGCTCTGGGAGATCCGTTCCAGAGTTCCAGCATCTCAGAAAGCCTCACTGAACACACAGGAGCATGGCATGATGCAGGAAAAGGACAGAAACTTAATTTATCACAACAAATCTAGAAGGTGCAGAGGTTGTTCTGACTTCTCCTGACAACTTTCCCTAAAGTTCTTCCTGGAGTTCTCCCACTCAGCTGCACTGCAGTGCCACTCAAACAAAACCAATAAAAATGACAAACAACCTGTACTGATGTCATACCACCTCTGAATATGCTGCAATTTTGTATTTTCCATTGATCAATCTGCTTGACATCTTTTTAATAAGCAGGAGTGCAAAAAAAGAAAAAAGTAAAAAAAGCGCCATACATTGCTGAATAATGTAAAATACCGATTAAATCTGAAATTCACAATGTATATATTTTTAGTTCTCTGTTTTTTTTTCCACAACACAAGATTTTGATAGCATGCAATTTAATTGAGTGCCAGAGTGATGAATAAGGAGGAGAATCTGAAGTGTCATATCAATGACAAAATATTCAGCTTGTTGTCTCCTGTTGTCATTTTAAATAATGCAGCAAAGCCTCCTTTAATGAATGTTTTATGTAAGATTAATCCTCCACAAAGAACAGTTAGCACATGTTCCTTTTCCACAGACTTAAAATGAAATCTCTAATACCAATTATGGGATAGATTTGTTAACATAAACACATGAAACTCATTCTTCACTTAAAGCAGCACAGGTTGGCAGCTGTTCCCTGGTTTGTGGTAGAAAATATTGCTCCACCACTTCTGCAGATCAGAATCCAGGAAATCACCTCCACATCAGGAATCTTTCAATTCCAAAGCCCAGGGATTTATCTCCCTCTAAAGCCAGAGAGATCAGACAGCCCCAAAACCAGGGGCACACCCTCAGTGAGGGCTGTGCCTTCCACAGTACAAAACAGGTAGAGGAAAAAAGAAACAAAACTAAAGATTATTTTAAAAAAAATTCCTGTATAATAATTAAAAATAACTAAAAATAATTAAAAATAATTAAAAATACTGCCAGTTTGCATTTTTGGTTTTGCATGATTAGCCCACATTAGTTCACATGAAGCCAATGTGAATTTTACTGCAAGCACCACACTTGAATTAGTGACTCACATGACAGAAGACCTGTGTCCAAGCAGCCTCAAAAAACAGAAGCTGCGGTTCCAAACTCCTTTCTGAGAGTTTAGAAGCCAGAGTTTGCCAACAGGATGGGATAATATTTACATCCTGCTGCCACAGGACACCACATATAACCTCCTATTTATCTTGCTGCTAGAGCATTTTGGATTTTCTCATGTCTATATAGCAAATATGATTAGTTAAGTTAGTTTAGTCGGGAAGATACCTCTGCAAAATGAATTAATAACAATTCAAAACACGTGAATGACCATAAGATACATTTAAATATTAATAAGGTACAGCCACAAAGCTATCACTGCTACCTGAAGATTCATTGTCTGAACACAATCTGAAAATATTTCATAACATAAACCTGTTCTCAGAGCTGTTGTTCTGTAATTATACAATTAAATTCTTTTCCCGTGACCCACTGGCAGGAATTTATGCCCTTTGGTGTGTTTTGGAAGCCAGGAAAAGTCTGTATATATATTTATAAAATACCTTCTCAAACCCTCTGGCCCTCCCCTCGTGCTGCAGGCAGCACTGCAAGGGGCTGTCCTGACTCCTCACATGACAAAGGAAGAATGAGCTTTGGACGAGAGAAATTTGAGTAGTCCTGCTGCTCCTGCAAGCCCTAATCCACACCAGTCCTCCCTTGTGCCTACAGAAAATATTCTGGAAGATTTAGAGGAAAGGGAAGTGGAACTGTAGAGAGAAAGCAGCTATGTAGTTTTCATTATTAATTTTTTGATCCTTATCTTTCCATGAGAGAAGCCAGTGGGATGCAGGAGAAGGTAAAACAAGAAGAAATAGGTTTTTTTTGTCACTACTTGGGGGTTGCTTAGGTGTGAGAGAAATAATGGCTAAAATTACATTACAGAAATACAAAACCAGGCACTTTTGCTTTAGCACTGAAGCAAAGAATAAGAGAAAAAAATTGTAGCAGACAACACATTCTGTTTAGATTCAGTTTGAGAGAGACACTTTTGCCCAGCTGGATTGACCAAAACAATTCACCTCACTTATTCTGCAACTGAAATTCAGCATATTTCACTTATCTAATGACATCTTACCCTGAAGCTCCTCAGAGTTCAAACCAACCCACATCCTCCTGTGAAGGAGCAAGGGTTGTCCTGTGGTTCAGAATTAGACCAAAATTAGAGTCTGACTGCATCCATGATCACCTGCCCTGCTGACCCAGAGCACAAAAAGAAGTTTAAACAAAGTGAAATCTGCACTGGGGGCTTCTGCACTTCACATTCAGTCTGCCACCATTCACAACAAGTTCTCAGAGAACACAAGAAGCAAATTCTACTTAATCTCTGTTGTGAATTTACCTATTATCATGGGGGCATTATATTTAGAAGCTGTAAGCTACAATGTAAATTTGACAAGGAGAATTTTCTTTTAAAAAATGTATCCATAAGGGTACAATGAAACAGGCTTTTGTGCTTTCATAAGAATAATGCTGTGGTTAAGGTATTATTTCAGTCCTATTCTAAAATGCCATTTGTTGTTTATTCAATATTATGCCTAATTGAACAGTTCATACAATTCTGACATGACTTCAGGGTATCCTTTGTGTATTTTTCCATTTACTATTGGAGCTGTTTTGCTCCACTTCCCTTTAGTCTACATAAAGATTAAACATCTGAGATACCACTGAGCTGTAAAAAATTTCTGATCCACCACTCTTCCTTTATGAGCAAAGCATCATTTCTCACGTGCAGGAGAAGTGGAGGTCACACATCACCACTCCTGAAGGTTCTGAAACCCACAAAGGAACCTTTGGTTGTAATGTGTGGGCTGCTAAATCCAAAATAAGGAAAACAAAACATCATGAGTCAGGGCTCCAACAAGTATATGATGCCCTGGATCCAAAATTGTGGTATTTTTGTGATCTCCTGGGGTTTTTCATCATTTCTCTTGGAGGGTTTTTTCCTTCAGAACATGAAATACATGCTGTCAAGTTTCTGCCTTCAATTCTGATTCTGAGTGTCACAGACAGGTGATATGAGTCTGTACAGGATTGTCCAGTCTTCACCACCTGCACAAGCCACCTAAAAGACTTTTTAAATACCACTTTAAATTGTGTAAAATCCAGATTTGGGCAGATTATTTCCCATACTGGTATTTGGGCCTGGGAATGCTATTTCAGCAAGTTGCACTGGCTTCCCACCTAAACCAGACCAAAAGGATTTAAACATTATTGAAGTTAGCCGTTTCTCCTGCCTCCCATCTCACAAAAATGAACCAGTTCTGATTATGCTTTTACACCCAGTGTTTTACCACTGGCAAAAAAAAAAAGGAGTTTAGTTTTCCCTTAATCTGGAAACAAAGAAAATCTGTCTGCATCTCATTCACAGATACATTTCTGTGTGTGTCTGTCAGGCTCCTCCTGCTCTCCTCTTTATACCTTTCTGTTAGTAAGGAACAGCAATTTGCTTCAGCTAACCTGCTTGTAAAAATACATTTCCACATTTTCTGTAGTCAGATTTTTAAAATATGCAATAGTAGTGTATATTATGTAAAAATGACCACATATGCAAATACTTTGTTCTGAATTTCTAAGATCTAAATGTTTGGAATGGTTTACCTTGACCACCTGAGCATGAAATATTTAGTGAGGTTGAAGAATGAAAACCTCCTTTTATCATGTCCTATGCTCAGAGCTTAATCCCAGTTTTACAGTTTAATAAACTCAAAATATGTTTCTTTCAGTATTAATTCCACTTGCTGCTCATCCTTATTTTGGTTCTGAAGTACTCCCCGCCTGTCAAATGGAAAAGGCCATCCACATTTGAACTCCTCAGAAAATACATGCAATTATGTATTTGTTATAGGGTTTATGAGATCAGCATTCCAGTGGAACAGCACTGAGGCTGGAAAGGATAAACTGGAGGAGCCATTGGCTCAGGTATCCCAGGAAATGCACACGCAATAGAAGAATCAATTTGTGAGTCACTGGGAAAGGATTAGCAATTTTCATTTAACAACAAATACAGAAGTGCAAGTGCTGGAATTCAGAGTAAAGAAAAGTGTATTAACTGGAGGGGGAAAAAAGTTACTTTTCTCATTATTGGAGAACAATAATCATAGCTGAATTCACTATGTACAATTGCTCCTTGATGGTTCTTGTTGAGTAATTTTGTTCAATAAGCGTCTGTCAATACAATTTGCTTTCAAATGTCAGTTTATACAATATCAAGAATAATGGGCTCACTCAGGTGCACTTGGAAATTGTAATAAAATATTAATTTTGGGCAAAAGAAAACTGATAATCATCCAGTTTAGTACGCTACAATTATGCCTGACTTTTTTGAGGAGCTTTCTGGAATAAATGTGAACATCGTAATGTGTGTTAGACAAAGAGCCATAAATAAGTAGGCAGTAAAACACTCAAGAGGGGATATCCTCTGCAGAATGTGCTTTTTGTTGAAGAGGAATCCAGGACAGCAGTGACCAAACCATCCTGGAAAGTTTCTGGCAAGTAAGTGCATATTCAATTTCTTGCATGCAATATATTTTTTGAGGTTCACAAAGATGGGTTGTTTCATCAAACCAAATTTCTTTGCTCCTGTTTTCCCTACAAAGTCAAGGAGCAGGATAATTAACCCTCACAAATTAAGTGGCAGGAAATAACTGATGGTCACACTTCATTAAAAAAGCCACATCAGGACACTTTCCCAGAAGCTTCAGAGAGGAGCTCTGTGAGTGGCACAGGGAACAATGGTCCAGTGCTGACCAGTGGGGAGATGATACAGAGAGGAGTTCATGGCAAAAGCAGTTCTGATGGTTCAGAATTATTCTCCTGCTAATGCAGTTTGAATGCTGAACAGTCTGAAGGAGAGGAGAACAGAACCTTCCCATGGGTGCTCACAGCCTGGCACCCATCTCTACTTCTTGACAGAAAAACTTGGTGAATGAGTTTAGCTTGAAAGGAGCAGTAGGAGAGATATTTGCTTTCCCTCTTCTCATTTCCAGCTCAGCAAAGACAGTGGTGCATCATTCCTGCCTGCAGCTTCTGCCAGGCAGCAGGGGCAGAAAATTTGTAAATAAATACACAACAAACCCTTCACACATCACTTCAACCAGAAGCAAAGAGCAGGGGGTTCAGTTTGGGAGAGCTGGAATGTGAAGAGGGACATGCAGCTCTGGCAATTTACAATTTGGGTTTTCACAATGTGTGTGTGTCGTGAAGGAAGCTTCCCCAGCTTGTGCCAGCATCAATGTGGTGAGAAGTGTAAATGCTAAGGGGTTTAAGAATTCTATTTAATGCATGCAAGGCTATCACTTGAGAAAAGCACTTACTGCTCACGTGAATCCATCTGTCATTGCAGACCCACACCAGCTAGGAAATGTCAATTTGTGCTGCTAACAGGTGGAATAACGAGGAATGGAGTGATTTGTGACATAAATGATGGCTAAATAAAACGGAAGCCATTGTCTGAAAATGGGCTTGTTTTTGCAAGAATCTAGGATAAATTTTGCAGGCCTGCTTAAAGTTTTGCTTCTGGTGACATTGCTGTACAGCAGTGACAGACTTTGATGCAACTATTAAATATAAACACTATTGTATTAGAAGTTATGTCCAGAAAAACATAAGCACTATTGCATTAGAAGTTATGTACCTACATTCAAGACAATCTATCTATGCACCCCAGCAGCATAAATTAATCTTTAAACTGGCTAAATTAAGATACCTTTTACATAAGAGAATCTCTGCACAGTGCAAAAGCTGAATTACACAAAACAGAATATCAGCTGTCAATGCAATGGGAAAAGGAACACACTCCTCTCAGCTACTGAGATTAAAGTAGAGAGGGGAAAAAGGAAACCAACAGCTGCATGGTCCTGCCAAGCTGCTTTCCAGACACTTATTTATAGCCTTTCTAGTTTAGTTCTGTGTTTTAATAAAACATCTGTGGCAAATTTTGTAGAAAAAGATCTAAAAGCATTTTGTGTTTAGCAAGGAACACATTTTCTGAGTATGTGGAAGGCAATCTGCCACTCAGCTTGAGTTAAAGGTTTTGGTAAATAAAAAGCATCTCATTATCTTTGTTCCAAATGACCCTAATAGCTGGATAATGCTGGCATTTCAAATCTCCCATGTAGTTAAATTAGCTGAAATCTTACCCATAACCAATATGTGAAACAATGAGGTTATAATTCTACAGTTATTAAATGTTAAGTATCTCTTTTAGGCTTATGAGAGCTACTGTCCAACACAAGCTCAAACATTTCCATCCCAGATCAACATTACCTTGTCAAGATTCAGTTTGGGTTTGTGTTTGGGTTTTGTTGTTTAGTTTTGTTTTGCTTTTTTTTCCCCCAAAAATGTCTGGGATTTTTTTTGCTCACATGTAAAGCAAAGCTGCTTTTAGCAATTTAGAAATAGAAAGGGCATCCCCTGGTCATCTCTGATACAAAAAGAGGCAATTCAGAATTCGTACTGTGCCTAATATAAATGTAAATATGATAAAGTAAACCAGGAAGAGTTAAACAGCAGCACTACAGGCAGGATTGCTGAGGTGCAATTGTGAGCAATTTCTGACCTGCACTGCAGAGCTTTGTGCCACCTGGCCCCTGCCATGCATTCCTTCTCACAGGAACACATCTCATCCCTTGGATTTATCACAGTTCTTCATTGCCTACCTGGAAATCTTCCCATTCTCTGGGGTTGCTGCTTTGCTCACTTTTTTTGTTGCTTTTGACAAGATCAAACAACAATATTTATCTCCATTAACTGGTGAGGATACCTGTCACACATCATGCAGTTGCATTTCCGTTTTTTTCAATGTTTCAGCAGATTGAATCAGAATTATTGGTAAAAGACATTTAATGGCCAGGCCTTGTGAATGAATTTCATTAAATGAACTACATTTAAGAGTCCGAAATCCTTAAAATCAAAAGCTTTACAAGCACTCAGGAAACACCAGTCCTGAGGATCTTACAAAATTAACCTGTAGGTAGGGAGGTAGTCGAGAATCCAGTTCATGAATTTGAGGCCATTTGTAATTTAATAGAATCCCTGGAATGCTCCACATAAAATTGAAAACATAAAATTGGAATTTTATGGGGCCTGCAGTATTTCCTCTTCCAAAGTTGTTTAGTTACAGGCGCCACCTCATTGTGATACTGACTGCCACAATAAGGGATATTAAACACTCTGAGATGTCCCATGGGGAAAAATATGGGAAATATTTCACAAACTGTCAACAAAAGAAACCCAGACAGTCCTAAGAAAAGACATCAAAGCTGCTGAGATGCTTCTATTCAAAGAAAACAAAGAAATAATAGCGCTTGAAATAAAAAGAAAAGTAAGAATCATCTTGTAATTAGAATTACTGCAGTAGATAAAATGGGGCATAGAGAAGTACAATGGTTTCTTTTGTACAGCAAGTCAATAACGTTATGTAATTTTCCAATTTTCTTCCTCTTTTTACCAGAAGAGATTTTTTATTTCAAGAAAAACTTCTAAGTAACACTAAGGTAATGCAGGATGTGCAGAAAAGATACCAGCCTGACATAGCTGATGCACAGATCCATTTTTACACAGAAGTACCTAGTTTGGGGAGAAACTTTGATTCAGCTTTAACTAACTATAGTTATATTTATTCATCATTTATTACTTCTGATGGAAGATGGTGTTTAATGGCTCCAGAAGAGAATGGATAATTAGATAATTTCCATTTTGGAAAGGATGCCTCTAACCTGTCCTCAGTCATTTAAAGAGAATTACAGGAGTTCAAATCATGGTAAAAGTTATTTAAAAAAAAAAAGGAGGTTTTCACGAGACAGCTTGCAGCTACCAAAGCACACAAAGGTTTCAAACACCAAATTAATACATAATTAAATTTTCCCTTTCCAAATTTGATTTGCTTCCATGTTTTAGCAGGGAATATAAATTTTTAGGGAAAAGTCACAGAGTAACACAAATTCCCAGATTTTACAGTAGCGTGTTTAGAGTTTTCCTTCTGCCCTAAAGCAGGATAAATACACATGGACATGGATGATACCAGGGCTTCTCTTCCCATATTTAGGTTGGCCATATAACTGCAGCCCACTTTCCCTCACAATTTCTCCCATATATTAATTCAGGAAAATGGCTCATTCCCAAGAAATTATTGTCTTTTCCGTGTCCTTTTGGTTTGGCTTTTCATTGGAAAGGACATCTGACCTCCCTGTCTGACCAACACCAAATTTCATTTCCCTGAGATGTGTGGAGAGATGTGGCAGAGAGCAAAGGAAATAAAAAATAAGGATGTGTGGGAAGAGGCAGGAATACCTACCCGAGGAAATGCTGGGGGGCAAAGATCCACCCCCTGCCACTGGATGTGAGGCCAGGATGCTGTTTAAAAATCCTGCCCTCAGGAACCTCGAAAGAGACTTCACCCCAATGGTCGGAAAGGATCCTTTCAAAGAAATAAAAATCAACATTAATCAAATGACTTCTGACAAAAGAAGCTGAGTGTTTAAAGAAAGAACAATCAAATCTCTACAGAGTTAACAGTGGTTTCACGGGAACAGATCTCATCAAAAAACCTTTGTTTGCTTTTTAACCAAGTCACACAATACACAGCTTTAACCAGAAAAGGGTTTTCTGCACAGTTTGCAAATGGAGAATTCTTGCACTTCCAGGAGCAGTATAAAAATTTGGTGTTTCAACAGCAAATTGCACCTGTGGGATACTCATAATGCTTTCCAAATGACTCCACCACAGAGGCATGTTACACTTCTGTGCTCAAATCAGACACAGACCAGTGGAGGGGAGGCTAAAACCAGCAAAGCTGGGTTTATATTTTAAAATATTTTACACAAATATTTTAAAGCCACTGACAGAAGTCATGTCAGGCAAGGCCCAAAGGGGGATCAGAATTTGCAGCTAAAATACTGAATTGTGTTTCAAGGCAGCTCCATCAGTCAGAGCTTCTGTCAAAACACTGATACAGGCAAAAAACCAGGAGTAGGGATGCTGAAGATTTTTAGCTTTTTTATATATTTCTCATATAATTTTAACTTTTTGATTTTAGGCAATGTGAAACTGACCCCTTTCTGCTTTGCTTTCATCAGAAACTCAACACAGTTTATGCTTTCAATATAATAAACTATATTTTCTTCTCATTGCCTACATGTAAAGGTCTATTCCTGGAAACAATGAGTATCTCATCCACCTCTTTGAAAACAAACATTTGAGACATATTTGCTGTATATTTTCTGCAGACATCGTTTCAACTTCCTCATGTTAGTGCTCAGTGAGTGCCAGTGTCAAAGATGGATCTGAAATTACAGCTCTGCACATCTCACTTGAAAACACAGGGTCAAAATCCTTCCACCTGGCAATAAATCTAAGCTGATAATCAGAATAATCTGGGGTTTTTGCAAGTGCATCAAGTAAGCATCCATCCAAAACGTTAGGCAATGGCAAGTTTGTTTTCCTCACCTTGCAGGTACTTCATATTTGTTCTTTTAAGAGACAGGAAGCATCTTGACCTTTATACACAATGAGAAAAAGAAATGGTCCTCAACACTTGGGATGTTTTTCCCCTCTAATAAAAATATAGTGATGAAAATCTACTCTCAAAGCATACATGCACTTCTTGAATTTAAAGTAGCCTGAGAGAGCTTTGAGTTTTTTACTTGTATTTTTCAAGCAAAAGTTCTAATGTTTCCCCCTTCAATCCATTTGTCCTTTAAATTTGTAATTAAACAATCTGTGGGAAAATAACTAATTTAATTTGTGATCTAGATGCAGTACTTTTCTATCTGATGGCTAAAGGTAAGTTTTCCCTCTGGACACTCAGGATATGTCTTTGGCATTCCTAAACCAGTGTTTCCAAATTCCATGGTGTTCACTTTAAAATATTTACAGGAGTGATCCTTGACAGACACTACAGAATGCAGTACACAAAAATTCAATTTTTAAATGGAAATTGTTCCATTAACTCCAAGATTTTTGGTATTATGTTTAAAACATAAAGGCTAAATAATGAGCATGTGAAGACTTCCTAAATAGAACACTGCTCCTCTTTCAAAATATGAATTATACCAACCATAAAGTACAGCCAGAGTCACACACCGTATGTACAAACCTTCAGAAACACCAAACAGCTTCAGCTTCACCATTGTAATTTTCCTCTATTTAAATGCTGTTAAATGGCAAATAACTCCAGTTTCCTAACAAGACTTATAGTAAGTTTGTTACAGAAATTAATGAAGACAAACCCAAATTGATTTCACTTACTGTACATATCCAGAAAAAAACAAACAAACAAACAAGGAGCAATGAATTTCAGAGCAAGTAAATCTATGAATACTAAGAAGGGAACTGAAATTATTGGCGTTTTATAAGCAGCAAATAACTAAAAGAATACATATAAATAACTTTTCTCTCACACTGAAAAGTTGTGATTCAGTTGCTTAAGTGCAAATGGTTTGTGCCACTTGAGAATTTCTAAAAGACCTGAGACATTCCCAGCTGAGGGGCAGTCATGACACAGCCAGCAGGAGATTTACACCCTGAAAGTGGCAGTAAGAGGCAAAGCAGCAGCTGGATATTCAAGAATAGGCAGTGAGTGTAATTTTAGAATTAAATGAATTCCAACTGAATCCCATCCAGTCTCCTGTCACCTCAGAAATGTCTCTGACTAAGCAGAACTCAGTTCTAAAAGTCCACAAACACCCTCTGTAGAAGGACAAGGTTGGTAACATTCCACCCTGACCAGTATCCATCAACAAAAAAATGCAGCCAAATGAGAGACTAAAAGTTCATTCGTAGCTCTAAATTAAAATACAGCCCCAGGATGAGCCTTTTTTCAGCCTCAGGTGTGCTTTTTTTCATCATGTGCACAATGTGAAAAGATTTTGAGACTTGATTACATAATTTTATATCGGAAAGGTGATAACCACTGCAGATAAATTAATTCTTGTTAAGCCACATCAATCACCACGAGGTGGACAAAGCTTTGATAAGAGCTTTGGACATTTACAGTGGTTTAGAAGTTACTAGAATATTCACTTGTTTGCATAAACAGCCATAAAATATTTGAATGAATTACAGAGAATCCCAGGATGTGTAAGGTTGGAAGGGACCCCTGGAGTCAGCTAGATAACCAGATTTCTTGAGAAATTATGCTGTTCTGTCAGTCTGTATCATACAGAGACTCGTGCTCCCCACCACTTCTGTTGTTTTCTGCAAAAATTACCACTCATTTTTGCAGGGGGTGCACTCACAGTGATGCCTTAAGTTTTAGCTTTCATGATTTTCAGATTCTGTGCTGCCTAGGTGCAGTTCTGAGCCTCACATTAAGAGCTTGTGAGCTCTCTGCACAGAGCAGGGAGACAAAACAAATCCTTTTCCAGATGGGGACCAAGAACAAATGTTACCAGTTTTCAGGCCCAAAAGCACCAACAACGGTGAACTGAAGAGAGAAAATAAGAAGGATGGGATTTCATGATCTGAAGCTGTAATTGGACAATTAAACCCCAATATGGACCAAATGAACCAAAACTTACCAAAGTGTGACACCTCATGACCGCCGAGCCATTTTTGACCATTTTGGGTCCACTATGGGTGTAGCCTCTTGTACTGCCCAAGGTGGATCCTTTAAGGCTTTTTAATAAATACCTACTGGATTCTTTTAGCTTTGTTTAATCTCTGTTCTAGGTCAGCCTTCCCAAACCATCAACACTAATGGAAAGATCTTTCAGTACAAGATTCTAAACTGGGAAAAGGAGACAAGAGTATTAAGCCGTGATTCCTCGGTGCCCTCAAATGCAGTTATTTAGCAGCTTAGTCATGGATTTATTGAGGAGAAAACCCCAAGCTCTCCCTGCTCCACAGTTACACACTACAAACATCATGTCACCTCAGTATGGGAAACCACATTAGCTAGAATATTGGAAAAGTGTGTTGAAACTGTAGAAGTACAGAGCAATACTCAGAATTGCTGACAGCTCATGAAGTATCCACCACTTTCTGAGCCCTCTGATACCAGTTTATGACTCAGTGTAAATTCTTCTGTTTCACAATAATTACAGCTAAGTGCCTGAGCTCAGAGGCAGTGGGGAAGTGCTGAATCAATTAGCCTGCCTTCCACCTCAGTTGTTGTTCCTGGGGGAGTATCATCCCACAAATTATGGAATTTGATAGGGAAGTCACTGGTACAGCATCCTCAGCTGGCATGGGTTTAGCAGGGTATTATCCCACTGAGCAGAAGGGCAGGAGAAGGTGGCTGGAAAAAGGAAATCCATATGCTTAGTTCAGCTCCAGAGCACAGACATTAATTCACACCCATTTATTGGCACTGCATGGTCACAGCATGGCCAGGCAGCAGGAGCAGCCACTGCTCCCAGCCCACGTCCATGGCCTTGCACCACCAACAAAATTGTGCCCTGTTCTTTGTCACTGCTGTTTTCCTTATTTATTATACCTCAATTCTTTCTGCAGGTGGAAATAACCATTTCGTTGTGCTGTGTACTTCTAACAGCTACAAATTCAAAAGCAGCTCTTTGGCTGCTTGATTTAACAAACTGGATTGAGGAGTTCTAGATAGGTTATTCTATTTGTTTGTACAAGTACCATCTCTTCTCTGGCACCAGCAAAAGAAGACTTTAGCCTGTTGTTCCTTTCCCACTGATTTGGTTTGGAAAAAAAGGGGAAAAACCCCATGGTTGATGTATTTAATGTAAAAACCTCATTGCTATTTGTTTCTGTATAGTCACTCCTCTTGATGCTTTCCATGCAGGGATAGCTAAAACCCAGCTAAGAGAAAACTCTCAGGAATTCTGCAGATGAAGGCTTTGGGGCTGTAATGAGCCTTGCATTCAGATTGGCAGGAAGCAAGTGGCTGTTTTCACTCCAAACTGCATTTTCATGCAGGGTGGGCTGAACATTTAGTGACAAAATACCGGAGGACAGAATGCAGAAAGTTTTCCTGCTTCTGAGTAGGGATTTATCCAATTTTATCACTTAATGTCTGAGAGAAGGCTGACTTCTTTTATGAGCACTTCCCATTCTAAAATAAAACCTGGTTTTTATTGTTACTGGTTTTTCCTTGGGGAACTTAGAAGGGGGATTAGAGAATTTTTTTTCCAAAATTATTTGAAATACATCCATTACGGAAACTACTGAAAACTGGTTGACTTTTCTCTCACATGATTTCACTGATTTATCCTTCCTAGACCACCAGGAATGGCACATTACTTCATAATCTTTTATGAGGGAACATATGGAAGGTTTTTATAAGGAATGGCTTTATAAAAGTTTGAAATTATGATGTCAGATTACAATTTTTAGAGCACTCAAAAGGCTTGACTTGCAATGGAAAAAAGATCAGAAGCAGGGAAAAAATTATCCCTGATGAATTTGTTGGATCAGTGTTTTTAGTACATTTAGAAAACATAAACATTTTTCAATGCAATAATCTGGAGATTTAGAATATGCTCTTAATTTATTTTAGAGCTTTTTCTCATGAAAGCAACACCTCTTAGATTGGTATGCCCGAACTCTTACCTGAATATTTCATATGTCTTAGAAATATCTAATTTTCAAGATCACTAAATAGTATTTGGAATAGACATCACAAAATATTAGAGCATAACAAGAATTGACAAAAAATTACAGTGCTTAACTCGTGCTGAAATCACAGAATGGCCGAGGTTGGAAGGGACCTCTGGAGGCCACCAGGGCCAAGTGAACCATGTGGGGATTTCCATGCCCTTGCAAATAACACAGTGAAACTCCTGAAGGCTGAATTCTGCTCTGGGGTACCTAAACCACTAAAACCAAACCTGCATTTTGCTGTGCACAATGTGAGGGGAATTTATACTCTCATGTGCAGATTTTCAAAGGGGTGGTCCCATTTTGTGTCCCCAGATCCCACCAGAGTAGTTGACATCACACCCACAAATAGTTGTGTCACCCCTCACTGAACTTTCAAGAACTCCTAGAGTCCTTTGACTGCCTTTCCCTGGTGTCTGGATTATTTATTTCTGTGCTTTTTGGGTTTACTCTTCAGTCAGATTTTAACTCTGAATTTCCTTCAGTTTACTGGTTTAGAAGTAGTGGAGCATTCCTGTGCTTTGGCTTCATTTCTGAGGAACAGACCCTTCTAGCCCAGCTCTTGGGGAAAAGATTTCCAGAGTCCTGCTTTTCTATATCCCTAATTTCTGCTCCAGATTTAAATTCACGGGGTCTGTCTGGAAACATGAAGAAGACAAACACAGGGCAGGGCAAAGCTGCTGTTCAGATCTCCCGCCCTGAGGAGTTTAACCTTGAGATCCTTGTGAAAGACAGAGCTTCCCTACAAACCTGCCCTCTCATTTCTTGTCTGGCAGATGGGAATAAATCCAGAGTAGGAATATTTACATAGAATGAGACTATTTTAGAAAACCCCAATTGTAACAACTTCTGGCTTTACTTATGATTTCTCTGGGACAAAAAGCAAATGCTGAAAGAAGCTTACAGTTCCTAAGGAGGAACTGGTCTAAGTTACAGAATGTTTGGGGAGAATATTAACATCTAATTTAATTTCCCTTGCTGCTTCTAGACAAACAGGTGATTTAGGGGGGCAAAATGAGGGAATTGCTCGAAAAGAGTTCTACAAACACTACAGGCGTTTATTTTGTGATGTGTTAAATGTCAATGCACACCGAGGTTCTGGTTGCTGGGAAGATTGGTGTGACAACATTAATATGATTAAGGCTTTTAACAGCAACAACAACTGCTGTGTTGAATCATCTTTGTAGCCTTAATGGAATAGAAATGGAAATACTGAGCTTCTATGGGATAAAACTATCTGTGTATGCTTAAGCTGTCTACTAAACAAGTAATTTTCAGTCTCTGCTAATCTGAAAATAGCTTTAGCACAATGCTAAGTAAGAACCTGAAATCTTTACGTGTTTATAGGGATGTCTGTTACTCAGGACACTGCTACAAGCACTGTATGCTGTACATTTGTATTTCATTATCATGCATTCATTATCCGATGAAAACAAAATACTTTAAAATTACAGTTTTCATGATAAAAGAAAACAAAGCCTGCAAAATCAGCTGAAACCTTTCTGATTCAGTTTGTATACATCATTATTTCAGGGAATTATGACTCCTTTAAAAATTAGCTGAATTAGCTTTTTATCCACCTACTTTTTGTTATTTTGGAAGAAAAATTCTAAGCATTCCTATCACTTGGAATTCTTCATCCCTGAAGACAGGAAACTCCCTTGTGAAATGCTGATGGGGTAAATGGGATGGTTAAGAAGTTCCAGGGGCTTTTCAGCTGCCCATTTTTATGGTATTTCCATAAAAACAGAGATTTGGTTTTAGTTTTGTACTTCATGGTTAGAAGCTGCTGTAAGTTTTAATTTAATGAAATAGCTTTTCATGGGTGACATCTCAAGATGAATGTGTTGATGCAGCCTGCTGTGCATTCTGCAGTTCAGCAGCTAAATGATAATTCTGATTTTCTCCTCTTTCAGCCTTGTTACCCTGTTACAGTAAGAATGAGGGGTGGGAGACAAACACTCCCCACTTTTAGGCAATAATCAGTATCACTGAAAAAGCCTCCCTGTGTTCAGCTGAAAAAGCCCCCTTGAGGCTGAGAGATTTTCTGTTGAACAAATGTAGGGTATAAACCGAGGATTCCTTTTGCTATTTCACATTCATAGCATTCACAATTCACTGTGCAGTAATAGCAGTGAAATTAAGCCCACAGATTTGATTTCTTCCCTTCTAACAAACACCAAGTGACTTCCTCAAATAAAAGATGCCAGGATTAGAATGCCACTGTCATTACCAGAATTGTGACTTGGAATGAGCTCCTTGATTAGAAGTGGATTAAATGCTGGTTCAGATTTACAAATCTATAAATTAGACAGAAAATCCTCTTTGCCTCTGCTCAGGGAAGGAGTCCCACAGCTGGGAAACCAAGAAGGGTTGTGGGCAGCTCTCTGATGGGCTGGGCATGGACAGGAGTTCTGCTTTCTTTTTTGAAAAATGCTGCTGACTGTTACCATGAGGGTTTTCCTAGCTGCCTGAGTGTTCATATTTAGAGAAGAAGACTGTAGCTTCTCAGGCTGTGTTAATGTAAACAGTAGCTGTGTTTATGGAACATAGCCATTGCTTTGCATTCCATGCTGGGACAAACAAGACTGAGTGACAGTCCCCTTGACGAATGTGGTTGGAAGGTGGAAACTCCATTCTCCAATCCACAGGCTTCATAGCAAATGTATAAAGGTGCCCGTTGTGTAAATAAAGGGGCCTTCCTGTCCTGACCCTGATAGAACCCACATCTGTGTCCATGTCTCCTCTCTCCCTGGGACCCTCGCGTGGTGATAGCTGACCAAAGAGAATTAGCTGTGTGTTAAAATTATCTCCTTGTTGATACCAGTGTGTTCAGAGGATTTTCTCTGCAGCTCAAACACCACTTGGTGTTCAGTGAATTTCAAATCTCTCTCATCTCATATTCCTTGCCTGGTTTTGTGACTCTGCCAGGACAGATGATGGGCAGTATTTGTTTAGTTAAGCCACAAAGTCACATTTTGCAATTCTTATAAGGGAATTCATTGAAAATTGGAAGTAAATTGCCAGTCTTACCTGAATCACTTGTATGATAAAGAATGCTCCCCACTCAACTACAGCAGAGAGAAAGGAAAGAGGGGAGACTCTTCCCAAGTGGGTAAATTAATTATTGTCACTCTAGGGAGATATTAACAAGTTTCTGTTGTTTCAGGAAGAAAGGAAATCAATTATGTGAATTTTAGCAACAGTATAGTAGTTTGTTTCAGATTTTTACTACTATAAAAATGCTTGCTATACTATGGTTCTCTAGATAAAATATTGAAATGAAGTAATTATCAGCTAAACTTACTTGCTTTAAAATTTTATCCAGCAGAAATTACCTTGTTAAAGTTTAGTTGAAAAATGACAATATTTACAGATGGATGTTGTTATGAATGTATTTGAGAATGTCTGAATAAATTTGCTTCTGAAAACCTGTTTACAGGATTGCCATTAACGTTTTGTGCTTCTATTTAAAACATATTTAAACTGAATACTCTGTAACTTCACACCATCTATTACGATGTTTTAAAATCATGTTCTTTTCTTTCCCATGTTGCTTCTCTCTTTCAATTGTGTCTCCCTTAACAGCTTTATCATCCTCTCCTGATTTACAAGCACTGTGTTTATCTGTGTATTTATGAAGGAATATTTTTTTGCAAACTGATTTTCCAGCCAGGAGTTTGGAAAGGATCCCATACAGTTTGCATCTAAGTTATTTATTTTTCTGGAACCTGAACTATGTATGTATTAAAAATGAGAAAGATAATTATAGTCAGTGAAATAGCTTCTTTTCCTCACATCCAACTCTCATGTTGCTATAAAACACAATATCAGATATTTATATGAGAAAATTACCAGTCCATTTTTCAATTCTTCCTCATGATATGAATTTGCTGTTAAAGACACCTTAAGCTTGTTGCTTTGCAGTAGAAATTTGGGTGTGGGCCTTAAAGCTGCAGGAAATATCCCAATGCAAACTTTTGCTGCACAGGTTTGTGTGGTGAGACTAGACCTGGAGGGTCTATGGGTAATATAAACAAAAATATTAATAAATAATATTAAAACAAATAATGGTTGCTATTGAAAAACCACACATATTTGAAGATTAGTAATGCACTTTACATTTAAAACATGTTTTTCCTGCTTGCCAGTGGAAGGTGTAGCAGGATGCTGTGCCTGGAATGAGTAAAACAACTCAACTATGCCCTGTGTATGCAGAGTTCTCCCCAGTCTTTTGCCATGCTCAATAAAATGAACATTTACTAGTGTGCTTTTGCCTCAAGGAAAGGAACAGAAGAACAAATGAATGTACACTTGTCAAAATAAATCAAATACAACTTATGAATTGGGATTATTGATTGCTTTCTATGCACTCTTTAACCCCCTCACTCCTTTGGCTGTCAGCTGCAATTGAAATTGTCATTTATAATTGCTCTCATCGTTGCTTTTATGGTTTTCCTGCAAAGGCAACAGATCAGCCACGTTGTGCAGCAAATCTGTCAGCACAACCCAATCTTGTCTCCCCCTGATATTCATTGATCTTCTGGTTGCAGTTGTTAAAAAAGGCCCAACCCTTCATATATCTCCTGCACACTCGAAATATCCTGCCCTTTAACTTATTAGACCATATTCTTCATGGTGGAGGAAGAAATTGCATTTTGCATTCAGATATTTCAGATGGAAAAGCAATAATCTGTGGTTAATAATGATGATAATTATGAAAAATTACGACTATGCATTCCCTTCAAAAGAAAAGGAAAAAAAAATGGTCTGGTCTGAATAAAAATCTTATCCACAGGACTTTATCTTTTCATGGCTGTTAGCAGGAATCATTTTTTGTCACCTATTTTTCTACTAGAACCACATCTCATGTCAAGGTATCTGAATATCTTTGAAAGTCAGGTCCTGTGTGTCTGAAGGCAAAGGATCATGAAGAAAGTGAAATCCTGTTTCTCAGCTGTAACCTTCGAAGGCAGAATTATGGAATTTAGTTAGATAGTGTAGCCTGGTCAGATTAAGCTGCTGTTAACAGGGTGTTAGTGCTTGACTGTTTGACAATCTGCTTTTTCTTCACTGCTTATCGTCCTGTGAAGGATGCAGCAGCAGAATTGACAGTCAGGATGCATGTATGGCTTGCTATCTGCAAAAAGGGAAAAGCAGAACACACAAAGGTGCATGGTTTGAACTGCAGGAAACCAAAAGGGCCCCTGGATTTTTGCAACAAAATTCTCAGAATGTAATGCATGGAAGATGAATGTAAAATTTTTCAGAGTGTTAAAAGCTAATTTCTTCTTAGTATTTGTCATTCAGGAGAACTGAGTATTGTGGGGTCTGAACTTTTGCCAGCAGCCTTCAACACATGGGTGCAGGGTGGTTTGCATGTGTAATTTGAAATGTCCACATGGATGCAAAAACAGCTCAGGACTATCAACATTAATTACATTTCTCCCAGTACCAGGAAGGAAGGGTAACCTATTTTGAAAGATGCTTAATTTTGTCTGTGTTATGCTCACAGCTCTAACTTTCAGCTCTGTATTTTGGATGATACTTGAATAAACTGAGCTCATAAATTTGGCCAACACTGTTACCACGGGTGGGTTTTGTGTTAATTTGATGGCCAGGCCAATCCTGGATTCAGTGATGTGCTGCAATATTTATCTGTGAATAAGGATACAAAGGAAAACAAAGGGAGCCAGCCAAATTTAAATTTACGGCTCCACTTACTGAACAATTTGTAACACAGCTGAGATCCTGCTGTTTTGTGTGTCATTATGTGCACAACTACAAGAATATTTTATCAGAAAAATTCAGCTTTATGCTCACTGCCATGTAAAGTCCACTGGCTCATGACACACACAGAGTCCCATCACCACAGTGGATTGTCCATAAACAACATTTAAACTTTGCAAAATCATTCTTCCTGGGAGTACAGCTTCACCATCCATGACCAAAGGAAGGATATTGTCAATACTGCCACAAAAGTGACTCAATCCTTTTGTGTAGCAACAACATACACAACATTAGGTGTACAACAAACACAGAATGTGACAAAATGTGTCATCTTCTGAAATGGACTCTGAACATCATTTAAAAGGTGGGAGAAAAGGGCAATATTAAATTCGTTACAATAAAGGCTCAAAGGCCTAGAGCACAATCTCTTGGCTGAAAAAAGAAGAATTCATTATGTCCTGAGTTTCTGGAGAAAAAAAAAAGTAAGCTAGTAAGAGCTTCATCTGGTAAATTCCAGTGAAAAGGATCATGCTGCTGCTTTGCCTCCCTTGTGGACAAGGAAAGGTGCACTGATTTTAGGGCTTTTGTTGCACTGAATGGGTTATATACAATAATTTGGAAAGAAACTCAATGATTAAAGCTTTAAATTTGATCTGCAAATGAGTGCCTGAAGACTTCAGAACTTCAATACTCTTCACAAATTTAAAGCCATTAAATCAAAACAGTGAGGAAACAATGAGGGAGTCCTAAGTGTCATTCCAAACCCAGGCTCTGTGTCTGAGGATGTGAGTTTACACAGAACCAGAGGTACAGGGGCTGTCTTCATTTATTCTCCTTTTGTGAAGGGGCTAGTTGGAAAATCCTTCTGAAGAATAAAAATGTACATAATGCTGCCAAAGAAAAAGAATGCCTTAAAAAGATTCCTCTTGTGCATGTGACAGGTATGAACCCTTCAGCAGTCAAAATTTGGAAACTGAAGCAATTCCTTAGAAATCATTTCTAAGAACTGGAAGCTATTTAGGGTAAAGCTTGTGTGGCAAGGGAACAAAATGATTATGAATGTAACAAAGCCCTTTCATGCACTGATTTTTTTTTTAACCAGTATTACACAGTACTGATTAGGTTCTGCTTTAAATGATTGTCTAAGATACCGGCAAGCAAAATGAACAGAAGATTCCAGTCTGGATTTCTTCCAGTACAGTTACAATAGCCAGGGACTCTTTTTCATGCCTTTATGCAGCCTGATTTTTTCTGTAGGCATAGCTTTAATTTAATTTATAGACTTTCCCTGGGAAGTCTTCAACATGATGTAGAAATAAAGACACATCTCACTTCTCTAGAGCCCAACTTTCAGTGTTGGTCACATGAGTTTGCACTGGAGAAGGAAATTATTGTTCTCATACCCGTTTATGAAATATCAGCAGCTTGGCCACAGACATAAAACTCACCTGAGCATGCCCTGGCACACCCTAAAGAGTTCCCAAAATTATCCCCATGCTAACATGGCTTGGAAGGAAACATGGATGTTTTTATGACATGTCCAAGCATCTATGACAAATTTGTGAGGCAATCATGGCAAACCATGCAAGGAAAGGTGCTGCTGTAACAAAACCAAGCAGGATAAAGTTTCCCTCGTGAGTTCTGGTTAGCAACAGGAGTGGATGCAGATTCTGTGCCACGGTGTGTTTGCCCTGGCCCAGCAAATTGCCCTTGAAATGAAATCCCTGCTAACAGAGGGAGTTATTATATATATATATAATATATATATATATATAATATATATATATATAAAGCTACAGCAACTGTTCTGCCCACTGCTCTCTGTGACCAGGGACTGCAGCTAGGACAAAGGAGAAATGAAGCAATAAGAAGAGGGAATTAAATCTCTGTTTCAGACCTGCTTTTGAGCAGGCTTGGTTTAGCATTTCTTTCCTCCTGTACAGCAGATATTCCACAGCAATTTTGAAAAGGGTATAATTTAAAAGTTAACATTTGCTTAGCTGGTAGCACGAGATAAAAGCTCTCATTTGCAGCCAGCAGGTGAATTTGTTACTGCCCCAGTCAATAGCTATTGACCTGCTACAGCACTTCTGCTTATTACAACCAAATCCTTTTTCTTTTTTGCTCAGTAGTCAATGGCACTGGAATGGAAGGCATTGCTTACAAACTGATGCAATATCTATCTGCAGCAGCTAGAAGTGAATGACTGATGGTTACACAGAGGAAAGCACGTGCTAAGAACAGCACTACACATCTATTAATCAGATTTACTGCACCTGATGTGCCTTTGTAGCTATGGGGAACCGTAATGCACATCAGATAAACAGTTTCTGTTGTTATTAATCTAGGTTTTAGCACAAAACACCTTTTACTCAGGCTGTCAACACATAAATAATTTGTCTAGGACAAAGGTTTGTCTGACTTTTAAAGCACCCCTTTCAGTTATATGAAATTTACATTACATGGCTTTTTTCCAGTTATATGAATTTTTAGGATTCAGCAATCCCAGACTTAGGACTTTAGCAAGGCTCTCTTCCGAGCTGAAGTCATGTTATTCTCTAAATACCCCAGATGGGGCAGTATAAATGCAAGGAAACATCCTAAAGACAAAATGGGAAGAGCAGAGTGCATGTGTGCAATGCTCAGCCTGCTTCAGGCTCCTTCCCTGTAGCAGAGCAGAGCAGCACAATCCTGTCCTTTACAATTCTTTTAAGTTGCACTTTCTGTGCCTGGGGGTGAACTTTGCTCATAATTCATGTAGCCAATTTTCATTCTATAATTATGGCTATAATAGTCTATATTCTATATATTCCAATTATTCTATAATTATGGCTGTATAATTGTTTTATTTTATTTTTTAATCCTGCCTGATACCAAAATATTTTCTTTCAAAGTTCCGCTACTTATTTTATATCTGAGAGACACACATTTTTAGACAACAGTGTGACTCTAGCAGTACCACCCACTATTTTTATACTACCTTCATTAGAAACATTAGAAAACATTAATGAACTTTGTTTGACTCCTTGTTGAAAAGCAGAACTGCTAATGATGATGTTTTGGCTTACAGTTCTCTATAATCTTTCCTGTAGAACACCAACAAATACTCTAATATTGGAGCACTGATTTACCTGTTTGTTTCTCTTTTCTGAATGCCACCTTGATTTCTCTCTAGACTGACGATGAGGCATCACAGAAAGAAAATTTACAAATGTGGTAAAGATTAAACAATCATGCCATTGCCAAGGACATTATTATATTATTATACTGCACTCCCTACGCACCATTTAATTGGATTTGAACACTGCTCCTAAACCACAACACTTTGCCTTTTTCAGATGAGACACATCCTACAAGATCCACCACATAGATCCTGACCAGATCTGTGATACTGATTCATAAACTGCCCCTGCTGGTGGAATTTAATTGCTGAAGTGCTCAGTGTGAAGCAAGGAGCTAAATTCACTTTAAGTTCTTGCATATTTAGATTTCTTGACAAGATCTCCAGTGCTGGAGCCAGCATTAACTTATGTTACTGTTTGTTGTCACTGAGCTGTCACTGACAGGAGAGCAGTGGAGAGACTAAACTGTCTTTCCTGCAATGAAATTTTGTTGGTCTGCTAACCAAACACACCTAAATAACAATAAATTTATCCTTGCAATACTGTGTGAGGAAAGAAACAGATCATCTTAATTTAGAACCAGAGAGAGACAGATTTGGATATGGTCAGGTCATTACACACCCCAACTGAAATTCCACTCCAAAAACATGAGTTCAGGAGCTAAACTTTACTCTTTGTTCTCAGCTTTTGTGTTTTTCAAACATTTCCAAATGTGTTGTAATGAGGTGAAAACAGGAAATGTTCATAAAATATTTATTGTGTATACTGTGATGGTAATAGGACACTGCATAATACACACAATAATTCCCTTTCAAGGAAAAATGTGAGTTCTGCAAATTAGCAAACAGCAAGGTTTGGTTGAGACAATTATTAATTTTGAAAAGAATATACCATGAGCTTTTTAATTCACTACTGAAAAAACTTGTCATTGAGGAAATTATATGCATGTTAATTAGACTTCTTAATAGCTAAGTGATAACTAGATATTTCAGCCTTTCAGAAAAGTCCATGACACCACAAAGCCTGCTGGATTTCAGGGGCAAGGGATCTCTCTTGGCAGCTGCAACAGTTATAAGGAGCAAAACATTTCAAATATTATTCTGGGATTTTGGTCAGTCATTTGCAGTATGCAACAAGCTACACAGAGTTTACCTATTATTTCTCCAAAATAGGAAATTCATCTCTTCTGGTACCAAAATCAGTAAATCTCAACCAAATAAATAGTGAGCACTTTTGCAGAAATAAGATATTTTACAAGGTGATTTGACTTCATTGTCAGCTCAGTTACATTTATGGTTTTCTCTACTTGCCCATAAGCAAAGTCTCCACCCTATTTCATAAGAAGCTGTAAAGATTTCTTTTGAATGAAGGTAATTGTTACTAAAAAATGAAAATGAAACATTTCAAATTGAAAACAGACAGGCTATGCTTTTCCTATTACGGTCCCAAACTTTGCAGTATTGACTGTAATGATTTGGAAGGCTGCTGAGAACTGTAACCCACACTGAATGAGGAAATGCTTAATTTCAATACTAAACGATACAGAATGGGAAAGCCAGAAATAACTCTTAAGGAGAGGTATTAGTGACTTACTTTTTGTGACAACTCCCTCGAGGCGAATGATGTTGGGGTGGTCAAACTGTCCCATGATACTGGCCTCCCTCAGGAAATCCCTCCTCTGCCTGTCCATGTAGCCTCCCTTCAGAGTTTTAATGGCAACAGGGATCTCTCTTTTTCCTGGGGTCTTCAGACGTCCACTGCACACTTCTCCAAACTCCCCTTAAAGAGAAAAAATATTTGTTAAGCAACTCACAGTGCCTGTACAGAAAAATGTTCAAGGAACTGACACGTCCCATAGAAGTGGACAGAGAAATAACTGAGTGAATATTCAAATTTAGGAGTCATCACATCCCAGAAAAATCAAAATATTCAGCAGCACTTGACAAGAAATGATCACCTTTCCTTTGTGCCACAGCAGAGCTCATGGGACCTTGTGCTGTGCCTGCAAAAGCCAAACCTTCATCCCTCCCCACTGTGGCTCATCTTGCTCTCCTCTGAGACTGAACATTGCTATCAGTATGTTTGGGATATAAAACTGAGGAAGGAATGCAATCACACTTGGGCTCTTATTCCACTGATGATAAAATATCTATGTAAAATATCTACTGATAAAAATATTTATCTCCAGGGGTGAAGTGAACTAAGACCTGGATGTTAAGAAAAGCCCTGAGACTATCAGAACACTTGACAGCTTGAACCTTCAGCTACAGAAAGCATTTAAAAAGCACTTTCTGCTGTTATGACCTAGAAAAGCACTTGTATGTGATCTATTTAAATGGACTTCCACATCTGCTTGAAATTAATGAAATATTTCCCTATTCAAATGGCCAAAGGCCAACAGTTCCAGAAATTCTCGAGTTGTGCAGTGAGAGGAATCTCAAAACTTGTTCCCCTGATGTTCCCCTGTGTATGCAGGGCCTGTGAAGGGTGTGAATCTCCCTGAATTCTCCTTACACATTTCCTAATTCAGTTTGTATGGAAATCACAACTTTCCTTTGATCTTCAAGTCACCCAGAAGTTATTTAGAGCCCCTACCAAACATTCTCTTGGATGAATGCAGGTCAGCTTTCCATGGGTCATAATTCAGTAAATGAAAAACAACGCTCACAAAAACCTTAATTTTTTATCCCAGTCATTTTTGAATCAGAACTGCTAAAAGCCAAAAAGCAAGTAATGAGCAGATATATATTTAACTGGGGATTTAACACTCCAGTGAGTGATGTCTGTATTAGTTTTTCCTAAAGTTTAAGGACAGAAGTAAATAAAATAAAGGAGCTCTATTCTGTAGCTCAGATATGAAGCAAATCTAGAACAGAGGTACCTCAAAGGCACAACCTTCACTTCAGAAAATTTTAACTCCCTGATATTACAGGATTAGAATGGATACTGTCACAAGACTGTTATTTTATTAGGTCCTGTTGCTTCCACTAAAACAAAGCGAAGTTTTATTAGTCAATGAGATTCAGGATGAGATTAGAGGAAGAATTTCATAGCTTGTCTTTCACTTCAATGACAGAGGAGTACAATTAACACATGCTGAACATAACCTCTGAATAAATCAGCAGCTTCCTCAACAGCTAAAAAATGTCAAGTGGTCCCAGGTCTTCTTTGTACAGTTCCTCCCCACCAATTTATTTCTACTTAATTTTAAAAATAAACTAAAGATGTGTGCAAATATAAGACATGTGAAAAGATATGTCCTTGGAGTAATGCTCTATGAATCTTTTGACAAAAGGGGAGGATTTTCCTATATGATTTTGCCCCTTTCACCTTTAGAAAGTTCTCCTGAATAGTTTGCTTGCCTGACTACTTGCACTGAAAAAGCAGGAGATAATTTGGGCTTGTAAAGTCCTCCCACAAAAGAAAGTCACAAAACCTGAATGTTTTGCAGCAGGCATGGTCTGTCAATCTTCTATTCTGTGACATGTTCAGCAGGACCAGAACACTTCTCTAAAACCTTATTGCATCTTGCTGGCTTTTCAAGCTTAAGTGCCTAAAATGAGAAAAATTTCCAATTTCTTTCTCCTGATGAAGCAGTGAAAAGCAGAAATACTAGAGCCTTAACACTGAGATTTTTAAAGAAATTTTGTGGTCGATAAATCTGCAGAACTGCAAAATCTCATTTTAAGACTAATTTGGAAAGCACAGATTATAGAATAAACCATTTTGCTACTACAAGATTATACAAGAATACAAGAGCTTCAGAATTTCATAAATAATGGCATTCATCCCTCAGGGACTGTAAAGGGCTGTTACTAAGTGCTTTAAAATGAATTAAACTGAAGGAGGCAGCTGAACAACTTGCAATTCAAAGATTTATTATCTGTACTACATCCAAAGCAGAGGAAGGAACCTCTGTTTCTTAAGTTTTGGGGTTTTTTTGATAGTTAGAAAGAATCTTCCCTCCCCTTGGATACTGGGATTGTTAAACTGCTGAACTGATAAAGACTACCAGGAAGTTTTTTGTGACGTGATGCCAAACTTGAGATCATTAGCTTACAGAACAGTTCCCAAATTCACAAACCTAGGGTGTATAATAACTCCTGCTTCTGATATAACAACTTCTGATTATAATAATTCTGTATAATAACTTCTGATTTAGACTAGATGGAGATCAGTGGTATCATTTAAGGCACTGAATTATTTACACTGAGACTCTGACAAGATTTCATCCCAGAGTATCTTTTCTACACTTCTGTTCTGATAAAGAATATTCAATGTTTTTAAAGTCAAAGGGGAATGGGTTCAACAAAGGGGTTTTTAAAATCCAAGGATCTCATTCTCACTGCTCAGGTCAAGATAAACAGGATAAATGTTGACCCTGCAGCAGCTGAGGTTCATGACTGCATGTGCAATAAGCTGAAGTCAAAATGTCAATGAAGTCAACATTTTTCCTTGCTCCAAGGGAAAAGGCTGATCACAACTAGAGAAAATAATAGAGTCCATTGCCTTTTTAATAAAATGTAAATAATCTCTGGTTTAATAACAGAAACCTCACCCATCTTACTATATATTACGCAAAAAGGAGTTAAATGAGCAGTCCAGAAATTTAATCTGTGCAAACCACCCAGCACTCAGCAGTGCACATGTGAGAGTTAAACAGGAGTGGTCAGTAGTTTAAAAATCTGATTGCAGCCTGGTATTGCTGCACAGATTAGAATAAATGTCCTACAGCACAGACAGGGGCTGCTGATAGAACTTTAATTTTTCAAACAAAAATTATTTCTATTCAAGAACCAAAAGGTTTCCATTTGAAATTGGAAAAGCACCAAATACAGCTCAACTCACTCCCCCATTTCAGTCTTTACACTTGAGGGAGAACTTGCAGGAGGTTTAGATCATGCAAAGAAAATTGTCTGCTCTGGGAAAAGCTGAAGAGTTGGTTCCTTCCCCGAGTTTCAATACTTTAACAAATAAAATAGGAGGATAATCGTAAATTTTAAGACAGATTTGACAAAGCACCTCTAGGAATTCATTCCTTGAAGAGGTGCTGAACCCACAAACCAAACAGCAAGAAGAGATGGGGCAGAAAAAAAAGTGTATGGATATAATTACCGAATATATATTATTTGGATATAATTACCAGATATAATTACCAAATACTTTACAGCATAACTTGGGTACAGAGCTAGGTTAGAGTGAAGCTGAAAAAAGAAACTTACTGAAAAACTTGAACTTGAGTGTCACAGCCATCAGAACTACAAGCAGTGAATTAGCAAGAACCTCTGGACATGACTTTTTCCATTGAAAAAACAAACTGGAAACTGCTTTCAGGAGAACAGTTTAAAAATGTCATGACCAGAAATGCTAGAAATTTTTTTTCTAAGTATTGGTGCTTTTCCAATTTCAAATGGAAACCTTTTGGTTCTTGAATAGAAATAATTTTTGTTTGAAAAATTAAAGTTACAGAAATTGAAAATGAGAATTATTGGCCAAATTAAAATGTTAAAACAACGAATTTAGAAGCACATCTATTAATTGACTTGTTAAAAGATATTAATGTTTCATTTTGGAGAAGATGCTGATTTTTGGTTTTACTTAGGTGAAAATTGTAAACCTCTTTTAAAAGTAATTCTCTGAGGATAAGAAATCCGTTTTTTATCCAACTAAAATGTGCAATTCAGAGTTAGAATGCACAGAAATCTTTAGGCCTGCTGAGAATTACACTGACATATTTTGTCCCTGAGCACCTACTGAAGAAAGTGTGTGGGAATTTGTACTCTCCCTGCCTCAGCCATGGTATTTAACCTGTGTCTTGTATGCATGGAAATGGGTTTAAATTTCATTGCAACCCATTTCCAAAGCCTGTTAGGTGAGTGTTTTTGAAATTGAAAAATTACAGATATAATTTCAGAAAATAAAAACCATAAAAATAAAGCCCGTGAAAATAAAATATGTCAAATCATACACTTCCATGCATACAAGAAAATGGAGAGAGAAGCTGAGAGAAAGGTTTTCATAAATGAATTAAAATGAGATTAAGGACACAATTTTAACCTGAACTAAACCAAATAATCCTTGTCTGTTGCATTCAACTGAAATCAGCAGTTACACAGATATGGAATGCAGCTCAATCTGCTTTATACTCCAAGACATCAATATCCAGAGTGTGTCTGAAGAAAAGGAAGAAACAGAAGAAAGCAAACTGAATGTTTCCTGCAGATTTCAGTCCTCTGGGGGCTCTCCCAAGCTCGTAATTCCAGAGGAGCACAGCTCCAGCTCCTGATGATGTGGCCTGAGCAATCAGGCAAACTGGAGCACTCCAGCACTATGGACTGCAATGGGAAGCACAATTTTCTCTTTATTTTCAGGTCAACACTTCCCCTCTCCTGTCTGCAACCAGACCTGCTTTTATTTCTGTAGGATTATTGCACAACATTTTCTAGTGCATAAAATACTTCTTGGCAACACAGGGGATATTTCCATGGTTATCAGTGTAGATCATCAAATGATGGGTTTAAACTGAAAAATACCCTTCCTTTCTCGAGTGACTAAGATACATGAAACAAATATAAAAATAAGGATTACAGGGCATCATCTTTCATACTGTCTACATCTTATCAATAGATCTTCCTCTTTTCCCTCTCTGCCAGAGATCCTTCTCCAGGCAGAAAAGCCTATCCCAGGCCAGCCTCTCCTTTTCCTCCCTCATACTCCTCCGGTTTTCTATTTGAGAATAATTTTTTCTCAGTCTTCTACATTCAGAACTTGTATCCCCACAGAAAGGGATTCTGATCTCATTTCACCCTCAGTGACTGAGAATACAGGACAATAACCATGGCACATGCTGAGTGACACAGTTTTGAATCCATCTGGAAAAAAACAAAACAAAACAAAATAAACACCACCAACACCCCCCCCCAAAAAAAAACCCCACCAACAAACCAGGGAAAAAAATCAATCCTATGCAAAAAACTGATAATAAATTAATTTCCTAATGCTTATGAAAAAGCAGTATTGCCATGGCTAGAGATTTTTTTACAGTAGGTGCAGTTTTACCTGCCCCAATGACTCTTTCAATCCGAATTCTTGAAGGATCAATCTCCTTGGCAAACTCATGGACAGCCAGAGATGGGTCCTCATAGGTGTCTGGATCTATGTAAGTTTTGAGTCCTGGGAAATGCACTGCAAGAAAGAGAGAATAACAGGAATCAGGAACTCCTTGACATTCATGCATTGCAACAAGAGTTTTCTTATTTTTGACTAGACAGTTGAAAGGATTGAAAATAATAATTACATCTTCCAGGTTTAAAATTTCAGAACCCAACAGAAGAGCTGGTCAGTTGAAAAAGGGTCTGCAGGGACACCAAGGGAGGGCTCAATGACATGGAAAACTTCAGTGATTATTGCCAAAGCAGTTCCTCTTTGCTGCTCCTTGGTCAATTGAGGCAATCTGTGCTTTACTTTGAGAACAGTTGTTTCTGTTTCACTCCTTTCATTTAGGAGTGGATGACTGATCATCCTGTTTTGCCAAACAGCTCCAATCTTTGAGTTCCATTTCTCTGAGGATCTCCTGGAGGGCTGTGGTGCTTTGTTCTCTTCTGATCAGCTGGAACAGCCAGAGAGGCAGGTGCAAGATGACAACAAAAATATCCAAATCCATTTTCAGAATAATTTCTGTCTGTTTCCTTGGAGATGGCCATGGCAGGAGTGGGTTGGTGCCAGGCTGCTTTGGCAGGCTCCAGCAAGCTGCAATTTCCTGGCATGGCTGGTATCCCTTGTGCTCCTGAGTACACCATGTTCAAGAACTTGTGTTGTTTCTTCTGGACTCTCTGGATGGGAATTCTTTCAGGCTGCTGCCCTATCAGGATTAAGTTCTGGAGAAGCTGATGCTAATAATTCACCAATATATCAGGATAAAAGAGGCATCTGCAGCTGGGTCCAGAGAGTCCCTTTAAAAAGAATGAGGAATTTCTCAGCCTTCTTTCTCCTGTCAGTTAGCAGCTGAGCCTAAAACAGTAATTCCTCTTTATTCTTGTTTCTGTAGAGCACAAATATGAGTAGTGAAAGAGTAAAACTCTCCAGTGTGATGCTGAGATCATTCCAAATGAACGGGAAGACTCTGAGATGAAGCTTTGTGTCAAAATGAAATACAGTCATCATTTACCCTGGCCTGAAAGACACTGAGTGAGGCTTTTTTCAAATTCAGTCACGGGCTCAGGGGCATACATCAAACTCTCCAGGAGGAGGGTTTCTGTCTTCTTTTATTTCTGGCCATGTTTGGAAACAAAATGACAAAACCATCTTTCTAGGCAGTAAACTTTATGGGCAAAGGTGCCCTTTTCCTTGACAGAAAGAGACACTTGGCTCCATATGGTGGTGTCATTTGAAAAAATATTTTACCTCTGGTTACTTCTGTGTTGATCATAGCATCTTCAGACATGTTATCAAAATGATAAAAGAATAAAATCTGATACCTTTTGAATAAAAAAAATAGATTTAAATGGCTATTCTAACAGAAATCAGTAAGGCAACTAATTTGAAGCAGGTAGCAAACTAAGCCAAATAAACTAATTACTGCCCATGAGAGATCACCAGGATTTTCTCTCACTGTACTGATCAGTGAGCAGGAACATGAGGGAAGACAACCCATTCCACTTCTTATTTCTTGGGTGGCTGGAAGTGTAGATCCCTAAATCCAAGGAGAACTAGATACAAGAACGTCATACATTCACCAAGAGAGGAATTTTGAGACAGAAATTCAGTACCCAGAACAACTGAGAATTTAGAGAAATATACCTGAAAATCTGCTAAATATTATTAGCTGAATAGCAAAAAACCCTTTAATAACTAGAATAGATTTAGTGAAATTGCAAACAAAAATAAAGACCACTGATGATGCAGGCAATAAGGAACTACTCAAAGAACCAGATTAAAACATCAAGGGCAAAAGCTGTTCAGGAAAGAGTGGATTTCCTTCATTTAAAACATGATATAGATATTATATGGTATTGAACTACTCACAGTGTCCATTTTGCAAATGAGCCCTTCTTTTCTCCTCAGATTTCATTTTGGCCTTTATGTACCACTGGCATCTTTGAAGAAAAACAAGTGAGGTTTTAAATAAAATACTTATCATGAATAAAACAGATGCACACCAAGTTTTATCTGCAATTTTATGAAATCCAGACTCTATGCATTTGGAATATATATTTACATCTGAATCTAAACAGGGAAATATGCATGATGAGCTACAAATAGATTATATAAAAAAAAACCCCAAACTGATCATGGCTGAATGTTTAGCATGACAATGACTACCTGAGTTTAAATTTGATGTAATTTTTTTTTTTTTTAAAATTTGACTGCTCCAAAGAATTCTGATACTTCAATAAATTACTGCTTTCCTGCATTACTGGTCACATACATAGGCCTGTGGTAATTAAACTTTATCCCATTAACTTTCATATATAGTGGGTAAAATACCCTCTCATTTTTTTCCATAATAGAATTATAATTACTTCACCGTGTCTCATGAAAAAATAAATTATTTTTTCATATCAGGACCCATTTTTTCTCTTCTGCTGAGTGGCTCTGTGCAGCCTGAGCTGCCAAATATTGCCTACCTGCAGGTCTGATAATGCTGATTTAGGGGGTCACATGGCAGGAGCAACTGTTACAGTCAAGAAAAAACAAAATATTTACTCTTGGACTTAAAGCTCTTTCTCACTCACTGAGCAGCCTAAAAATTCCTATTTAGAGGGAAATCTTTTGGTTTAAGGGGTAGCAAAGCGTTGTTCAGGCCCTGATGGCAGTGGTGCTCTAAGTACAGACATGGAGTTTCAAGACCAGCTTGAGGAAAAATGCCTGTCCTCTGTGTGAACATTAACAGCATTATAAAATTAAACAAAAATAATTACAGTCAGTATTATCCATACTGAAGTGAAGATCCATGAGGAATAGGTGAACACACCCACCTCATTTCAAATTTAATTTCATTTAAACTGCTGAAACACAGTAGGAACAGTCCCAAGCTCATTGATTGCCATGCAGGTGATGATGAGGAAGGTAAGGGCACAAATTCCTGAAGCTGATGTCCCCTTGTGGAAGGAATGCAAACCAGACTCTGTGGAAACCTTGGGAATGAACACCAGTCCCTGGGACTCCCTAAGGATGCCAGGGCCATTTTCAGGACCTGGACAAGTGGTCTGTAGGATGCCAGGGTCCAGAGCCCTAAACACAAGTCCTTACACTCCAAGGGAACAGCCAAAGAAACAAGACTCTCACCTTCCCAACCCTCCTAAAGATCCATGTGGCCCCAAGGTTTGACCACAGAACCCAGTGATCAATCCCAAACCCAGAGGATCTCCTCATTCTCTGCTCATGTTGGCTGCAGAACAATCAGAGATAAAACTTAACCAGACTCAGCCTTAACATCCATCCCAATTCCTGAGCCCAGAGCCCAGTGCTGTGTCCTGAAGTCCCTGCTGCTTTCCTGTCCCTCTCTGCAGTTGACAGCCGTGATTCCTGCTGCTCCTGGTGATAAAAACCCAGCAGCCTGCAGAGGCAGCTGCTCATCCAACCCAGCCTCTCCACCCTGAATAGGCTCATCAGCACCCCTGGGACTCATCCTATTATTAATTCTAAAAAGTGAAGCAGAGCACATCTGTAGGGTACCATTCCTTTTTTCATACTGAAATCTGCCTCCAGTCCTAGAGCAGATTGAGTATTTATTCAAATTTTTCTTGCTCTGTCTTCTGTGGATCATGCCTTTATCACTGCATTTAAGCAGCACTTCAGAATGAATTCCTATATTACATAATTGAAATGGCCCCATGAGTATGGCAGTAGAAAGCTCAGAGAATCTCTGATATTCTTAATATTAGAAAACACAGGAAGAAACACAGAAAGAAACCCTTTTCCATTTTTTTTTTCATTCCCGAATTTAGTTAGATTTTAGTTCAGATTCTTTTCTAAAGGAAGTGTTTGAGTTGGTTCAGGATTTCACCTACAGATTCCACACAATCATTTTCTCTGGAAATTTGTCTTTTTCTCAATAATTCCTCTCTCTTCTGAAAGATCCTCCTGTTTGTCACCTTCTGTAGTAATTGCAGGAATATTTACTTAGTCTCTAAGATTATCTATGGCCACAATATGTTTCAAGGTTAACTGCTCTCATTAACTCCATCAGAATGTTAGATTTAACTGGTTTTATTATTTAGCCGAGAATTGTTGCCATTAATTCACATAATGGCAGCTATTGCAGTGCCATATTTAGTTGCAAATAAAACCTCTGGCCTGCACTGACAGAACTTCACTTTCTGTTCAAATCAGAGGTAATGCTACACCAACAAAAATGTGTAATTACAAATCTGAAAGTGCAGCACCCTCTGTTGATATTGGAGTGGTGCAGTCTCAAAAGTTTTGCAATTGACAGATATAAGATTTTGTAAAATACATTGTGGGGATAATGTCAGAGCCTTGAGGGTGCAGCAGTTATACTGTATTTTTAAATTATCGCTCTGCAGGCAAGAAGTCCAGAAACTTATTTCTAAAATATCCAAACTATTTCCTGGTTTCACATAATTTCTTATCTCCCCAAACTGTGCTTTTAGGAAAAACAACACTTACAAAAGAATTGTAAGACCAGTGCTGATACTCCACTGTGTCTAACCCTAATTTTAGCTCTGAAAATGTGGTTTAATGACTTAAATATTATTTTTAAAATTCTTAATTTTAGATGGGACTGAAGAACAGTGTTTTAATTACCTGCCAGTGATGAGGAAGAACAAAGTGAGGATGACCAGGAGAGTGAATCCACCAACAGCAGCCGTGGCTATGACAAGAATCTGTCCCTGCTCTGCAGCCATGTCAGAAGCTGAAAGAGAAGCAGAGAAAAGAGGCTGATGCTCCATCCCTCACCCAGGGATTTTGCAGAATGGCTGAAATAATTTCAATGCTCAAATGTTGCAATTTGTTTTTAATGGTTCCCTCAGTGCTTAGCGAAGATGTCTGCAGGTTTATAAAAGGAGGACTTGTCTCTATCAGACACTTGCAATTTACTAAAATTTGAATATGACAGGATTTTGGACACAAAACTGCATTTTCTTCCTTAGCTTTATTTATCAAAATCCTGCACCTAATTCAGAAGTTCTCTCCATCCTCCTGTCCCAGTGAAGTCAGCAGCAGTGCTGGGTATATGAAGATATCAAACTGGGTTCAGGAGGAACCAAAGCAAATCCTCATGCCTCATGTGTAGCTTCACACCTTTTTCAGCATTTTGGTGTTCAGTTTCACTGTCACAAAATACACACAGCTCATCATAACATGCTTGGGGGATTTGCAACTCTGTAGTTGACAAAAAAACAACTCTTATGCCTCTTGTTTGTCTCTCTGCTTTTTGGAGGATGTTGAGTTAAAAAGGATCACCTGAAATTATCCAGGCACTGGAAACTTCCTAATTTAGTTAACTTATTGTATATAATATTAAATCTTTACATGGAGAATTTACCTACTTACAATCCTCACTGTCCAAATACTACCTAAGCAAAAAGAAGAATTAGGCTCTTTTTTTTTCCTCTGTCTCCTGTCTTGTGACTCCAAAGTTTTATTTGTTAAACTCTGTTACATTTGAACATTTACACCACATGACATTTACCCAATTCTTACTATTTCCATGGGAAATCAAACATTGTTTTGGAAGACAAATAATTCTATTCAATGACTTCTGAAAACGGGAGTAAATACAGAAAAGGGAATAATTTTTACATCAGGGAAAGAATTTTGATTTGATAGAATTGCAAACTGTGCAATAAGCAAAATCTTCAACTTTTTTAGGCATCAGATGATGAAAGCTTAAGGAAATCACCTAGGCTGCTGTCCAGAAAGCTCAGCAGGTGAAATTACCCCACTTTGCAGGTGATGAAGCTTGATGCAATGCACACATTGCTATCCAAACACTCATAAAATGCTGTTTCCTAGAAAAGCATTTGGCTTCTGAACAGTATTTGTGTGTGGCTTAAAAAATCGAGATGTAAGATTAGCAAGTCTGGCTTTGTAAGAGTAGCAAAGCAAATAAAAACAATAGTAACTTATGCCAAATTTTCAGCAAAACCAACTTTTTAGATTTCTGCCATTAGGTTTCTGTCCAAATAATTTGATGGAAGCATGGACAGGCAGCAAATTACAAGGCATTTAGTACCTGTGGTCAGACAAGTTAAATATACAAATCTTGCAATAAATGATGGAGCAAATATTGACTGTATAGTTCAAGGATATCTGGTGATGTTATGGGAGTGGATTCCAGCTCTCTGCTACCTCCCACAGGCTCAGGTTTAGCTGGAAAAATGCAACATAACTAAAATATGCCACACAAGTAACAATGCAAATGCTGAATTAACACTTTCTGACTAGTGGGAGTTGTGTTAAATGTGACAAAGATTATTAAAGGCATGGTTTGAAGCTGTACACAGAGAAGGTTTCAGAGGAGTCTTTCTTGCCCATCTCTGCTGGGGAAAGCAGAGGCCAAATTAAAGCTCTCCTTTTGTTTATAGTAAGAAAAAAGCATGTGCAAAAATAGTGAATTGGCAGTAGGAAAGCAAACCACGAGCTCAGATGAATTAATTGTGATTTTCCTCAACAGACATTCACTGTCAAGGCCAACAATCCAGGAATTTCTGGATACAAATGTAGGGACTGACTCCATGGTCCAAAGAAGCATTAATTACATTAATGAGGGGAGAAATTCAAAACTGACTTAAGTTCTTTCTGCCTGTAAGCAATACCATTTTTAGCTGAGACTGTACCTACTTGAAAAGGGATAATTCTGTTTCTCTTGTTTGTATTTTAGAGGCCAGAGGCGAATACATTAAGATTTTTTTTCACGTAGTTAAATCACTACAAGGAGCTTTCAAGCCTGAAACTTCCCAATGACCTTAATTTACCTGTCAGATAAAAATGTCAAATGACAGACAAGAATAATTGGAAAATGTGGATTTCTTAAAAGCTGGCAGAGAGGCAGGTAAGCCAAAATGATGGAAATACTTATTTTTGCTTGAAGTGATCCCTCAATAAAATCAATAAAGGCACAGTGCAGTGAACAACACATATTTGTTGTTCAAGCACAGGAGTATCCACATGCACAGATGCATTATCCCATGCAGGCAAAAGGTTCCACAAAAAACTATTTATGCAGTGAGAAGAAAATAATCAGGGACTCTCAATACCTAGAATCTTTACAGCATTTTGCCATTCTGAATTAAATTCTGTGTGTCTTTCTGCTCTTTTCTCATTTCTCTGGCTTTCTCTTAAGGTGAAATTCAAGTTGTAAATATTAAGAGCTTTAATTGTTTCTGTTGTGCATGTTCTTGAATATTTTTGTCCCTTCCTGGTTTTCCTTCCTTATTTTTCCTGTGTATATTGGTCAATGACCCTGTGTTTCTCCTCAGAACTTCTTGATTATGCAAAACAAACAAACAAACAAAAAAAAAAAACAGTTTAAAAAACAGTTTAAAAACAACTTGAGCAGGTTGCAAAGTCAAGCAAGTTCCTGCAACTTCATTTCATCCTTTGTGTGTACATATGAGAGAGCTGCATTTCATCACGCAAGTACACAGCATTTTTTTGCAGAGTCTCATTTGTTGAAAACATGGCCAGCATTGCTACAGCTAAAATCAGTATTTTGTTGTCTCTACCCTGTCCAGGGCACCTCAGCATTATCATAAACCATGAGCAGAGCAAAGGGAGCTCAGCACCTCTCTAACTGGACTGACTGCTCAGTCTGGTGCTGTGTCTCATTCTCTCTACCTGTCTGCTCATCTGGACACTTAAACACTTTAAAAATGAGTAGCTAAGACAAGGAAAAGGGAGAATTTATGACTTATCCAAGATGCTTCAGGAGTATATTGCAATGTCTGGGTGGCAAAACTTTTCAAGCACATTTTACCTGCAATTGATGTGATTCTCAAAGTGATTTCAGAACTGCAGCATGGATTATATATTCACCCAAGAGGTTATTATCCACACAAACTCCTCACTGCCATTGCTCTTCATGCTTAACTCATGTTGTATCCCTGAAATTACATCATTCCAGCTCCCCTGCTTAACACCATGCCCAGAAATCCCTTCTGCATCCAGCCTGGTCTCAGCTCTGACCCCATTATCCACTTTGTACATCCATGCCCTGTCTCATCATCTCTCTAGGTTCTTCATCCAAATGGATGAAGGAAGAGCTGAAGGGAAATATCCTGAGGCTTCCTCATTTCTCCACTGGGCCCACTGGAACAAACGCTGCAGATGTTTCAGTCACAGTGCAAGAGGCTGAAAACCAGAGAGGATCTCTAAGCTCTGCCCTTTCTTTGAGCACATTTCTCCAGAACATTTTACAAATTCATGTATTTGGTATAAAAGAGCTGGCAGCCCTAATGACAGCTCACTTCTGTCTCTCAGCTCCATCCCTTGGTTACTTCAGTTTGACACCTCTCAGGCAGCAGACCCTCAGCAGGGTTGGAAGATAAAAAAGTGACAGAAAGACAGCCAGACTGATAACAGTGAGTGGCTGCAAGGCAGGTAAGTGTGGACAGTGAGCACTGGAGCTCTGACAGACAGGAACAGGCTGTCAGGGGATGTACAAAGCATTGCAAACAACAGGTAAAAACCCACAAAGTGTCATCAGCACAACCTTTAAATTTTCACAAATGGAAATGCAGTTCCTGTGCAGCTCCTGTGATACAGTGGGCTCCAGTCAAAGGGGAAATGAGAAGGCAAAGAAAAGGTGATGTTAAAAGGGACTGTCACTGGCAGTGAATATAGGAATATAAAATAGGAATTTTATAGGAATATAAAACTTTTTGGTGTCTATTCACTTGAAAAGTTTTCTTCCAAGTGTTTTCCCCTAAAATCCATTTCCTGGGAGTGGATAAATGGAAAGCCTGTGCAGGCAGTCAGAGATCTGAACAAGGATGCTGCTCTTGTTCAAGAAATGCAGAGGAGAGGTGAAGTCTCTGGGTTTTCTGGACACGCACAGTGGTGCAATCAGATAGAACCAAAATCAAATGTGAAGAACAAATGGCTGAACGTGTCAAACACAGCAAGGAAATACTTAAAGATTAAAACGAGGCATTCTTTGGTATCCAGTGCGGACTAACACTGAATGAACAGCAGGACGAGGCAGAGGTGGGGACAGACCCAACAAGAAGTTTCTAAATATGAAACACGTGTCATCTGATTTGTTTTGTTTCAACAAGGAATTCAATTTACTATTGTCAAAACAGAAAACATTGTAAAAAAAACCCACCAAAAATATCTCCACTTTGCATTGGTAATGCAGTATATTTTCTAAAATTCCTTGGGATGGCTTCTCTGTCATGGCATGAACCAGGACATGTGGTTAAACCAGTAGTGGACCTGCACAGGAATCAATCATTCAGGACCCTTTTCTTGAGCTTTGGAGTTCTTTGGAAAGAATGGAGTCACATTTGGTGGCAAATCCAAAACAGCCTGATTTGAGGATGAAATGTTAAAGGCAGATTTTGTGGAAGAGGGAAGAGGGAGAAGAATGAAAATTCAGCAGAATTTTCTGGCAATACAGAAAAATCACCATCTGAGACTACAGAAATTATTGATCCATCAGGACAGGAGTTTCAGCCAATTATTTTTTTTTAAGTCTTCCACTTTATAAAACACCTACTCAGGTATTCTATTAGCATTTCTAAAATGTTTAGGTTTTTATTGTTAATAATTTAAAGTATACAAAGTCTGCATTGCTTTTGGATTAAATATCATCATGAGCTCACATTGATCACTCTGTTCAGCCCAAGCACAAGTCCACGCTGCATAAATGCAAAATTATCCCTTAGGCCCCTTCCAGAACAAGCCAACCATTCCACTTTCAGATTGTTTTTTCCTAATGATGGGAAGGTTGACAAGGAAAATACCCTTGGTTTTAGAACAAGCCCTGCTTTGGTAAGAAAACTGCCTAAAAGCTGTAAATTGTTCAATATTTTACACATTCCTTTGGGCAGAAAGACTGCTGAGGTAGTGTAAAGAAACCACTTCTCTAGGGAAAAAAAAGTAAAAAGAAATAAAGAAAAAAGTTTGAATCATTAATTTAAAAAAAAAAAAGAAAAAAAACCCAACCAAAATAAACAAAATCAACCAATCCAAACAGGTATTCCAAAAACAGCTGGTTAAAAGAGAGAGGGGAAAAAAGTAGAGGGTAACAGTCAGAGATTAAAGCATCTCTGCCCTAGGACAAATGTTTTTTTCTTGTCAGAACACATTTTCTTCTCTGTTAGGAAGGACCAGAGTGTTTTTGTGGTGACTCAGATAGCTGGTGATTCTGACAGATAAAAGCAGGAACTGCAAGTGAGGTTTATGCTCCAATTTAAGGCCCAGCAGTGGCAGCTGAGTGTATGAAAACCTGCCAGCTTTGCTATGAGTTTTGCCTGCAAGGTGCTGAAACAGAGACTGAATTAAATGGCAACAAGAAACAGTCACAGAGGTGGTTGCTGTGCTTTGGAAAGGTTTCACATTTCCCAGGTGCAGCCTCTGAGCTTTAGAAGAGGGAGAAATGCCATCCATTTGTCCAACTCTGCGTCCTTGAAGAGAATTTTTCTCACTATCCTAGGTAACTCCACTTCCCACCACTAAGAAAATACAAATTTCACTCCACTTGTTTGCCTTTGCAGCAGGGAGAAGAATTGAAGAGCTCCCCAAGCTGTGGCTGCCTCCCAAAAAACACAGCAGCAGTAAGAACTAACTTCTTCCACTACTACAGCAGATTTGGTCTTCTCTCTCCCTCATGCACCACTTTTAGCAATCTCACCAAAATGTTTTAGGTTTCCTGGTGATGATGAATCTCTTTTATCCTTTATAACTTTTAGCAATCCCACCAAAATGTTTTAGTATTCCTGGTAATGATGAATCTATTTTATCCTTTATAACTTTATAGCTGAAGTGACACAGGTAGTGTTTCCCCCAGGACACTGTCCTGCCAAAGGACAGCATTTTTTAGGACACTGATATACACATCTCAGTAATGATGAATCATTACTTTTCTCTAATTAATCTATTAAAGAAAAACCCTAATTTTTGATTGCTTGCTTTACTGCTGTCTACAAATTCTGCCAACACTCAGACAGGGTAAATGGAATAACCTTGGCTGTTTACCTGCAAAGGTCTGGGGATTCTTCTCTACTGTAACATGTTCAGTTGGCAGAGAGCTGAAGGATGGTACAAGCTAAGGCAAATTAAAGAGGATTTTTATCAAAAATATAAGTCAAAAACATGACTTACAATATTTTTTGTTATTTTCATGGGAGTGTTGCTTGATACATTTCCTGTTCACAATACAGACTTAAAACGCTCTATTTTTCCCAGCCTTCTCATGAAAATGCTACTTTTGAATTAAGCTTCAATTGAAAGTCCACAAAAAATAATTGAAAAAGTGGAATCTTCACCAAATAACTTATTTCTAGTCAGCAGGGATGGAGGGAGCTGCAATACTCTGCCTTGGCTTAATATTATTTGCTATCATTCAGAAAAATGTATATTAAAATAATCAGAAAATTTTCATCTGAGCTGCAAACTACCAGAACAGTAAATGGCATGAAGAGAGATGAAGAGAGATTTCTATACAGCTGGACTAGGACTGGTGTGTAAGACAGATGCAGGCCAGCAAAGGGTGAACCAACATTTATGGGTCCTGACAGAACCAAGCAGCCCAAATGTCAACACAACTCTCCCAAATCCTTCTGTGTAAATGTTAGTATCTTGAAATACTGAAAACAACATTGCTGTATTCTATTTATTCAGCTATGTGAAACCATGTACTAGTTTAGGCAGCAAGGGCTTAGACATAGAAGTAAAAGAAATCAGAATTACTGGGAAATAAGCTGTGTTAGGTCTGTTTAGGGCATCATAAACAAATTTATTTTCCCATTTTATTTCAGCATTGATGTTATACTGCAAAAAGGATGTTAAAATTAAGCTCACCATGCAACCCAAAGGCTGAGAAAGGGAGATGGGACTGGGATGGAGTAAGGGGAATTTCACTCCCAGGAGAATCCCTCAATAACAATGAGGGAAATGTCACTGGAGCCACAGTCCTCCTGATTTAGATGGACAAGTGACATTTTCACAATGTGTAACCTCATAGAGGTTTAAATACTATTTTCTTTTTACATGAATTAAGCCTTGTATTTATTGCACCAGAAGCTACAGACAAGATCCACTGAAATTCTTGAAAGCACCCAAGTGCTCAACTCCTGTTCAAACCATTTGGCTTAAGTACCCAGAAAATTTTAAAAAGTCCAATTAGGCATTAAGCACTTGGAAATCTATCCCTGATTGATTTTTGAAATAGAAGTTAAGAAGCAATAAAAATGGAACACAAATCCCTGGGTGCTCTTGGAAGCACTCATATAGTTTTGAGTCTGTACATTAGCTTAAACAACTTGATTTCTAAAACACTAATGAAAAACTAATTAAAGTAATTCAATTAATGAGTGTTTTAGTGTTGCATCTACTACACTAATTTTCTCTCAAATACATGTAAATACCTTTTTCTGCGTTTCTTTGAACGTGGAGGGCAACACATGACAAATATAAAATTGTTCAGAGCGTGCACATCACACATGAAGCCTTTTTGCATATTTTAAAGGAATAGGAAGGCTTCTTGCTTCTTAGTGGCAAATTTAGTAGTACTGCTTGATGGAAATGCATATAAAAGTTTTCAGTTTTTTATTTGGGAGCACTGACAACTACAGAGTGAAGGCTCCATCACTGGGAGCTTCAGTGAAGCTGCTGGACTTAGGGAAAGCCTGGCTAAGGGAATTTCTAGATGTCAAGAGGCAGGACTTCTACAGGGAAAGAAAGGAAGGATCAGAGAATCCTACAGCACATTAGCTTGGAAGGGAACCATAAGGAAATTTTGTGGAAGAGAACATTCCTTCAGCTGCAGCACCAGGCTAACATTTCTGTGAGTTGTTCCAAATCCAGAATTTTAAGTCTGAGGTTGTTTTTTATCACACAGCACTGGTCATTTTGTGATAAACAAATGGGTTCAGCCATTCAAACTCCCAACCTCTCACTGGCTCAGAATTAGATGCTACTTCTCTTGTATTTATTTTTTCCCTTCAGTGAAACTTACTTTCATCTCCAGTTTCAAATTCAAACTTCTGGCTATAGCCGCTGTATCCTGCTGCCGTCCTGACTCTGATATGAAATATGTACTTGGTGGCTGGCTTGAGACCTGTGATGATAACACTTGGAGCCTTGGACCTTGTGGAGGAATAGCTGAGCTGCTCATGCTCCTGAGGGACAAAAGAGGGAAGAAATGATATCAAGTTGAGTTGAACAGTCTTTGCAAAAATGATATAACAGAACTGAAGCTCCGTATTCTTCTCATGAATGTAAAATGTGCTTATAAAAGGAGGTGCAGGTATGGATTTCTGTACTTTGGTTCTGTGCTATAGTCAGAATGTATGGTATGGCCTTGACTTTTAGATTTCAGGTTTTTTGTCTTTAACCTTGCATAAGGACAGGTTTTTGTGACTTGGGTTAGCGACCAACCCAACCCTAGTCAAACCAACATGAATTAGTACAGACTACATTCACAGAAGAATGGCAACTACAATGGAAGCTCGTTATTTTTTTGCACAATGGACAAACTAGGAGGTCAGTAAACACTACCAAGCTGCAAAATAAAGATGTGGGAGTATTCAAATGCCCGCTACTCACTTCTACCCGCAGGTAGTGCCAAAATGCCGGCGCTATCCGTGGGTAGACCTGTGGGTAAAAGAAAATAGGAATTAACTTTTTCTTTAAAGCCTGTCAACCTCCAGCGTGGTTCAGCTGCTTGCTGCTGCAGTGCTCAGTGTCTCCTTGCAGGTAGCAGTAATGCAGTCATACATGGAATTCACTTTGAAATTCTACAAGGAGAAATACTCTGTGCAGAAGTCCCCAATCCTGGCAGATGATCCCAGGCAGCTGCTGAGAATTCCTGAGTCTCAGAGATCCCTGAGAACTCTCTGGGAATTACCACTGCAGACCAGCTCCTCTGGTATGGAGACCAGAAACATCAATTTCTGTGCTTTAACTGAGTGCTGCTTTGCTAGGTCTTGGATGATGAGAGGATGACTTGGAAGAAGAACATTTTTTCCCTGTCATTAATTACTTGATAAACCAGTAACCTGTAATATTTTATGTGCTGCCTTAAGGTGAGGTTTGCTGCCTTGGAGCAGGATTTGTCTCAAACTGAGCAGGAATGTCCTTGGCATGTGGCTAACAGTCCAACTGTGACACTCACAGAGGACCATACATGTTTAATATACCACGCAGTTATATTAGAGCAGGTCTAAGTAATCCAAAGGATGCTTCCAGCCTGTTCAGAAGGAAATCTCATTCACAGAAAGGATATAACCAGGAGAGGATTAGGTTTCAGTCAGATTCTGTTGGACTTTTAACCTCTTCTCAGCAATATGCATGCACTTTTTCCATAAAACAAACAGTTTTTATGAAACATGCTGAGTTAACTCCAGCCATGTGGAACAAATCACTTCAGCACAGGGCAGCAGGTGGATCACCATTCCCAGTAGGAACACAGGGAGATGGCTGAGGAAATCAGATTAAAAACAAACACACAGAAGCAACCTAATGATTCTGTTAAGGGAAGGAGCAGGAGGAAGGCAACAATGATCAATTTTTAAAATAACTGCATTTAACTGGAGCTTCCAACAATGGAAATAATTTGAGAAACTACAATAAGAGGAAGCATTGATTTTTTCTACAGTCTGTTACCAAAATTCGAAACCATGAGGAGCATGTATTTAAATTGAAATAGTAGGATAAAATATACATGTAATCTTATGGATAGAGACTGTAATTAATACACCATCTAATTACTTCTTTAAATATAAGACTTCATCAATTGCTTGATGTGTTGTAACTTCATGGTGAACAGGTTAGCGGATTTCAGACATACTTGAAGGCATTTCAGAAAATACTTATTTTCTTCTGACAGAAAGCCTGCTTGTTTGAGTGACAGGAGCTTTTTTTTCCTGATTAAACTTACATGACTTTCTGTGAAGGAAAATCTTGGAAATCTTCATTGCAGATTATGTAAGCAGCAAATGCTTGTTTTATACAGGTATCAGCATCATTCAAAGTGCTCTGTCATGGCCCATAGAGGGGCAGTGACTTTATCCTCTGGAATACTCTGGGAAGTTTTATTTAGGGTTTGTAAGCTAAGGAAGAGACCAGCCCTAAGGGATTTCACTGTACAATGTAATACAAGCAGTTTCTTTTCCCTAGTCTACCTTACTGCTTGAAATCAAGTCCTGGCATTTAACAATGTACTGCTTCTTCTGACCTGCTGGAGAAAAAAAACAATGGAATTGTAAAAAGAAGTAGGATCTTTAGGAGGAGGATGGAAATAGAAACTTTTCAAAAAATGAGGGGAGATTCCCCAAGATCCAGTGACAAGATTTATTCCCTGATGCCTGCAGAACAAGGCCAGCTGCAGCAAAAAGTGGAAATGACTTCTGAAAAAGAAACAATCTGAGCTATATCTATTTTATGTTATTACAGGCTAACTGCTGCTTGTGTAGAACTGACATTTGGGATACACTGGCTCCATAGCCAGGGGTGTGGACAGGCAGGCAGCAAACAGAATTCATTATTTGTAGGTGGTCAAAGGTGATGAGCGTGACAAGGGCTGTGATGGTAACATTTAATCAACAAAATGGGTCCCTCTGGGGCAAAAAGAAATTTTCTGGGGGGCAGTCATTGCTGCCTGTCCCTTCTGCAAGGGATTCTGGCCACCCCCAGGGGTTTGTCTGGCTCGTTGCTTCCTCACCACCTGCCTGGGGTTGCCTGCAGGAAGCCCTGAAGGGTCCCTTCCCCATGCCCTCCCCTCTCCTTTCTTTCTGCATCCCCTCATGCCATCCATCCTCCTGACTGAACAATGATGTCTGGGAGTACACAGCCTTAAAAGTAATAATGCTGTCATATGGGGAAGGGGGCAGGATTTTTTATTGCACGTGAACCAGTGGAAAGGGAACCTGTCCCCTTGGTTTGAGGACAAGCTTCAGGAGCTCGAGAGAGAAGTTGCTCAAACTCAAGACAAAACGATTCATAGGCCAAAACCTCCCAGGGTGGAATGTTCTGCACAAAGAATTCAAATTCAGCCTTTTAGGACTGATTCATACACAAGAGAATTCTCCAAAGAGTGGGTGCTTTGCCATTATTCCATTCTCTTGACAGCTGATCTGCAGCCTACCTGGAAAGACAGAGCTTTTTCCAGAGGTGGCTCTAAAGACTGGCCACTCCTGCCATGATCTTTCCCAGGAAGGCTGAAGATGGACTCAGAACAAAAAAATACAAATCCAGTCTGCACAGAAGTATGGGATGCTTTGTATTATTCTTGCTGTAGACCATATGCACTCACTTTTGCAGGGATTCTGTGTCCAAAAAGTCAATTTTAAACTGAAGGACTTAAATGTACTCCTGGATGTTAGTGCATGCTTTTCCCAGGTCCTGCTTTCATGGTGGGGGAAAATATACATCAAACCACTTATCATGCACATCCTTTAGATTCCATCAAAAGGGAACATGATTTTGTGTGCTAGAAGGATTTATCTCGTGACAGATGTCTGACCTAGACAGTGACAGGGCCAGAATCACTGGGAAAGGCCAAGGACTGCATTTATTCTGTACGTGGTAACTACAGAGGGCTGCTACAAAACCTGCAAAATAAAACCTAAATTTAACTGATGGCTGTATCTCCCATGGCATAGAAGAAGTAGCATAATATACAGTTGGCCACTCTGTATGTTCAGTGTTCACAAAAAGAAAAGGGCACAAGAAATGCTCTGATCTTTTGCATCAGTACGAGAGCAGCATTTGTGAGATGGCAAAGGAGTCAGAAGAAGCAGCTCTGAGAACACAGGTTAAGCATGAGTTAAAGGGGTATATCTAATGTAAAATACTCATAGAACCATGAGACACAATCTGATACAAAGGAATTCATAAGACCTCTTCCTACTGCAAATTTATCTTGGTGAAAATCTGTAATTAAAATATAAATATAACCCGAATGCAAGCTATGCCAATGTTATTACACAATGTAATACTAAGTCTGTGACTACCTATCCAGGTTAAATAGAACTACATTGTGAACTTTGAAAATGCTATCTCTGATTCTAAGGAAATTGTATTTTTCTTCTTGTTTGTGTGATTCTTCTTGTAAATGGATTCAGCTCTGATTAGGAGGGACAGTGTTCCCAGATCCATGGGAGTTTGCCTGTGCATGAACAGGAAAACCTTTCAAAATCAAATTCTTTCCTGCAGCCACCTCTGCCTATCTGAATCTGTATCCATCCTAATTTTATACTTGACTTTATAGATAAGGCATTTTTTTTCATCTCTAAAGGAACAGACTGGCTCAGTGGAAGGCACAATGGTGCTAATGGTCTAAGACCAGACAACCTAATTAATGGAGTAGCACCATCAGAGGATAAATACCAATGAAATGATTTCTCCTTTTACAGTGCAGCAGAGCAGCAATTTCCAGATCTTCTGTTATTGTGAGTGATTAATACCATTTTCCTCATGTACTTAAAAGAAAGGGGATTCCCCCAATAACATTACACATATTTAGTTGTAAATAAATAAATTTTCACATGCCATATCTGTGGCTCCCTAATTGCTCTCTAATGCTATCCCCACCTTAGTGTAGACAAAAAGAACATAGAAATGAAGACTTTGTGGATACATGTAAGATAAATATTGATCAAGACTAACCAAAATGTGATGACCTTTAATCAGTTTAGACTCCTATGGCAATCGCAGAATTTACATTCTGATGTTATAGGCGAGAGAAAGATCATATATCTCAAAACCTTTAGTGCAAAAAAACCCCCAAAAAACAACAAAACAACAGAAACTAAAGCTGAAATGCAGAATTTTGCTTGTACTGCTGAAATAATGTTAAAAATATTAACTTTACCAGTAAAGCACTGATAAAATCCTGGTACTTTGAGACATACAAGATTTGTCAGCATTAATATTTGAGTGGCAAAAAGAGACATGGCTCTAATAAAAAACAGCATCAGTCCGTAATTTATCAATTTTAAAAGATAACCAAATATAATTTCCTACTCTTTAGAATATCTAATGGGAGCTATGCACTCTTAGTCTGGTTTATTTATGAGAGACAATGGAAGTATTCAGCTCATTCAGTGTCACAAGTAACAAAAGTCTTTTTAAACTGACCCTAGGGAAAGGGATTTCCAAATCTTAAAGAGACTTATTGTACCCACGACTTTCAAGTGTGTGTGTGCAGAAAAGTCCAGGGAGAGAAACTGAATTTACTATCAGCTGTTTGCAAACACATTTCCTAGTTTATATCTATTGTCCTGCAACATGAAAATTCTGTATTAAGTCACATAATCCTGCCTGGCCTTTTGAGAGCACTGTTATTTATTTAAGTGAAAGAAGTGCTAATAGAGATTAAATCTATATACCACAGGGACCAGGTCTTTATCCTGCACAATGTCAAAGCTGAGCAGATACCACATTAAAGTAAAGAAGTGTTGAGAGTTTCATGATTCAGGCACTATAAATGTTTAAATAAAAGCACCAGTAATAAAAAAGATTTTTTTATGAGACCATTTGGTCAGATCTTTCCTCTTTCCTAGATACATCAGTCTGAGGAACACACACAGTGTGACCTAGAGAAGAAGAATCATTATTTTAAAAAGTGATCATGATTCTGGAAGACAGCAAATTTTACTGATCATAGCTCTAATCCACTGTGCAATGAGATCTCCAAATTCTTCCCTACTTTTCCCATGGGATCAGCTATGCTGGCACTCCACAGTCACCTGAACTTCAATGCTACCCATTAGGATAACACAGCAGTTAATTATTAGGTATACTCATTAATTGATTAATCAGTTCAAATAGAATCTGTTAAAGACAAATAGCATCCAACTGTGGAGTTTGGACTTACTCTCTGTGATCAATTAAAACAGAGTCTCCACAGCTCTAATTTTGGACACTGCCTCTGACTTAAGAGCCTATATTCCTCTAACAACTAATTTTCCCCCAGTAATTCTTAAAAAGTATTTTCTTTCTTTACAATAAGATATTTTCATAATAAAATTTCGGAATGTCTGTGGCCTCTAGCATCCTTGTCATGCTATAGATTGTTGCAGGTAAGGACTAATTACACTCAAATCAATAAAATTAAAAACACCAATGAAACTCTGCCTTTGGAAGCTTTTTTTATATTCATTAATTTTGTGTGTGATTTTCTCTATTTTGACCTGCAGTACATCATAACAGGAATGCTGGCAGAAGATTTTAGAGAAGACTTAAAGCTCAAAAAAGTTCTTCTAACATTAATTAGTGATTACAATCTGATCTACAGGATTAGGTAAATTTTTACTGTAACAGAGAGTGATAAGAAAAATCACAGTAAGATAAGTTAAAGATATCCCTCAGATTTTTAAAAAATGCTTGTCCTAGAAACCCTCGAATCTCTGCTTTTCAGCTAAACCACAAACTTGAAGTAAATTTAGAAAAGTGATTGTGAAGATGTGAGGACCAATCTAAACTAAGTAGAGAAGGGTGGCAGCAAAAAATCAGGGCCACAGAGAAAACTGCCAATGGCTCGAGTGTTTGCTTCAGAGGAGAAATCTGCAGCATTTAAAGGCCCCTTCAGGCTGTGACCCTCTCCCTTCCCTCCTGAATAATCTGAGATGTAACTTGAAACACTCAAGTGTCCTTTCCCTGTCTGTCCACTCAATATTTTATGTTTTGATTGCCTGTCACTCAGCTCACCACTTTCTCCGTATATAAAGTGAAGCTGTCAACGTGAAAAAGGGAAGAACAGATAACCAATCATAAAGAAAACATAGAAAGGTCAAACCCCAGAAAAAACTTCATTTTAATTAGATGATATACTCGGAAAGGCAGAAATGAGTTGATGTGAGGTGAACCATGAAAAGCAGAAAATTAAATGAGGAGAGAGATGAGGACAGGGAGGCTCTGAACCAGTGCTAAAATTCTCACCAGCACCAGAGGTGAGGGCTGGGCAGAGCAAAAGCTCTGAGGTTCACACCCTGGGCCAAGTGGGACTGCCAGGAGTGAAGGCAGCCAACAGGACAGAGCTGATTGTCCTGCCACAGGAGATTAAAATGAAATAAAAACAGCCTGTGCTTAAACTAGGATGGAACAGGGGGCAATCCAGCATATAGCAAAGGCAGCTGGAGAACGTGCAAAGTTGTCAGATGAGCACAGATATTAAATCCTGTTTTACTGGCAGTAATGAGCTACTCTGATAACAGTTGTTTGCTAATAAAAAAATCTTTACCAGTGAAAACCTCTGCACCACGACCTCCAGAAGTCTCTCTAACTTCTGCATATAAAAGATAAACTTTTCCAGCTGCCTCGAAGATTTTTCTTATTTTTTCACTCATTTTAATTTTTTTTTTAGCTGGAAAGAAGCAGGAAGCTACTGCAAGCACAAACTAAATTTCTGAAATTAAAATTTTCAGAAAATTTTCGTTAAAATTCAACTCAAGTAGTACCCAAATCTCACCTTAGGACAGTAAAGCAGTTTCTCCTGGGACACCTAATGCTAAGGTTTACTTCCTAATGATGTAATAAACCTGCTGACAAATAATAGTGCAACAGGAGACAGAAGCAATCCTGAAAATCTGAAGTCTGGAAGGCTCCTGTGACTTTTGTTTGCTGTGAAACAAGCACAGAGAACTATGGAAATACAGCCAGGGGCTGATTCCCAAGGAATTCCTTTGGTGCATGAGGTCCTGATGCCACTGCAGGTTCCTCTCCCCATTTTTACCCCCAACACTCCCCCAGAGCCCAGCAATCTTCAGATTTCTGAATTAACTAAATTTGCTTCATCGTGTTTTACAGCTCATGGACTTTTCTTCCATGAATTTCCTTCATTATTCCTTGAACCAATTTTATTTGTGGCCTCCAAAACATCCTTAGGCCAGAGGTTTAATTACAAACTGTGTTTAAAAAATACTATGGGGATTTTTTTATAAATCCACTTCCTGACTATTTTATGTAAAGTATTTTAGTTTTTTTGTCTATAAGAAATAGTGAATAATAATCAATATCAGTAACATGGTTCAGTCAATTTGAAAATATCTGTGTATATCATAGAAACAGCACTTCTAGTCACAGATAGGAAGTAGGTCACCGGATAATGAAATATTTAAATTGAAAATGGAAGACCTTGGGAGAAAGGTAACAAAAATGGACAACAAATTTCATGTGATGTGAAAAAAGCCACAGTGCAAACACCTGAAGGTGTCCAAGACATGGGGCAGGCAAATCTCACGCCCAGGATTATCAGCATGGTGACATCACAGAACTGCTGTGTCCCTCCAGGGCAAAACTCAAATTGTGGGGATCCCATTTCCCACTGAGTGGGAAGCCTCTCACAAGGGAAGTGGAATTTCAACACAAGAGCAATCATCCAATTTTCGGAACACTTCTACTTCTACATTCTACTTTACAGACTTGCTGAAGTATAGAGCAGCCAGCACTCTGCTTTGACAACATCAACCCCTGCAAAAAACCCTAAAAAAATAAACAACAACAAAAAAAACCCCAAACAACCCTTCCCCCAAAAAAACTGTTCAAAGCTGTGAAAGTCAAGTGATTCTGCCAATTCAAAAATACAGTACAGCACTGAATCAGCTACACAGAACTCAGCTCTATCAGTGCTGATGACAAACTGGCTTAATTCCCCTGATTTCAGAATCCCTACAATACTCACAGGCAGACAGGGCCAGGATTTGGATTAGGGCTCCCTTTCAGAGCTGAATATTTTGTCAGGTTTGTAACACCTTGCTGGGTAATTTTAACTGCTGGGGGATGTTTGCAGCTCTACAAACACCCTCATAAAAACCACATTTTTGATTAAAAGCCTCTTGTGGAACCATGGCTTTCCAACTCCTTTCTAGGATGTCTTTCAGCCTTTCAGGATGTTAGGACAGGCAGACTGACTGGGCTTATTTTAAGATTGGTTTAAGCTTAGTTTGACTCTTCTACATAAATAACTTTAAATATTATAAGAGCAGACTAATGCAGAATTCTCTCTTTCCACTTGCTACTTAATGTTTCCTGCCTGGCAAATCCAGAAAAGATCCTTATTGATACACAACAGCTGGAAAACAAATTCAGTGGTATTAATAAAGCTATCACTTTTATGTATGTAAGCAAAATATCTACTTTTATAGATTGAATTGATTCAGATTGCTATTCAGATTTGCTATTCTGGAAAAAATGACTGAAGTCATTAGGACTCATTTCAGACCATATGAATGAATGTGAAATGGTAACAAGTCTTTCATATGCTAACTGTGAATACATTTCTTTGGGACAAAAACTTCCCTTTTCAAAGAAAATCGGGATTTATAAGCATTGAATAATGTTGGCAATATTAAGATAGATTTCAACCATCCAACAAAAATCAATTTCAGAGGAAGAATTTTGGCTCTGAAACACAGAGCCTGACACTAACTAATGTTTGACTTTAATCACTGCAATACAAATGATAAATGATAAACAAGAGGGAACCTGATGATCTCTATATAGAGATTGTGCATTGTTTTTCATTATGCAAGCCTCTTCAGATGTAAACATATAATAGCTACTGAAAAGTCACTGAAATATCACATTTTTGGTGTACTTGTGAGATTTTTTGGTGTCTCAATGCAGGCAAACAGCAAACATCTATCTTAAAAGCTAAGACAAGAGCTGAATTCACCTCTGGTATCATGACTGTAGTGCAGAACCTGGCAATACATCAACAATAAATACAGCACATTCCTTGAGTTTATGTTTTCTTCAAACACTTGGGTGGGTTAATGGGGTGTAAAGCAAAAACAGCAATCTATTTTTCCAATTAATTGAACATGAATTTCAAGGGCAAGGTAAACGAACTAGCGAGTAAATCAAAAAGCTGATTTTGCACTTTCACAACTGACAAAGCAAGTTTTTGCTCAATTTTCTGGGGGAAGTGTGAAAGAAAGTACATTTCTGCTGTGGCTAACTTCAGCAGAAATGTCATTTCTGGTGGTGGCAAAAACAACAAGAAGAAAAAACATCTGAAAAAATGTTAATAAAATTCAAAAATAGATGCCCATACCTTTTTAAAAAGAGCTGCTCCAGCCCTAAAAAACTTTGTTAACATAATATGAATACTTGTATATATAGGTGGTTTGTGCAAGGTCACTGCAAATATAAAATGCATCAACCTGGTGAAGTTCCTAGAGCAACAGAAATGTGTTTGTGAGCAGCAGGTGAATTCCTGCAAAAGACCCCAAAGCCATTAACAGCTCGGTAAGGAGTACACAATAATAGGTTGTTAACTCAGCCATCCCAACAAGCACATCAAGAAAGGGCACTTTGAAACTATTAATGCAAACACATTAAAAAACTCAAAAGGAAAAGAGAGAATTGTAGCATTTTGCTTCTTTCAGTCAATCAAATAAACATTTGTGGGTTTATTTGGGTACAAACCTAACAAAACCACACGGGGAGTCACTGAATAAGGTACAATCTCTGCGGATTCGAGTTGGCTCATGAAATTATTAATTTAAATTAGAAGCTCCTCTAATGTTCATTCTGATTCCAACAACCACACCCCCACGCCAAACCCACAGCTTTTCTTTAATACACAGTAAAGTGATTTTACTGATACTGAAGAGGAAAGTCGTGGTTTAGTGCATTAAAAAGGAGGGGCTCTCCCTAAACAAGATTCCTCTTTCCCTCTGGATATTTCTCCCTTCTGCCAGAGTGACTGCTTTGAGATCACTGCTACTTAATAAAAGAGAGGTTGCTAACACTATGCAGTCAGTGGCTTCATCTTCATTTAATGTGAAAAAAGACCATTCAAAGAGGAAAACTAATATCCTGTCCTTTTCTGTGGTTAAAGTACAACTGCAATGCAGGCTTAGAAAAAAGAGAGAGAGAGAAAAAGCAACTTTTTTTGGTTTTACTCTCTAAAATAATGCATACCTTTGTACCTCCCCAGGTATCTCTTGAATGCACTGAATATTGCAGGAAGAAACTGAATTAAATGATATCTGAACATTCCTTCATTTACACAAAGATATAAACCCATGTCTCAGGGTGTGTATTCTGATTTAATCTGTGAATCCACCTTTATGGCTGTAAATCAACAATTTATGAACAGTAAGTCGTTTGTGTATTATGAAAAACACTGTGTGAGCTTCAGTTTTTAGAAGAGTTTGGGCTCACAGAGGATTTTTTGGAACTTTTAAGCTACTTTGTATTTTAAAATGGTCTAAAGGAAACATCCTGAATGGTTTTAGAGAAATGCAGACCTAGACACTGTATTTAATTTATAAATAAGGAAATCACTTTCATTTAGATGACCATCTCTTGGCAGGTATGTTTGTTATATTTGGGTCATTACTCACAAAACTCACCATTCTTTTTTGTAAAAATCTGTCAAACTTTCAAACCCCAAGTCTGACTCCTGAATTTGTCTTAATGGTATCTGAGGGAACTCTATTATCTATTATATTATCTATTATCCAACTCTATTATCATATGCAACTAAAACTACATCTAAATTCAAAGGTGAACACACTGCAGGCAGTTAATAATACCAGAAACAACAAAAATAAAATTCTTTGGGAGTCCATTCTCTATTTTGTTAGTTCAGGATTAAACAAGTTAAACTCCGTATCACTTTCCTTTGTACAACTGATACATTATCTCTGATGAGCAAATATTTCTTTTTTACAATATATTCATCATCATCATCTAAATGTTGTCCTTAGCTGAAACTTTCTGCTTTAGAAAATAGCTGCTTCTGATTTTTGACCCCACCCAAACACATACTTAGCATTAACACTGAGCCCTGAGGTTAACATTATTATTATTATTATTCCTGCTGTGTCAGTGCACAATTTTGAAAACTATTTTTCCTGAGATTCAAATGCTGTAATGGATAGAAAAAAAAAACATTTAAAGATTCCTTTTATTAGCAATCAATCTTTGTCAGCAATGGTTTTAGCTTTCTTAGCTTTATTTGAGGTATGGAACTGGCTGTTTGTTGTCTTGTAATAGCTTGGATACCTCCTATGCTTATTCCTATGGCCTTGAAAGCATTTGAAAACCACTTATTCAAAACCACTAATTCGCTTTTTCTGCATTTGTGCAGCTCTTCTGGCAGTTACTGGAATAAGCACTGTACATGTAATTTTCCTTGGAGAAAATGGTATTTGCTGCAGGCAAGAACACAGGATCAGCAGAGACCTAAGTATGGGTTTTTTTTTTAAATATCAAATCCACGAGGCTTGCTTAAACAGCATTATACTTCTCATTGAGAGTTTTTGGTTCAGCAGGAACAACAGCAATGCCTCTTAGGCTGCTTTATCATTAAATACAAAAGTTCAGAAGCTGTTTCTAAATAATTGACAACAATGATTAGTAGACAAGCCAAAGCAGGCATATAATAGAGGCCTAGCTTTGAACTTCTTTGATAAACCTTTTGCTGCATGTAACTGATATTTAGATGCCAGTATTTCTTTTTCTCCTAATAGTAATTACATCAGTGTCATTAATAATGGCTGCTGCAAGGCCCTTAGGTTCTTTCCTGCAGGCAAAAATTATACCTGGTCCTAGAGTCTGGTAATTAGTCACTCTCATTTTCAACAGTTCTGAGACTTTTTTTTTTCCTCTTTTTAAAATCTGAGGCTTTCACATATTTTCCCTTGGGAAACTGGGTTAATAACAGCAGGCCAGAAAAACTGAGAAGCTTGTTTAACACCACTTACTATGCTAAAATAAGCTAGGAGATTTCATTTTAATGATTCTATCCCAAAGCACATTTGCAGTGATTATTTTTTAAAAACATTCAGCCGACATGGTTCGTTTCCCAGGAGCTGTGAAGGGCTGAGGATGCTCAGAGCCCTGGTGCCTCCCTGTGACATGAACAAACACTAAGGGCTGCCTAAAACTGCTGTCCAAAGGCTCTTGTGCATCCCAAATACTCAGCACTCTTATTTTGATGAGAATTGCCGAAAATGTAATGAAAATGTATTATTGTATGAGTCCTACGTTTCTTGATTCCAGTCATATCAGAAACATTTTACTTGCAGGCAGCAGATTGCTACTTATGCCTTAAATTATTTGAATAATTAAAAAAATATTACAGAACAAAACTGTCCATTAAAAAACAATTATTCGCATGAAGTTAAAAACTGCCCAGCTGACCATTTGAAGCAAACAGCTTTTTATACTGTGTATACTCAATAAATGGCCAGTAGTGCTCAGATGCTTATCCCTACTGTTGTCAGTCTGTACCTGTTCTCCAATCTCACCACTGATGTTGACTTGAAAATTTAGCAAGGTTGTTAAGGACACCTCAGTAGGGACAGCAACAATAGAGGGAGATGCCCAGAGAAAGAACCAGAAAATGCCCAAACCCCAAACAATCCACCTCTGCCCCATGGGTGATGTCACACAGCTCCCCTCAGCCCCATGCCACTGGGAGCTGCTGCAAATATTATTCCTCATGATACAAAAATCTGCCATGAAAGAAAAATCTGAACCAAAAAGTGTCCCCTCACATGATGTTCGTAATTTGCCATATTAATTCCTATAAAAATAATTCCTGTCATTCAAAACATTATGCACTGAGAGTCTTAAAACTTCTCATTATTCCTATCATGTAATTTACCTAAAGGTCTGTCACTCAAATTCAAGATGGTTCATTTAAATTCATATTAATGATTACTCAATGAAATAGCAGTCTTTGGTTTAATATTAGATTTTAAGACTGAGCATCATTTCTTATATAAGTTAAGTGAAGACAGCTGTAGACTGATAGAAAAATTAACAAGGTCATGCTGCTTTCTAATTCTTTAAATCTGGTACTTTCCTCTATCTCTCTGCCTCATCAGCTCTTCATCTCTTTTTCAAATCTCATTGGAAAGCTAATTTACCCCTGCCTCTACTGCTCAGTTATTTTCTCACTTACTGTTTATTAATTTAACTCTAAATAATCCTGGGATGAAGGAAAAGTAATGTCTGACATCCTACAAATCCTGTCCACTCACTGTCCTGTGGAGGCAGGTTAATTTTCTTTTATGTGAAAAAAATTGAGTCTCCCAACAAAATGAAGTATTTTGGCAAAAGGATCTGGCTTTAGATTTCATCAAAAGACGAGAAAGCAAAGAAATATCAGCCCTCTCCTCCAAATGCTGATTCTAAAGATATTCTCTGGTTTCTCTGTTTGGAGATTCCACTGCAGTGCCTTGGGTTACTGCTTGGATACATTCCATATTAATGAGTTTGATTTTTAAAGGGAAATACAATACTGTCCATGAGAGATTTTTTTTTTTAGAGATAGTATTTTCGGATGATACCAAGGGATGACAAAATATAATGGACAGAGTGCAGAACAGGGCAGGCACCCTGTATCAACAGAAATAATTTGCAATGTTTAGTATCTCAAGACACTAAAGAAGATCTATGAAGAAATGGTTTTATGAGCACATCTTAGATCTCAAAGATAATTTACCTAATCTTGTGTATGTTGCTGTAAAGACTCACTCATTATCCAAGACACAGTTTTCAGAATGACTCATAATCTACCTGAAATCAGGTATTTCAGCTACCAGGCCTCAACAAGGCAATTATTTCAGGATCATGACATTCTCTCCCGGGTTGTATCACACAACAACAGAAAACCCTTTCTCTTTGCTGTGACAGAACTCAGAGAATCCTGGACTGAATGTCAAGGAATCTTTGTTCTCCCAGGCCAGATCAGCTCCCTAATTATGTCCTAGGTCAGATTTTGTTCACTGTGTTTTTGGCTGAAGAGCTGCAGAACAAAATGACCTCTCACCAGACAATGACATAAAAATGTACCTGAGAAACTACAAATCTGTACAACTGGCTCACGATGAAATTTTGTTGTTGTCACAAGATTTTCATTTTTAGAGACAATATTTTGTGAAGTTCTGAGTGTTTTACAGCAATTCCCTGGAGAAATGAAGGTCATACAGGAAAAGTACTTTAAAGCAGAAAAATTACTGGACTGCTTTATTGTACTTTGAAATTAATGTATGATTCCATACTTGTAACTTACTGAGACCCCTGGATAACTCTCCTTCTCTGCTTTATTTCTTTATAACTTGGTAGTCTGTTTCAAAAGAATATTTTTCACACAGAGGACTTGATCTCTTGATAGTTCTCTGTGTGTAATTTGTATTTTTCAAGAGTATAAGTGCAAATTTCTTGCATAATTAGTACAGTGTAGGCTCCTTCCCTTCTCCTGCTTGTTCTGGAAATGCATGGAAAGATGCATCTTTATGTTCCATGCTCACCATCATTAATTTGTCTTCCTTATCAAATTGCTGGAAACTGCCCCATTTTGTGGAGTGCAGTTACAGGTTATTGGGCAGCTATTTGATTTCTGAAGTTTATGTATCTTCCAGGAAACTTTGGGAGGTGATGGTAGGATACAATTTCCATTTGTGAGCCACAGAATTCCTACTGCTGATAATTAAAAGCAGGCTGCTCCCCCAATGTGCTCACCAATGATGTACTGACAGTTTTTCAAATGTCAACAAGGACCCTTAAAAGAAATAGCAGTAAATACTTGTAAAACTTTAGAATATTGCCTCATTCTTCAGAGCTTCAAGAAGTTAAGAAACTGATATAATCATCTGAATTTGAGGGACTGGATGGTTGTGTTTGATGAAGACATTCTATTTCTTACACTGTTTATCAGAAAAAAACCTTTCTTTATTAAATGTAAATGACAGGTAGAAAGGGATAAAGACAGACTGCAAAAGTTGTCCCATTTTTCTACCTAGTGTGTTTATTAGCAGCTAAGACTACTGTTTTCTGCCTTTTTCTTGACTCCCTAAGACATTAATAGAATTTCTGACCTTTTCATACTTAACATGTTCTTCAACTTTACCTGCATTTTTTGCTCACTGTTAGAGGCATGTCTTTGTGATAAATTCATACTAGATCCAGCAGAAAATGATTTCACTCTTATCATATTTAGAACAGGAATGCTGATATTCCCCTGTTTCAGAATTCCTGGGAAGGCTTAGAGATTACAGTGGCACTGGTTACATCTACCCCTGCCATAACACAAACTGTGCTTTTTAATACACAGAGCTCCACAGTGAAGAAGAAAACATGAACTGAAACTTAATAAAATTAAATTAATCGTGCATATTAATATTTCTGGCATTGAGAAATGTATCTTTTGCCTCAAAATGAAACCACGTTCCCATTCACCTTCATTCTGATGTGTCAGTGTCACTCTAATGTGAAGTTTTTACACTCCATAAATCAGAACATGTGCAAACATGTGATCCATTTATCCATGTTTGTAAAAGCAGCTACTATGAGACAGATAAATGTACGACCTGCTTGCTGCTCTACTCAACTCTGATGCAAAACAGGACAGTCATTAACAAGTTAGAAGCAAAACAACAAAGAATCAGCACAAAATAAAACATCTGGCATACACAGCATTGCATGCGGGGTCAAAGGAAAAGTTTTTTAAAACTACTTTTAAAACTACTTTTAAAAATACTATTAAAAATACGAAACACATTGCTTTTTAGGATCTGAGTGTGGGTGATGCTTACTGTAAGTCAGACCTACTTTCTCATAGTACTTGATCTCGTAGTCCAGAATTGCTCCATGGGGAAAGTCCGGCTCTTGCCAGGAGAGGGCAATGCTGTTTTGGGAAGCCCAGTCCTTCCTTACCATCCCTATCAAGGTGGGTGCTGAAAGGGAAAAGGATAACTAAGGGTTAAAGACCAAGCACAGGTTTATCCTTCCAACCTCCTGTCCGAGGACACCAACCCCAGGCAGCTTGGAGTGACCTCCAGACAGACAAGCACGACAGATGGCAGATCTCAGGGAAACCACACAACCTGGAATTAATGTCTCAGGGAAACCATATAAACCTGGAATTAATGTCTCAGGGAAACCATATAAACCTGGAATTAGTGTCTCAAGTACACGCTGGTGACTCCTCTGCTCAAGTGCAGAGCAGCTTCTGAAAAATGGGCAAAATCAGAGCAGGGAATGCTCAGGCCGTGCCCTGCCCCAGCCAAGAGCCGCCCCTCAGAGGCAGCAAATGCTGCATGCAGGCTCCTCTTCATTAAATGAAGATTGAAATAGGAATTTAGAAATGAAATGTCAAATTAAATGTCAGCATTCAGCTGTTTGGGATGCACATGCAGTTCACTCTTGGGGGTCCCCAGCCAAGAGCCGCCCCTCAGAGGCAGCAAACACTGAATGCAGGCTCATCTTCACTAAATGAAGATTGAAATATGAATTTAAGAATGAAATGTGAAATTAAATGTCAGAATTCAGCTGTTTGGATGGACATGCAGGTTACTCTTGGGGGTAGAATAAAGTGGCAGAGCTTACAACAGAGGCAGTGAATCCTTTCCTGGCAAGGAGCCCTTGGTGGGGTCTCTGTGTGCACCAGGAGCCTTCAGGAGACCCCTGGACTGGGGTATGGGCAAACTGGGGGGAAAAGCAGCTTCTGCAAGGGGCCCAACATGCAAGGATGCACCCAGGAGCCAAATTATCTCACTGTGGGGTTAACCAATTTAAAGAACCAGCTTTTCTACCTTTTTGGAAGAGAATGGTTATCTCTGCAATGATTACAAATGGTGCAAAGACTGCGTTCCAGAAAACGATCTTTGCTTATTTTACTAATCTTTTATTAATCAAGCATGTAAAAATATTCTGCAACATTAGTGTGGTTTTAGTAGTATTGATGTGCAGCTTTCCCAAATGTTACAGCAAACCCAGTCATACTCAACTGGGTTTGAATATGTCTTGAATATGTTCAACAGTCTTGAACACAACCAAGATCAACAATCCAGCTAACATAAGTGGTTCACAGACTTCACTATTTGCCTTTCCACTATAAAATCCCAGTTTTATTACACACTCTCCCCCATTCATCTCTCCTCTGAATCTTATTTAACTTCTTCCAAGTTTCCATGGAGTTGTCTCTTAAAAATTACACATTTTTATGGCTTCTGGTTTTATCTCTTGAACGAAAGAATCTCCCGAGGAAAATGAGAAGAGAATCTGTTTCTAGTCACAAAATTTCACGCCTTAGTTTTCTTTCCTGTAAACATTTCAGCAGGTTTAAGAAATGAAAACCATAAATAAACTCCAGAATGCAAATGAACATTGAAGAAAACAAACCCATGTGTTTGTCTTTGAAAAAAGGGAAACTACACAGAGACGTACATGTTTTTCTCTGTGATAATGTATTTATCTGAGAGAGAAAATTAACTACTATCCCCTGTCAATCTTCCCTTTGGCCAGCTATTCTGTGGGATTATAGTTCTGTCTTTTCTGTTAAAAAAAAAAAAAACCAAAACAAAACAACAAAACCCAACTAAACACATAACACTAGGAAAAAACCCTACCAAAATGGAAGAGATTACACAGGAAACTTCTACACTTTTGCCACTTTAACCACAGGTCTGATGCAAGGGTATCAGAGGAAAAAAAAAAGGAAAAAAAAAAAGGGAAAAAAAGGAAAAAAAAAAAAAAAAAAAAAAGGAAAAAAAAAAAAGAAAAAAAAAAAAAAAAAAAAAAAAAAAA